>JASDDO010000010.1:272584159-273174159 GCA_030015575.1 Agapanthus africanus
GACGCTCCAGCCCCCGCTAGTGTGACTGCCATCACGACGCTGGTAATCAAGCAAAAGATCCTATGGGCTCTACTAATATGTATAAGTGATACGTTACAAGAAACATATGCACATATTAAAGTAGACACAAACCAAGTAGCATACTACCATTTTTAGCAAGACTGTTTATATACAACGGTGAATATCCCAAGCTTCCATTAAGTAATATACAACCTAGTATGATACAATAATGGCCCCTAGGGCATATAAACTAACAATCTCCCACTTGCACTAGGGCCATGAGCTTCCATATCGTAGACCTATCATCTTGATTAGCCTCTCGAACTGCGTCTGAGGAAGGGCCTTTGTGAATGGATCAGCAATGTTATTCTCTGTCTCTACTCTCTTCACCCCGATCTCCCGGCGATCTACGATCTCCCTGATCAGGTGATACCGCCTTAAGATGTGTTTGGACTTCTGATAGGACCTGGGTTCCTTCGCTAAAGCTATAGCGCCGTTGTTGTCACAATACAGAGGTATTGGACCGACACTGGTTGGAACTACCTGAAGTTCTGTGAGGAACTTCTTCATCCAGACTGCTTATTTTGTGGCATCGCAAGCAGCTATGTACTCTGCTTCCATCGTTGAGTCAGCAACGGTCTCCTGTTTGGAACTCTTCCAACAGACCGCCCCTCCATTCAGGGTAAAGACATTACCCGACATGGATTTGGAGTCATCTTTGTCACTCTGGAAGCCTGAGTCGGCAAAGGCCTCCATCTGGAGGTCTTTTCCGCCATATACCAAGAACATCTCCTTAGTCCTCCTTAGGTACTTGAGAATGTTCTTTACTGCTATCCAGTGCTTCTCCCGTGGGTTAGCTTGATACCTGCTTACTACGCTCAATGCTTATTCTACATCTGGTCTGGTACATAACATCGCATATATTATAGAGTCTACCGCAGAAGCGTAGGGTATAATTGACATGCGATCCCTTTCCAAATCAGTCTTGGGAGACATCTCTTTGGAGAGGGTGATTCCGTGACAAGCCGGTAGATTACCGCGCTTAGAATCATCCATACTGAATCTCTTCACTATGGTGTCTATGTACCTGGACTGCGAAAGTCCCAACATCCTCTTTGATCTATCACGATAGATCCGGATCCCCAGAATGTAGGTGGCATCACCCAGGTCTCTCATGGAGAATTTATGTGACAAGAATCTTTTGACTGACTGTAACATAGGAATATCATTTCCTATTAGGAGAATGTCATCCACGTACAAGACGAGGAATACTACAGTTCTCCCTACAATCTTACTGTATATGCAAGGTTCATTTGGATTTTTGATGAAGTCGAATTCTTTGACAGCATCATCAAAACAGATGTTCCAACTCCGCGATGCCTGCTTTAGTCCATAAATGGACTTAAGCATCTTGCATACTTTACCGCTGCTCCCACTCTGAATGAATCCCTCTAGCTGATCCATATAGACGCTTTCTTCCAAATTACCATTTAGAAAGGCCGTCTTTACGTCCATCTGCCAGATTTCATAATCGTGGAAGGCAGCAATAGCAAGAAGGACCCGAATAGATTTATGCATAGCCACTGGAGAAAAGGTTTCGTCATAGTCCAAACCAAGTCTTTGACGGAAACTCTTTGCAACAAGTCTAGCCTTATAGGTTTCAACCTGTCTATCTACACCAATCTTCTTTTTGAAGATCCATTTGCATCCTACGGGTTTTACCCCATCTGGAGCAACGTCCAAAGTCCATACTTTGTTAGTGTACATGGACTCCATTTCGGTCCTCACTGCATCTAGCCATTTTACTGAGTCACCGCTCTGAATGGCTTGCTGGAAGCTAGTTGGCTCATCATAGTCAATAGTGCAATCCTCTCTATCCCCGTCTATGAGAAAACTGTAGTATCTCTCGGGCGGATGAGATTGCCTACTACTCCTACGGAGTGGCGTCGGGATGTCCGGTTCTTCTGAAACCTCTGGTTCTACCAAGCTTTCAGTAATAGCCTATGGCTCTGGAATTTCTTCCAGTTCTATTGCGCTCCCACTCTTTTGATTTTCCAAAAATTCAGTTTCCAAGAAGCGGGCATATTGAGAAACAAAGACCTTCTGTTCCTCTGCATAATAGAAACAATATCCCATGGAGTTCTTTGGATATCCCACAAACTTACACTGTACTGAGCGTGCCTCGAGCTTGTCCGCATGCTGCTTCTTTACAAAAGCTGGACATCCCCATGTCTTAATATACTTAAGACAGGGTTTCTTCCCACTCCACATCTGATATGGTGTGGTAGGCACAGTCTTGGTTGGAACTCGGTTCAAAAGATATGAAGCTGAATCTAGTGCATATCCCCAGAATGATCGCGGTAACTCAGCATTACTCATCATGGAACGAACCATATCTAATAGGGTTCGATTCCTCCATTCTGATACACCGTTGTGCTGTGGTGTGTATGGAGGAGTAAGCTGAGATAGAATTCCATTCTCTTTTATGTAACCCAGGAACTCGGCACTTAAGTATTCACCACCTCGATCAGATCTCAGTGTTTTTATACTCTTGCCTGTTTGTTTTTCCACTTCATTCTTGTATTCTTGGAATTTCTCAAAAGCCTCGGATTTATGCTTCATCAAGAAGATATATCCATACCTAGAGAAATCATCCGTAAAAGTAATGAAGTAGGAATAACCACCTCGCGCATGTGTAGACATTGGAC
The DNA here is from genome assembly GCA_030015575.1 of Agapanthus africanus. NCBI lineage: Eukaryota > Viridiplantae > Streptophyta > Magnoliopsida > Asparagales > Amaryllidaceae > Agapanthus > Agapanthus africanus. The sequence continues at coordinate 272,586,868 of JASDDO010000010.1, forward strand.
CGCACACGTCACTTTGTACGAGTCCCAAGAGCTCGCTTGCTCTTACTCCGTGTCCAGTGAACGGAGTCTTTGTCATCTTTCCTTTGAGACAAGATTCACAAGTAGCATAAGATTGATATTCGAACGGATTCAAATATCCTTCTTTATGTTACTTAGTCAACCTTCTCTCATTGATGTGACCTAGTCTACAATGCCACAAGAAAGCCTGATTTATTTCTGGAGACTTTCTTTTAAGTGTATTCTGGACATTGAAAACCTGAGCTTGACTTAATACGTATATACCGTTATCTAGTGTACCTGACCCAATCATAACTTGATTTAGGTGGATGTATACTACATCCCTTTCGAATATAAAATTATATCCCTCTCTTGAAAGTGAGGACACTGATATGATATTACAAGTCATACTAGGTACATATTGACTGTTATGCAAAATCAATATCTGCCCACTTGTCAAACCTAGGCGATATTCTCCCACGGATTTAGCGTCCACGCTCATTTCGTTTGCAACTCTGAGAGACCAATCACCTACCTTTATAACTCTACGGTTTCACAAAGCATGTAATGAATTACAGATATGAGATCCTGCTCCGGTATCTAGTACCCAGGAAGTAGAGTTAATTGACAAACAGTTCTCTATTACTAATACACTTGAGGCTGAAGCCACAACATGCTTCGAATCCTGGCTACTGGCTTCTAAAGCCCTGCAATCTTTCTGCCTATGCTCAATCCCATAACAATAGGAACGTCCCTCTTTTACTATATCCAGTCCCGAAACTTTTGCCCTTCTCTTTCCTTCTACTTCCCTGGTTTCCTTCAGGGTAGAAGGTAAAGACTGTAGAATCAAGTCAGTATCTGACTCATTTTCCAATGCGGTCTCCAGGTCCTGGAGCTCATCAATATAGCTAGTCATTGTAAGGACGTTGTCCCCTACAGATGACCCGTTAGCCAACCTCGCTTGAATTAATTCGTTCGAGGTCTCATATCTTGCGATATGAGATTGCTCTCCAAATAAAACTTTGTTATGGAGAAAGATGGAAACTAAGTCCATCTTCTCGTGCTGCTCCTGGTATACACCATCAACTGAAGCTAACATGAGGAACTTAGCTTTCGCTTTATCTTTTTCCTTTGTCTGACGGATATCCATATCCGCGACAGTGGAAACTGGACCTGGGACGGCGGGATCTTGAGTAGTAATAGGGTGCTCCAGCTTGTCATAGGCAATGGACATTTGGACAGACCTTTTCCAGTCATATAAGTAAGATTCAGTCAATTTTTTATGTAGATGTAACCTATTGTAAGTCGATGTACAACACCCCAATACTTGTGGGGAGGCGGAATTTTCAAAAACGAACTTGTTTAGTGAACGAACATCGACTAACCGCTTGAATCGAAGCTAAACTATAAATAACCAAACACAAAGTGTTTCTTAACTACTGTGTTTAGGGATTATACCTAATGAACCAACTCCTTCGTCTTTACGAACTCCTTGTTCTCCTCGGCCTTCTCGAAGTAGTAGACGATCCACCCGAGAGCAAAACTCCAAGCTTAGCCTCTAAACTTGAGGCAACTAACCTTCTTGGATTGCTAATCAAAGAAGATAGATTGAGATAGAGTGATGGTTATGGATTGTTTAGTCTTACTAACCCTTGTACTCAACTCATGAGAGGGGAGGATTAGTCTTTTGAAGAGAGAGAGCTTGAGGAGAGAGAAGGTGAGAATGATTATCATATGAGAATAGTAAGTTATCATAATAAAAATGAAGCATTCTTATTTATGAAGAAAAGAATAATACATAATGAATAAGCATGCTTCACAAATATCTAATGGCGATTCATTGTCATGACTCATTAAGCATTTATCATGCATTAATGATATGCATGAATCACCTTCATGACTCACTAAACTCATTTAATGCAAATGGCACCTAAACCTCCTTAGTCACCACTTCTAGAAGCTTCTCGCACAATTACGAGAACGCCCCTCCAATCTGCAAAAATACGGAAAAACTTTAGACTGTAAAAATCCAATAACCGGATACCAGTAACTGGCTTAAACCAAAGCCGACTGGTAAAAACTGTCCGAAAGTCGTACGCGCGTAAACGCACGTATGCGTCCGAACCTTTGTCGTAAAACAATACGACTTCTATATCGTTTCGCCTGGAATAGGAAACTCTCTGTGTGGGACTCTAGAGACTCGACTACTACGCTGGCAGTGGGTTTAACCACAGACCACAAGCGGCACTAGCTGTACGTAACGGTCCCCAGGTAGTTGTCGATAAGAAGGCCGATGAGGAAACCCATCCGAACTCCTACTGAGACTGATGTGACAATCTCCATACAGTCCGGTCCGTTCGTCCAAGACTATCGCATATCCTGCCTAGGGGGCGGCAAGCGTCAGTCCCCTAATAGCGGTATAAGTCATGTCGGAGGGAAGCCCATTACACCCTGAGAAACTACTGGAACCTACCAGCAAATCTCGCTTGCCCTGGCCAGGGACTTTGCGTAATGGCTCTCTGACACAGCGCGATATCTACTCCCAATACCGGGAGGGACGAATCCTGTCTAACCACCACTGCCTCCAAGTGCTCGGGACTGCACCCAACTGCTACCTGTTTGCACGACTCCTTTGAGCCGTGGTAGGGTAGCAATCTAAGAACAGTGGGACACACTCGAGGCAAAGTAGCAGTGTCAAGTCTGCGGACTATGCTGTACTCATGTCACCTGGGAACTGTTTACTGACGATTGGTATAAAACCAACCAACAGTTCCCTGTGAGTCCTGTCCGGTGTACCCGTAACCCAACGAGCACCTGTATACTATCTCCAGTACGACGTACTGACGGCTGTGGGACAGACCATCTCCCCAACTGGGATGAGAAGCGTACACACTAGTCTACTCCGGAGTACCGATACTCTGTCTCGATAATCCAACGACTAGGGACCTGAATAAGGATGTGGTTGTAGACTACCCAGCCCCCACTAGTGTGACTGCCATCACAACGCTGGTAGTCAAGCAAGATCCTAAGAGCTCTATCAATACGTACACTCACATATTAAGATAGAAAAACCAAGTAGCATACTACCATGTTTAGCAAGACTGTTATATACATGTGAATATCCCAAGCTTCCATTAAGTAATATACAAACTAGTATGATACAGTAATGGCCTTCTAGGGCATAAACACTAACAATCTCCCACTTGCACTAGGGCCATGTACTGGCATATCGAAGACCAATGATCTCGAGTAGCCTTTCGAACTGCGTCTGAGGTAGGGCCTTCGTGAATGGATCAGCAATGTTCTCTTCTGAAGCAACTCTCCGAACCTCGATCTCCTGACGATCAATGATCTCCCTGATCAGGTGATACCGCCTCAAGATGTGTCTGGACTTCTGATGGGACCTTGGTTCCTTCGCTAAAGCTATAGCTCCGTTGTTGTCTCAATACAGAGGTATTGGATCAACTATGGTAGGAACCACCTGAAGTTCTGTTAGGAACTTCTTCATCCAGACTGCTTCTTTTGCGGCATCGCAAGCAGCTATATACTCCGCTTCCATCGTCGAGTCAGCAACGGTGTCCTGCTTGGAGCTCTTCCAGCACACCGCCCCTCCATTGAGGGTAAAGACATAACCCGACATGGACTTGGAATCGTCCTTATCACTCTGGAAGCCGGAATCAGCAAAGGCCTCCAACCTGAGGTCTTTTCCACCGTAAACCAAGAACATCTCCTTAGTCCTCCTTAGGTACTTGAGAATGTTCTTTACTGCTATCCAGTGTTTCTCCCCTGGGTCTGACTGATACCGGCTCACCACGCTCAGTGCGTAAGCTACATCTGGTCTGGTACACAACATCGCATACATTATAGAGCCTACCGCAGAAGCGTAGGGTATAATAGACATGCGTTCCCTTTCCAAATCAGTCTTGGGAGACATCTCTTTGGAGAGGGTGATTCCGTGACAAGCCGGTAGATTACCGCGCTTAGAATCTTCCATACTGAATCTTTTCAGTACAGTGTCGATATACCTGGACTGCGAAAGTCCCAACATCCTCTTGGATCTATCACGATAGATCCGGATCCCCAGAATGTAAGAGGCATCACCCAGGTCTTTCATGGAGAACCTGTGTGACAAGAATCCTTTGAAAGATTGTAGCATAGGAATGTCATTTCCTATCAATAGAATGTCATCCACGTACAAGACGAGGAATACAACACTTCTGGCTACAACTTTACTATATATGCACGGTTCATCTGGATTTTTGATAAAGTCATATTCTTTGACTGTCTCATCAAAACAGATGTTCCAACTCCGCGATGCCTGCTTTAGTCCATAAATGGACTTAAGCAGCTTGCATACTTTCCCGCTGCTCCCACTCTGATTGAAACCCTCTGGCTGATCCATATAGACACTCTCTTCTAAATTTCCATTCAGAAAAGCCGTCTTTACGTCCATCTGCCAGATTTCATAATCATGGAAGGCAGCAATAGCAAGAAGGACCCGAATGGATTTGAGCATAGCCACTGGAGAAAAAGTTACGTCATAGTCTAAACCAGGTCTTTGACGAAAACCCTTTGCAACAAGTCTAGCCTTATAGGTTTCCACCTGTCCATCTACACCAATCTTTTCTTGAAGATCCATTTGCATCCTATGGGTTTAACCCCATCTGGAGCAAAGTCCAAAGTCCATACTTTGTTGGTGTACATGGACTCCATTTCGGTCCGCATTGCATCTAGCCATCGTACCGAGTCGCCGCTCTGGATGGCCTGCTGGAAGTCAGTAGGTTCATCATCTTCTATGATGCAATCCTCTCTATCCCCGTCTATGAGAAAACCGTAGTATCTCTCAGGCGGATGAGACGGCCTACTACTCCTACGGAGGGGTGCAGGAATGTCCTGTTCTTCCTGAACTTCCGATTCTACCAAACTTTCAGTATTGGTTTGTGGTTCTGGAATTTCTTCCAGTTCTATTTCGCTCCCACTTGATTCCTTTTCTAAAAACAGATGTTCCAGAAAATGGGCATTACGAGAAACAAAGACCTTTCGTTTTTCTGCGTAAAAGAAATAATATCCCTTGGAGTTCTTTGGATATCCCACAAACAAACATTTTACTGATCGTTCCTCGAGCTTGTCCACATGCTTCTTTTTAACAAAAGCTGGACATCCCCAAATCTTCATATGCTGAAGATGGGGTTTCTTCCCAGTCCACATCTGATATGGAGTGGTAGGCACAGTCTTGGTAGGAGCCCTGTTCAGAAGATATGCCGCTGATTCTAGCGCATAACCCCAGTAAGATCGCGGTAACTCAGCATTACTCATCATGGATCGTACCATATCCAATAGGGGTTCGATTCCGTCTCTCCGATACACCGTTATGCTGTGGAGTGTACGGAGGAGTAAGCTGAGAGAGAATTCCTTTCTCTTTTAGGTAACCTAGGAACTCGGCACTCAAGTATTCACCACCTCGATCAGATCTAAGTGTCTTGATACTTTTGCCGGTTTGGTTTTCTACTTCATTCTTATACTCTTGGAATTTCTCAAAAGCCTCGGATTTATGTTTCATCAGATAAATGAATCCGTATCTTGAGTAATCATCCGTGAAAGTAATGAAATAGGAAAAACCACCTCACGCATGTGTAGACATTGGACCACCACTAGTAAAATAATGGGTTGCCCCTACGGATAATATCATCCGTAGGGGCAATAAAAGTTTGGCCCTACGGATTAATACGTAGGGCAAAGTGGTTGCCCCTACGGTCGTTCAATATTTATTTAAAATTTATTAAATCTTAAAGTGTTTTTTGCCCCTACGGTGGCGCAAACCAAGCACCTACGGGTATATCCGTAGGGACAACTAAATAGCGATTTAAGTGATCGTTCCCTACGCTGATTATTTCTTATTTCCTTTACGCGCGAACCCAAATCCCCAAACCTTGACGTTCCCGCCGATCGCCGTTCTCGTCATCGCCAGCGCCGGCCGAATCGTCGTCGCAACCGCCTGCAGTGATCTCGTCGTCGCCACCGCCGGCCGAATCGTCGTCGCCACCGCCTGCAGTGATCTCGTCGTCGCCACCGCCCTCGTCGTCGCCGATTGCGTCTCCGTCGTCTCCTCCACCGCCTAGCCTACAGGTTAGTTAAACATTATTTTAATGATGTTAGGGTAGCGATGAGGGTTATGGTTAGGTATCGGTTGGGGTTAGGGTTAGGATTAGGGTTAGGGTACGGGTTCGATCGGTTGGGGTTCGACTGGTGTTGGGGTTAGGGTTAGGGTTAGGGTTCGGTTGGGGTTTGGTGTTGGGGTTGGGGTTCGGCTGGGGCTGGGTTGGGGTTAGGGTTTGGTGTTGGGTTGGGGTTCGGCTGCGGCTGGGTTGGGGTTAGGGTTTGGTGTTGGGTTGGGGTTCGGCTGGGGCTGGGTTGGGGTTAGGGTTAGGCCGGGTTAGGGTTTGGTGTTGGGTTGGGGTTCGGCTGGGGCTGGGTTAGGCTTAAAAAGGTGAAATTTTAGGGGATTGATCTGGAAAATAGTGAAAGTCGATACTGTTTATTTGTGAATAACACAGTCCATGATTTTTATATGAGAAAATGGTCCATGAAAGTCTATGGGATTTATCTAAAAAACGCTGAAAGTTCATGTATTTATTTGTAAACAACAAAATTCATGGTATTTATCTGGAAAAACGTTGGAGGTCAATGGTATGTATTTGTAAACAACAAAATCTATGAAAATTATGTGAAACGTTAAAACTTCATGGTATTTATTTGTAACAAACAAAGTCTATGGTATTTGTTTGATAAATATTGAAAGACCATGACATTTATATGTAATGGGTCAAAGTCATTTGGGTTATGTCAATCTTATTGGCGATACTTTCTTTTTGTGCATATCCAAAAACTTTGAAAGTTCTTGGTACCTATTAGAAAATATAAAGGGTTTTGTAGTGAAAGGAAAGAATTGGATTTAGAAAAACCGTGTGTAACTTTTAGAAATTCTATACACTCAAGTATATAGAAAAGGGTTAATTGCGGATACAGCCTATGTACTATGGGGATCAAGCACTTATAACCTCTGAAGTATAATAATAAGCACTTTTGTTTGTTTTTCATTAGTGATTAATTTTTAGTTTGCTATTTATTCTTTTTCAGTATGGATACTTGATAGAATTATAATTGCTTTATTATTGTTTGCCTTTTTCCTTTTGTGTAGAAAATATATCCATTGTGTCATATGGACACTATTAATTTCACATCGATTCAAGGGAAAAATTGAGGAAGATTGTGTTTCTTATATCAAAATCCTTTCTGTTGAACCCAACAGGTGAAACTTTAGAGTTGTTATAGATAGCTCTACATGTTTAATGCATGTACCATTGTTAAGAGAGTGCAAGGTGGAGAACAATAATTTGTTTCAACGGCACGTTTTTCAAGTTATAACCAATATATGATACTCGATGATAATATGAAACCTTCATATTCCCATCGATACCCATATATGAAACTAAAAGCGCCACTTAGTTCCCGTCTATCGGTTAACATACGTGCGATGCTCGTCGTGACCTAGAACTATACGAAGGTTGTTAAATATCGGACAGTATAGCTCGATACTAACAACCGTCGTATAGTCTACGCGACGAGAAAATTCAATCGTATGGTAACCCATAGATTTGTCCCGTGTGGACAAGTTAAGAATGTATAAAGCAAACGCCTTCATTCACTTGTGTTTTCATCCGTTTCGAGATATTTCGTCGGTACCTTTCCGCTGGTTCTCCGTGTACAAAGATAGATTAGATGTTCATTTCAACGTTGTTTCACAGCTTTGAAATGATTATCTATTCTATTACAGTGTACTCGGAGAACAGCGGGGAGGTGCTGCCGAAATTTACTCGAAACGGTTGAAAGCACAAGTGATGGGCGTTCGCTCTATACATTCTTAATGGGATAGAAGCCTACCCCCGACAGCCGGAACACATACATACAAACGCATAATCAGAGAGCGACTCGAGATGTTCGGGTTAAAACCAATATATGATACTCGATGATGATATGAAACCTTCATATTCCCATCGATACCCGTATATGAAACTAAAAGCGCCACTTAGTCCCCGTCTATCGGTTAACATACGTGCGATGCTCGTCGTGACCTAGAACTATACGAAGGTTGTTAAATATCGGACAGTATAGCTCGATACTAACAACCGTCGTATAGTCTACGCGACGAGAAAATTCAATCGTATGGTAACCCATAGATTTGTCCCGTGTGGACAAGTTAAGAATGTATAAAGCAAACGCCTTCATTCACTTGTGTTTTCATCCGTTTCGAGATATTTCGTCGGTACCTTTCCGCTGGTTCTCCATGTACAAAGATAGATTAGATGTTCATTTCAACGTTGTTTCTCAGCTTTGAAATGATTATCTATTCTATTACAGTGTACTCGGAGAACAGCGGGGAGGTGCTGCCGAAATTTACTCGAAACGGTTGAAAGCACAAGTGATGGGCGTTCGCTCTATACATTCTTAATGGGATAGAAGCCTACCCCCGACAGCCGGAACACATACATACAAACGCATAATCAGAGAGCGACTCGAGATGTTCGGGTTAAAACCAATATATGATAATATGAAACCTTCATATTCCCATCGATACCCATATATGAAACTAAAAGCGCTACTTAGTCCCCGTCTATCGGTCAACATAACGTGCGATAATTTATTCTTTTCAACGACAAACGCACACACAAAGCATATACATGAATTTTCTTCTTTGTCAGTAACTATCCCGTTCTTATATTTCTCAATATAGTCAGCATAACCTACAATTTATATGTTATTCAGTCTAACATGGCCCATGAGTACGTCAGAGTTAAGGACTGGATGTATGTGGATTGGAAACAACGTATGCAATCTAAGTTTGTCGCAGGAGTTGCTGCTTTCCTTGAATTTGCACGAGCACATAATAAGATCATAATAGAGAAGATTCTTTGTCCGTGTGATAGATGTGGCAATAAGTACTGGCGGAAGGTAGAATTGGCAGAGCTTCATATTGTAAAATATGGGTTTACTAGACTTTATTCAATTTGGAAATATCATGGGGAAGGAGAAGAATGCAGTACTGCGGTAGAAGAAGGAGAACACGATAATGCGGCAGGAGAAGAAGAAGAATTCGGTAATACGGCAGGATACGGAAATTTATTTCCATCAGAAGAAATGGAGGATATGGTAGAGGCTGCCCTAGGTGAATCTATTCGTACCGAAGATGACATTCCTTCCGGTCAAGGACCGCGTGCGGATAAATATGAAAATTTCATGAATGATGCTAGGAAACCAATTTATGAGAATGCGAAGTATTCCACCCTCTCATGGTTCGTCCAACTTTTCCAAATTAAGTGCCTAAATGGATGGAGCAACAAGTCATTCACAATGCTTCTTTCGTTCTTGAAAGATTCTATGCCTCCGGGAAATAATGTGCCCGAAAGCTGGTACGAAGCCCAGAAAATGATGTCTGATTTGGGTCTAAAGTGCGAGAAGATTCAAGCATGTACTAAAAATTGCGTGTTGTACCGGAAAGAGAATTCAGATTTGAAAGAGTGTCCAACATGCGGAGAGGCCAGGTATAAGCCGAAAGATTCTGATAAGAAGCCTGATATACCTGTGAAGATAGCACGATATTTTCCCATAACACAGAGGCTACAGAGGCTATTTAGGTGCAAGAAAACAGCCGAGGCAATGATTTGGCATCACCGTGCTCCTCCAAGCGAAAATGGAAAAATGAGCCATCCAAGAGATTCACCGGCATGGAAGGATTTCGATAGGAGGCACGCAATATTCAGTAGCGATCCTCGCAATGTCCGGCTCGGACTGGCTGCCGATGGCTTCTGCCCATTCAACTATATGGCTGGAAGTCACAGTACATGGCCCGTTGTAATGATAATTTATAATCTGTCGCCTTGGTTGGCTATGGACCAATCATACTTTATGATGCCTCTTCTTATCGACGGACCAAACTCACCGGGGAACAATATCGACGTCTATCTCCGACCTCTGATTGAGGAGCTGAAAACTTTGTTCATTGATGGTGTAGAGACATATGATTCAAACACAAATACAACCTTCATACTGCGTGCGGCTTTAATGTGGACAATTAATGACTTTCCTGCGTATGGAATGCTTTCAGGTTGGTCCGTACATGGTCACAAAGCATGTCCTCATTGCCATGAACACACAACATCAAAATTTTTGAATTTTAGCAGGAAGGTTTGTTATTGCGGCCATCGACGTTTTCTGCCTCCAGACCATCCCTATAGGTTAGACACGGTTCACTTTGATGGTCATCAGGAGCTTCTTGGGCCTCCATCCCCATTGTCCGGAGAGGACGTGACTGCTAAATGGGATGGTTACAATAACGTGACATTCGGGATGGATCCGACGAGACAGGTCAAACCACAATATTGGAACACGTTAAGCATTTTCTTCGAGCTTCCGTACTGGTCTACAAATTCAGTGCGTCATTGTCTGGATGTCATGCATATAGAGAAGGGAGTATCAGAGCACATACTTAACTTGCTTCTGTGTAAAGACGGGAAATCGAAAGACAACATGAATGCCCGGATGGATCTACAAGAGTGGGGAATAAGAAATGAACTGCACCCTAAACCGGTAGCGGGTAAACCGGGCAAGTTTGTACTTCCCAATGCCGCTTATCATATGTCACAACCGGAGAAGAAAAGATTCCTGCAGGTGTTGCATGATTTGAAAGTCCCCACAGGCTTCTCAGGATCATTCAGCAAGAAAATAAAAATTGTGAAGGGCAAGATCGATGGGCTGAAAAGTCATGACCACCATGTTATCGTGGAGCACCTTCTTCCATTAGCCCTCAGGACTTCTCTCCCCGACTCGGTTGGTCTGGTAATCAACGACCTATGTTGTTTTTTCAGGGAGTTGTGTGCTAAAACGCTGGAGGTTGCGACGCTGGATAAACTAGAAAATTCTATTGCGTTGATACTTTGCAAGTTTGAGCGTATTTTCCCACCGTCATTCTTCGATATCATAATACACTTGACGGTTCATCTTGCAACTGAGGCGAAATTAGCCGGACCGGTACAATATCGATGGATGTATCCCGTCGAGAGGTACGTTAAATTTTTCGTTTCGCGCAATTTATAAATTTATTTTTGTCATGTATGCCCGTGTTTATTTATTCAACATATTCTCATTAGGTACCTTTACACTCTTAAGAAGTATATACGCAATAAAAATCGACCAGAGGGTTCTATCATGCAAGGTTATCTTCTTGATGAAGCAACCACATTTTGTTCCCGCTATCTGGACGAGAACATTGAGACAAGGCTTAACCGACCACGAAGAATTCAAGACGGGCCATATGGTAAAGCCGAGTATAAGAGGGTAGACACTATGTTTATCAACAAGATATACCGATTTATCTTGCTTAATTGCGTATGTCTTGAATAAATTAGAGAGTAAGTTCTTTTGGATTAATTGTTATATCTGTGTTTGTGTATGAAATGACATAATATTAATGTCACAATTATTTGTCGAAAACAGAACTCATTTTAACGAGGTACGTGAGGGGCATCCTGATTGGAACGAAGAGCGTTTGGAAAAATACCATCAGGATAATTTTTGTGATTGGGTCACAGAGCATGTAAGTTATTCGAATTACATTTTATTGCTATCGGTTTTAATCTAAACTTGTATCGTTATGTATTTATCGTAAAATTTGTTTTGTTAGATCCACGATCCGAACTTGTCTGCATCATTTGAGAGTGATTCAAGATGTTTAGCTCAATTTCCTAGTATGGAGGTTGCACATTACAAAGGATTTGGTGTCCTTGGATACAAATTCGAAGTTAAGGACATAGAAACATCTAGAATCACTCAGAACAGTGGGATTGCGACGGTAGGATCGGACGGTGTGATTTACTATGGGTACTTAAATTGTATACTCGGCATCCACTATCCCGGACGATCAGAACCCTTTTATATATTCCACTGTACTTGGTACGATCCGCGAACCGATACAGACAAGTGGAGAAGCAGTCTTGGGACCTGGAAAGATGAATATGGATTGACAAGTGTGAACACACTTCGATTTTACGGTCAGGACGATCCGTTTATCTTTCCGAACCAAGCGTTCCAAGTATACTACTCACAGTGTTTGAAGCATCCGGGGTGGAGTGTTGTATGTCGATGGAAACCTAGAGATGTCTACGATGTCCCAGAATACGAGGACAGCGATGAGGACGAAGAAGAGAGAAGGCTTAAAGTGCTCCGACCGTCTGTTTCGAAGGACGGGTTGTCTTCGACCGATCATGAAGTTACGTGGGTTAGAAATGACATCGACGATGAAATCCAAGTAGATATGTATGATGCGCCCACGAAACGAAAAAGGTTATCAGTAATGTTATATTATTACTTCACATTTTACGCTCTAGATCATATATAGTCAATACTTTTAATGATTGTCTAATGCGTCCACGAACCGTTTATCTAGATTTGATGACGATGTCGGGAGCAGCGAGGGGCGGCAGGAGCTCCAGCCGCGGCAGAGGCAGAGGCAGAGGCAGAGCGGTTCTGCCGCCCGGAGAGCTCCGTAGGGAGCTTCAGAGGGCCGGTCTTGCACCCAGATCGGAGACCCCTTCGGATGCCTCCTTCCGTGTTGATTTGGCCACACCTCCAGGTATACTGCACGCATATCCATTTTGAATGTAATATTACAGATATTCATGCATGTTTACGTAAAAATTACTTATATTGTCAATGTTTGATTGTCTAGTTGTTGGTGATGCGTCCACATCTGGGACAGAGGCCACCCCCGCTCCTCCAGGTATGTTTATATATCATATAGTGTATGTATATTGATTTAGAATGCTATATCATAAATATACACATTCCTTTTGCTCTTACTTAGCAATTTTTATTATTGTCTAGCTGTAGGTGGTGACACCACCGCACCTGCGGGTATGTTTATATGTCCTATAGTGCATGCATATTGATTTAGAACGTTATATTATTGATCTACACATTCTTTTTGCAATTACTTATAAAATCTATTTTTAATTGTCTAATTATAGGTGGTGCGTCCACACCTTCCACAGGGGCCACTCCTGCCGCTTCCATACCCTCCGCATCGTCTGCAGGTTAGTATGAATAAATTTAAAATATTTATTTATTTTACATATGCTCTATAGAATAAATATGAACTTCATGGAGATTTAGCGTCGATGTTTATTTTACAGTTGGAGGGGATGCGTCCGGGACCCCGGTTGTTCCTCACCGGAGGAACTATCGTCCCGCTCGTGCTGCTGCTCGGGCCCAGGCTCGTGCGCTATTCACCGGAGGTATATATCACACTTGAATTCTTAATACAACTTTGTCTTATTATTGATTGTCTTGATATTTCGTGCAGACGCAGGGCCTCTCCACCCCCAGAGGGGGACTCGAGGCCCGAATCAGTCCCATAGGCTGAGGCCTGATAGAGCTAGGGGGGAGGCAGCATTCCCCCTATTTTTTACCCTTGACTATCGCTATACCGGTCCTCATGCCGAGAGGTTCGGCCGGTATTTGGGGGACGAGAGCCGGATCGTGAAGAACTATCCACTTCACGTTGAGTGGGGCGAGCAGCACCAGCGCTCATTCGCCCTCTTCTTTGAACAGGCTCAGGTATGTATTAATATATATTTTCATTTGATCTATCCAATATATTTATTATTAACACTTGCAATCTAATAACAATGTTTTTTTGTATTTTCAGTTGGATTACGATTTTCAGCCTGTAGCCGACCCTGATCACCCGGGGAGGGTGCTCGACCTTCATGCTCTGTACAATGGCCTGATGAAGAACATGCAGGCCAAGGTCCGATACAACAGGAATGAGCTGAAGGCCGACTGCTACTCCCTGTGGATAGCGACCCCCGAGGCAGAGAGAGCGGCCCTCCTATCTACTCCGGCGTTTGCGAGAGTCGACGTAGAGACATGGCCTATATTGTGCGCTTATTTCGACTCCGAACGCAAACGAGTATGTATTTTAAATTTAATTCATTATTTATGATATAATTTATTTCTTTGTGTTTCTTAATTAGAAAACTAAATGTTAATGCGTTGTGCAGAAACAGGCCGCTCAGAATACGGAGAACAGGAAGTCGGCGAAGAGGGGTCGCCCCACTTACACAGGTGGCTCGAGGAACATTACTCGAGCCATGGAGTTATCGGTAAATTAAGAGTTATTCTCTAATATTCTGCAATATTAAGAGTTATTCTCTAACATTTCTAATATTAAGAGTTACTTTCTAATATTGCAGACAGCTCGGACCGTGGCGTCAGGTGGTACACCGAGCGTGCTGTCCGCATATCTTGCCGTCCACGGCACCTCGACAGATCCCGCCACGGGCGAGCTTCGATGTCCCGACGTCGCTACCCAGGAGTACTGCGTAAGTGTTAATATTTTTTCTACCCAAATTTGAAATTTTAGTTTTGGAAGGTTCAAGTTTAAATTTTATACTTATACTTTACTGCTTAATGTGGGTGTAGGAGCGGGTGGTTGAGCAGGCCCAGGCCTCGGGGATCGATTTTACCGGACAGAACGATCCGAGGCTGCTGACCCCAGTTCTGGACGCCGCACACGGAGGGCACCACGGAGGTTGGGAGAGAGGCCGGGGATTGGGCCCCAGCAGGGCCCATATGAGGTTGGACTCCACCCCGGCGGTTACTTCCTCCGTCTCCAGTGGCCGGCATGTCCATCAGGAACTGGATAGCTTGAGGGCCACCGTTCAGGAGTTGAAGGAGATGCTGGTATGTATACTACTTTATAGTAAAATATCATTTCATATTATATACATATCAACATATCCATAATTAGTACGTAGCTTGAGCTTATTTGGTTTTACAATTAAGTTTGATTAATCATACATACATATGTAATTAAAATAAACAACGCTTTTCCAAACTAGATATCCAAACAGGGTTTCGAAATAACTTAATAATGAAACGAATTCGAATAATACATAGTTCTTACACGTTTCTTACACACGTTATGTCCAGACGCGACAGGGTATATCGGCCGAGCCTCCACATGCATCTCCTTCGGCTGCGGCTCCGCAAGCCACTACATCGGCTGCGGTTCCGCAGACAGCTCCTGTAGCTCCACCGCCCACTCAGACTCCCGCAGCCGCGGCTCCGCAAGCGACTACCTCGACGGCGGCTGCGCAGACCACAACGCCAGCTCCACATGCCGCTCAGACTCCCTTATCTGTAGCATTGGAGAGTGTATTTATCGAGGAGCAGGCGCGCGTTATTTTAATGTTATTCGGAGGTGGAGCTGGACCGAACTAGGGTAGATTTTTGGTTTTTATTTTTTGAAACATGTATTTATTTATATCACATTGTACTACATTTTGAAACGATATTGATATTGGTTTGAATTTATATCATATTCAGTTTTTGGGTTTCTTTTGTATATTATATATATGCGTGGGATGTGATTATGAATACTGCAATATATGATTTGATTGATGTATATAGTATTGTGCACAGGGCGGGAAAAAATCTAGCAGCCCTTTTTTAAAAAAAAATACAGACAAAATGTACCTACGGATTACTCCGTAGGTATAAATGTTACCCCTACGGCTTTAGCCGTAGGGGCAAACTATCAGGAAACCTGATATTTTGCCACCTGATATCAGTGCAGGGTGTTGGGGGTGCCCCTACGGATATCTACGTAGGGGCTACTGTTTATCCCCTACGTATATAACCGTAGGGCAAAATATCAGGTTCCCTGATATTTTCCCCCCGAACTCAGTGCAGTGTGTTGGGAGTAGCCCCTACGGATATATTTGTAGGGGCTACTTTATATCCCCTACGGCGACAGCCGTAGGGGACGTTATAGGACCTACGGATATATCCGTAGGTACAGACAATATATTCAAAAAAAAAATAATTATATGATTTTATTACCCCTACGGGGTACTCCGTAGGGGCTATAGCACCTACTGAGTTATCCGTAGGGGCATAAATTTATCCGTAGGGGCACGTTCGGGACCTCAACTTGCACCTGCGGCCTTTGCACCTACGGGGTATTTTTTCGCCCCTACGTATATATCCGTAGGGGCAGTGGGTTGCCCCTACCGATAAATCCGTAGGGGCAAACCATATTTGTAGTAGTGCACATACATCGCTGTGTATGAGTCTTAAGAGCTCGCTCGCTCTTACTCCTTGTCCAGTAAATGGAGTCTTTGTCATCTTTCCTTTGAGACAAGATTAACAAGTGTTATAAGTTTGATATTCGAACGTGTCCAAATATCCTTCTCTATGCAACTTAGTCAACCTTCTCTCATTGATGTGACCCAGTCTACAATGCCATAAGAAAGCTTTATTTAAATCTGGAGACTTTCTTTTTAGTGTGTTCTGGACATTGAAAATTTGGAGTTGGTTTAAAACATATATTCCGTTATTTAGTGTACCTGACCCAATCAAACCATGATTAAGGTGGATGTTGACAACATCTCTTACAAACGTGAAATCATAACCTTTATTTAATAACAAGGAAACTGATATGATATTACACGTTAAGCTCGGTACAAAATAACAGTTATGTAAAACCAAAATGTGTCCACTCGTCAATCCTAGGTGATAATCCCCGACGGACGCAGCTCCCACGCTAGCTCCGTTAGCAACCTTTAGGGTCATATCACCTTCCTTCAGCACTCTACGGTTTCTCAGTGCCTGCAATGAATTGCAAATATGAGATCCTGATCCGGTATCCAATACCCAGGAAGTAGAGTTGATCGACAGACAATTCTCAATTACAAACACACCTGAAGTCGAAGCCACAGCTTGCTTCGGTTCCTGGTTCTTGGCGTTCCATGTCTTGCAATCCTTCTTCCAGTCCCCTTTCCTGTGACAATGGAAGCATTCATCCTGGCCAACTATCGGTACCGCAAACTTTTTCTTTCCCTTCCCTCCCACCTTACTAACACCTCCTCTAGGTCTGGGTGCGGCCTTCTTCTTCCTTCCTTTGGCCTTAGCCTTGGACCCGGAAGAAGATGTACCGCCAACAAACATAGCGGGTGTTTCCCTTGAATTCTTCAAGGTGCCCTCTGCACTCCTTAACATGTTCAGGAGTTCCGGAAGTTCAACTTCTTTTCTTTGAATGTTGAAGTTCAGGATAAACTGGGCGTAGGTGTGAGGAAGGGACTAGAGAATAAGGTCTGTATAGAGCTCATTATCCAAAGTCGTCCCAAGGTCTGCGAGCTCTTCTATGTAGCCGATCATCTTTAGGACATGTTCTCCTACTGATGACCCGACAGCCAACCTCGCTCGAAACAAGTTCTTAGAGGTCTCGTATCTTGCTATACGAGATTGCTCTCCATAAAGTTCCTTTGTATGGAGAAATATGCCATCAAGGTCCATATCCTCGTGCCTCCTCTGATGTTCATTGTTCATCGAGGCAAGCACGATGCACTTGGCTTTCGCGCAATCTGAATCCCAGGTTTTGCGGATTTCCTTATCCGCATTACTGGATTTGGGACCAGGGACAGCAGGTGCCGTAGCGGTGAGGACGTGCCCCAATTTGTCATAGGTCAAAGCCATTTTGACATTCCGCAGCCAATCTTTATAGTTTGGCCCTGTCAGTATATTTTTCTCTAAAAGTAACTTAAGTCCAGTCATTTTCAGTGTCGCTGCAATTAGGAGAGAGAGAAGAAAACTCTTTAGCATGATGCTCTTGCAAGTTTAGAGTGGTTTTTAGTTTATCTAAACTGGATGGCTCCCACTGTTTCTCGAATCCTTCCTCAAACCATAAAAGAAGAATTAGCCAGGACTATTCTCACCGTACAATACTTGCTTAACCGTTCAGCCAGGCTGGTGTCGATACTTCGAGGGAGGTTTTCCAACGCTTTCGCGAAGTTCCTTAATTAAATAACCTCTTTTCTCTGGGGGCGTAACCCCGCTGACACTTTTCTGGACACCTACTAGGTTTATAGCATTGATCGTTAAGTGACGAATATCCTGATAAGTAGCATATACTCACAGTAGGATCGGAATCCAAATATCATCGTCTGATAATGTTGTAGGAATGCTACCAACATTCATCAAACTCCAAATGGTATGCATCTCTTTGCAAATTTCAGTTTTTTAGAAATTCCCGATATAAGTTTTTGCCCCATGCTCTTATAACCTTGGCTTTGGTCAATGTGTCATAAGTCACATGTCAAGTTCTACCCGTCATTATCTTGTTAATTTGAACCCATCCGTATATACCCCTGACTTTGGTCAAATGGTAATACGACTGTCCCAAACCAACTCATCTATCTTATGCAACAAATGAAAACCCAGCAGCTAGCAAACACTATGCCTTGACTTTGGCCAAAATGCATAGCTTGAATACTACTGAATACCCAAATGAAATGACGGAGGGCTACGAATGTTTTTGACGAAACCGTGAACGTAGTGAACTTGATATAACCGAAGGAACCTGATAGCTTTTAAAAGGAGTGGTTAAAGCTCCGCATTTTAAAAATATCTGTTTTTAAAATTAACCGAGTGGTTTCTTTTAAATTGTTCCAACGATTAAAACTTTGGTTTATTTTCTTTGCATTATAGATAATGCGTCCCATCATTAACCTATCATTGCAGAAAACAACGAAAATACAACGTCCTCTTATGCCATCCGCATTCGCCACGGGGCCCCGTCATTACCCGTTAGGTTACTTAACTAACGACAGAGCGGGGGCTGGGCTAGCGCGGGTGTAAAACATAAGTGACGTCTAAATAGCTATCATATATAGATATTTTACATTCGTCTGACGCAATGATATACATTCCAGAACACAGATGAACTTAATTGGATTTGCAAGCAATATGTATTTCTTTTGAGCCTGCAAGAAAAGACAGATTACACAGTTGTGATGAATAGCCATTACCCCACCCTCGACCCCTACGGGTACGGCAAACTACCCACCCGGCTGTTTGTGTACCCCACCTTGGGTCAGTCCTAGGAGCAAAAACAGTAAAATGAAATAATACATCGGTGGCTACAACCGCAACCTGGATGTGCCCTGCAAAATAATATTACAACAAATTACATTTACAACAAATGAATTAAATAATAACCCATTGCTAAACCCCGACTATACACCACAACAGTTCAATTACAGTTCATATACACAAACAGATATAACCATTACAGAAATGTGCAACCCCCTGCCAACCGACATACTAGCAGTTAGGGGAGGTTTACGAACACATTTATCAATCACAGATATAATCCAATATGCAAATACTGTACAATTTCGATCGATTAAACGCATTTAACATTGCTCCAATACTGCTCTGTTAAACTGAAACCTGAGTCAACCTGTACCCCCTACGAGTGCGGCGAATAGTCTGCCAATTCTAGAGTGGGACCCCTCTGCCTCTCAAAGCCATGAGATGCGGACCCGTTGCCCCCCAGAACCCGGCTATCCGTGCACTCCGTCGCGGGGCAAAACCTAGTACAGTAATGAAAAATAGTACAATAAGTACATCGACCGCAACCTGGTCGTGCCCCAAAAGAATATTATACAACAGGCAGTGACGGCAGTCCACATGTTGGACGCTCACCCCGCAATATCAAATGTACAACTAAACTCAAACTGTACTACCATTGCACACTGCTATCCACCACGACAAATCCGCAACATCACAGCACAACACAGAACATCAACGCGAATGTCACGTTCGCAAACCCGTCTAAAAGAACTATAGCAATCAGACGCGGTTTACCGATCAAATGACATTCCCGGTCGGAGATATAATATAAGCACTGTAAACTAACATGTTTAAATTTCGATCGACCAAATATCAAAAAAAAATGGACCCCACGACTTACTGGTGAACAGTAACAAAATCTGGGCCAAAACGATATTTACCGAAAACCCCAAAATCCATCAGAGAACTCACTGTACAAATTTGGGAGCACGAGCTCACCACGTGGCCGCGGATGCGCGGCCAAACCATGGGTTTGGCCGCGTTTCCGCGGCGCTTTGGTGGAGACACGTGCCCAAATTTGGTCATGGTTCGTAGAAAAGCCTGCACAGATTTTTAAGACATGCAGAAAAATTTTAGGAGGCCATTTAAAATCAACAGAAACTGTAAAGCTTGGATTTTGCAATTTTCGATTTCCGGTCGGATCGATGTTTTAAACGCGTTAGCACAAGTTAGTATAGCAAAATGGTGAGGCTCTGATACCACTGTAAGTCTACGCTAGCGCCCCGGCAGTCTACAGACGCCAAATGCGGAACAAAAACTTTTTAACTGGCGCTATCGTATACTTTAACCCGGATCTGCCATTATTTCTAAACTAACAAACTGTAAAGAGTGTAGAAAGGTTATACCGAATGATCCGAGTCCTTCGTTCTTTAACCATCATCCCATGCTCCGTTGCGGCTGCTCCGATCTCGTCGATCTACGATTCTCCTCGTCGAGGTGGCACCACGTCGACGATTCTTTAAACGGGCTCCCGCCTCTGACTTGAGGCAACTCGATCGTCAAGTTTGCTAAAAGAGACGACCAAGAATGATGTAGAGAATGAGTAGATGACTTTGTCTCACTTCGTCCAAGTCCGTGGACGATCGGTTAATGAAATTGCCGAGGGAATCGGGTGATGGAATGAAATGAGCTGTGAATTCCATACACCCCAAACATCTATCATAATCTTTTTTCCAATGAAAACCATCAAGTGAGAGAGAGTGTGTGAGGAGAGAGAGGGGGCCGTCCTCTTATATGGAGGAGGAGGTGACCGTAGGAGCAAAGAGGGTGACCTTAAGAAAATATCATAATGTGAACAAAAAAGAATATCTTAAGGAAAACAAGAATGTTTAGAAATCAAAGCATGAGTCATAATCCTTGTCACCAAAATCTAGAACCTTCTAGAACCTTCTAGAAGCATGACTCACTCCCATCCAAGAAAAGATAAATCCGTCTTTAACCGAATGTTAAAAGACGGCTGATAGAAAACTGGAAACTGGAAACTTCCAAAAGTGATCCTGAAACGACTTTCAGGATAACCCCGAAACTGTATAAATATACCCGCATTTGTATTACGACCGAATACAAATGCAACTGAGACAAAGATATTATACCTACTCAATATAATACTCGGATCCGGCTTAAACCAAAGCCGACCAGTATCAACTGCTCGAAAAATAACACGTGCGTAAACGCACGTGAACTTTCCGAACCCTGCCATAAAACCATACGGCCTGTACAACGTTTCGCCCGAACTTGGGAAATTTTCTGTGGGGGACTCTAATGACTCGTCAGTACCCTGGCAGTGGTTTTAACCACAAACCGTCAGCGGCACTAGCAATGCGTAACGGCTGCCCATGGACTGACCTCAAGGGATGCCGATGAGCGCACTCATCCGGAAAACCCTACTAAGCCTAACAGTGACAATGTATATACAGTCCGGTCCGTTCGTCTATGAGTATCGCATATCTGCCTAGGGGGCTAGTAACGTCAGACCCCCAATAGCAGTATAAGTCGTGTCGGAGTGAAGCCCAATAACACCCTGAGATACTACTGGAGTACCTACCAGTAAATCTCCTGCCACGGCCATGGGCTTTGTGTAATGGCTCTCCTAGACACAGCACGATCTCGCCCCCAATACCGGGAGAGACGAATCCCCTGCCGATCCGCTCACGTGCCTCCATATGGCTCGGGACTGTACCCAAAAACTACCTGTTTGCACGACTCCTTTGAGCCGTGGTAGGGTAGAAATCAAAGCACAGTGGGAACTCACACGAGACAAATGACGACCTCGGGTCGATGAACTAACCTGTCCACATGTCACCAGGGAACTGCTATCTGACGATAGATATAATACTAACTAGCAGATTCCCGGCGAGTCCTGTCCGGTGTACTCATAACCCAATGAGCACCTGTATACATCTTAGGTGATCCAACTGACACCAGTGGCTTGTGAGACCGGCCACCGCCCCTCGTCGGGGTCTCGACTGTATACACTAGTCTACTCCGGAGTATCGATGCCCTGTCTCGAAACTCCCACGACTAGGGACCACAATTAAGGATATGCATATAAACCACCCAACTCACACGTATATGATCGCCATCATACTGTTGGTGGTAAAGCAAGATCCTAAGGGCTCTATCAAAGTGTAGCTTGTAATCAGTCACCTGAACATGTACACGACTGATAAAGGCAAACCAGATAGCATACTATCATCTTGAGTAAGACTGTCCTACCGGTATAGGTCCTCCGCAATCATTGCAATCACGTACCTGCGATCCAATAATTGACTATGAGGGCACTATCTCCAACAATCTCCCACTTGCACTCAAGGCTAATTATTGCGATGTTGCGTACTCACAGCCCGTGTGAAACCAACACCCAACTCCTCTACTAATCAGTTTCACAAACCCCGTTTGTAAAACTATTGTGTTCGAGAAATAGCCTTAGTGAGTGGATCCGCCTAGAAGTTTCTTTCTATATCTCTCTTAATCTCAAATTCGCGGAGAAAGCCATCTCCCGAAACGAGTAATACTTGTCTTAGAATATGTCTGGATATCTGATGGGACCTAGTTCATAAACGAACTCCAAATCCAAACTTCTTAGACTGTATCAATCACTGAACCTAATCAGTATCCGGCACCATGCCACCCACAGTATCCTCTTGGACCACCTGCCCATAATACTGTCCCTCTTCGTCAGAGGGTAAAACTATAACTCTGACAATCACTCTGTCATCCAAGTTCACCTTTGAAGCCTGGAATGATAACCGTCTCCCGAAGGAGGCTGCCGTCATCAAATCCGTAGAACATGTACTTATGTTCTAAAACTGCTTCCTTATGTTTCTCCAGGATTGGATTAATACAAACTTATTGCATCTAGTGCAAAAACAACATTTGGTGTGGTACTTGATATCTCAAGATTGACTCAGTTGCCTAAGCAAGTGATCTGCCAATCATGCACATCCCTCTCCCCTTTAGTCTGTAAGACACCTTTAGAGAGGGTGACTCCATATCCTATAGGTACACTACCATGCTAGGATTCAACTATTCCAAAAACCATCAGAATATCTGTCAAAGTACCCACATTGGGAAACTACCAAAATCCAGATCTAAAACCATAGATCTAGAAACCATAATGTCAAATATTATATCCATATCCTGTCTGGAGAAACAACTGTGTGACGACCACAGTACAACCGATCGTAGTATAGGAATTTTACTTCCTACTCTGTGTATGTCATCCAGATACCATGACATCACACCCTACTACCTCCTTAACAGATCCATCCCTTATTCTGATTGAAGTCAAACCTATGACTATCACATCAAAAATAGATGATCTATCTCCGCTATAACTGCTCAAGTCTATAAATAGATATAAGCATCTTGCCCACTATGCTTCCGCTGCTCCCGCTGACTACGACAACCCTCCTATCGGGTCTCATATCCTGGAACAACAGTAGTGTCAAGTCTTGGTAGATAAGAACCTCCCTGTCACCGTCTATGAGGCTACCGAAGTACCTCTCGGGCGTCTGAGGTTACCTACCATACCTGCGGAGTGGCTATTGGAATGTCAAACCTGATTGAATATATTTGTCCTATTAAATTTTCCGTAATCGTTTGCGGTTCTGGAATCACTTCCAGTTCTACCATACTCCCACTACTGTTTTCTGAAAAAGATCCATTTTTACTAAAACTGTGGCGAGTCAAGAACAATATCACTATTGATCTTCCAAATGGTAGAATATCAACCCTGGTCATAGCCAGGGTCAACCCACAAACAGCCATTACAGAAACGTGCCCTGAGTTATCCAGAGTCTGGTTTTAAGCATAAGCTGGACAACTCCCCGTACCTCAATATCTTTTAAGGTACGAACTATTCTATATCCAATATAGAAACTTTGGCACTAATTTAATTGGAACCAGATTCAAATCATGCAGCTGTCTCCAGTGCATATCATCTTAATGGAAAGAGGCTAATCAGCATTACTCAACTTAGGAATCCATCCAATTATGAGTAACCTGAAAGTGAAACACGTTTCTCAAAACCATCACTATCATCTGAATACCAATCACAAGAATCTACATCTTCGATCTCTTTGAAGAATCCCGATACTTGTGACACCTGGTTCTCTACTTGATTCTTATACCCACAACTTCTCAAAACTTAGACCTTGTATTTCTACGAAACACTCGTCTAAATACTAGAGAAGTTATAAGTGAACAGAACATAGTACGAGGACCTACCCCTTTGTCCTGATGGACACTGGACAACATACAATACTCTGTATAAGTCCGCTGAGTTAAACAACTCAAAACCTGTGCGTTGTAGGTGGAAAACTGTACCCTGGTGATTTCCTCAAATATCACCAATTACAACGAATTCCGATATAATGAGGATGATCACCTAATTCCCAATATCTTACTCCTACTCATCATCTGTAAAACCATACAGATATGAGAATGAAACCTGGTAAATACATACCCTTGGAGTAAGTGTCTAATCGGGAAAACAGTTTTTCTTTAACAATGCACTGAAACATGAAAATGTTTCGTATGGGTATCCTGGTATTCATAGCAATGCCTCTTCCATAATCCAATTCATGACTTCAACCGTATATTTTATTGCCGTCTCTCCAAATCCCTTTATTTGTCTTTAGTCGTTACCTTCTGTAAACCATTGTTATGCTAAATGGTTTTCTTCCTTCCCTACTGTTCGGCACCAGCCTATGGTTTGGAAGAAGACTATCCAGTAAGCATAATAGGTGTACCCTCCTAAACCAAGGAGTACTCGCAACTGAGAGAAGGTGATGATAAAAGACAACTGAATAATACCTTATTCCTTTAAAGGTGAATTAGGAGTGGCGATGAAGTACGCGGTTTGGTCGTGAATGATATCAGTCGCAATTTACTTTGCCCTCTTTCTAATCCCTTTATTTTGTCTTTACATATTACCTTCTGCACACCCTACTTAGGCTAATTAGTTTTCTTCATTCCCTACCTTTCGGCACCAGCCTATGGTCTGGAATAAGACTATCCAATAAGCGTAATAGGTGTACTCTCCTAAACCAAGGAGCTCTCGCAACCTGAGAGAAGGTGATAATAAAAGACAACTGAATAAACCAATTATATTTCTCCTGAACCTGGATCCATCCTCGAAGAAGTCCCTTCGAGTTCGTATATAACCATACGATGGATCTATCCAATGGAAGTGGATATCCGTAGTAATACGGGTGTTCTGAGAAATGCAAAGGGTAAAAGAAGGAGTGGCAATGACTTATGCAACTCAGACAATCCAAAAGCCAGTATTTTAAGAAGGTTCGGTCAACCTGGTCACTGAGTCATAGTCTAGGGTCGGTCAAAGGTCGCTGCCAAAGAGAGAGAGAAAAGAAACACTCTGAGTGCACTCTAACCTAGATCAGAATGGTCATGACTTTATCTAATCCGGAAACCTCCCACTGTCCTGTCAAATTCTCCTCCAAACCTAAAGAAGAATCAATCGGGATCACCCGAAGAGTAAACCAACTCATCAGTGGGAATCGGGATCCAACTCTCATCGCATGATAACGTGACGGAATCCACTCGCGTTATCACACTCTAGAAGGTATGCGCATGACAGGCATGTTTCAGTTTCTTTAGAAACTCCCGATATGATTTTTGCCCCATGTTCTTATGACCTTGGCGAAAGTCAACAAATCATAAGTCACATGTCAAGTTCTGCCCGTCATTATCTTGTTACTTTGAACCCACCCGTACATATCCTTGACGAAAGCCAACAAGGTAATACGACTGTCCCAAACCAACACATCTATCTATGCAACAAATGAATACCCAGCAACTACCAAACACTATGCCTTGACGAAAGCCAACAAACAAAGCTTGAATATTACTGACCATCCATAAGAAACGACGGAGGGCTACGGCTGGTTTTTGGCGAAAAACCTTTAACGTAATGAACTTGATCTCGTTGAAGGAACCTGATAGCTTTTTAAAATATAGTGGCGAAAACCTTTTGCTAAAGAGGTCACTCCCGGTAAAGGGATCTCGGCACTTTCCTCGTGGAATGAGGTGCAGGATATTCCACTGAATACCGCTATGCAAAGCAACTTGTAATCGACTATAGTGAAGTTATTACTCTGACGCAAACTTCTGTCCAAAGGGTCAGTCCCGGTGAAGGGATATCGACCCTTGCCCCGTCGAATGAGGTGCAGGATATTCCACTGAATACCGCTATGCATAACAAAAGAAAACGTCTTTGCAATAACACTTTTTAAATTTGTTCCAACAACATCCAAACAGGTTTGTTTTACTTTGCATTGATCAGAATCAACACAGTCCCATCATTTAATCACACCAGAAAAGAACGAAAATAAAATATACGTATATGCCATCCGCATTCGTCACTGGGTCCCGTCATCACTCGTTAGGTTACTTAACTAACGACAGAGCGGGGACTGGACTAGCGCGGGTGTAAAATATATACAACATCTAATAGTATATAAACCAATATACAATAATCGCTCCAGGCGTGATAGTATGCAACATTACAGAAAAGTAATAAGCATCACAGAACAATACAGATAATCTGGGATCCCCGAGTTTCACAGAGCCGCTGCTGAAACTCAACGTTCCCCTGTCGTGTGGATAGCCTGTGCAATGAAACCTAGACCCCTACGGGTGCGGCAAGTTACCCGCCAAAACCTGAAGCGAGGCAGCCCCCTACAGCATAGTGAATGGACCACCCAACACTCCACGGAATCCGGTAATCTTGGGCACCCCTCCTTGGGTCAACCTGTACCCCCTACGAGTGCGGCGAATAGTCTGCCAATTCTAGAGTGGGACCCCTCTGCCTCTCAAAGCCATGAGATGCGGACCCGTTGCCCCCTAGAACCCGGCTATCCGTGCACTCCATCGCGGGGCAAAACCTAGTACAGTAATGAAAAATAGTACAATAAGTACATCGACCGCAACCTGGTCGTGCCCCAAAAGAATATTATACAACAGGCAGTGACGGCAGTCCACATGTTGGACGCTCGCCCCGCAATATCAAATGTACAACTAAACTCAAACTGTACTACCATTGCACACTGCTATCCACCATGACAAATCCGCAACATCACAGCACAACACAGAACATCAACGCGAATGTCACGTTCGCAAACCCGTCTAAAAGAACTATAGCAATCAGACGCGGTTTACCGATCAAATGACATTCCCGGTCGGAGATATAATGTAAGCACTGTAAACTAACATGTTTAAATTTCGATCGACCAAATATCAAAAAAAAAAATGGGCCCCACGACTTACTGGTGAACAGTAACAAAATCTGGGCCAAAACGATATTTACCAAAAACCCCAAAATCCATCAGAGAACTCACTGTACAAATTTGGGAGCACGAGCTCACCACGTGGCCGCGGATGCGCGGCCAAACCATGGGTTTGGCCGCGTTTCCGCGATGCTTTGGTGGAGACACGTGCCCAAATTTGGTCGTGGTTCTTAGAAAAGCCTGCACAGATTTTTAAGACATGCAGAAAAATTTTAGGAGGCCATTTAAAATCAACAGAAACTGTAAAGCTTGGATTTTGCAATTTTCGATTTCCGGTCGGATCGATGTTTTAAACGCGTTAGCACAAGTTAGTATAGCAAAATGGTGAGGCTCTGATACCACTGTAAGTCTCCGCTAGCGCCCCGGCAGTCTACAGACGCCAAATGCGGAACAAAAACTTTTTAACTGGCGCTATCGTATACTTTAACCCGGATCTGCCATTATTGCTAAACTAACAAACTGTAAAGAGTGTAGAAAGGTTATACCGAACGATCCGAGTCCTTCGTTCTTTGACCATCATCCCACGCTCCGTTGCGACTGCTCCGATCTCGTCGATCTCCGATTCTCCTCGTCGAGGTGGCACCACGTCGACGATTCTTTAAACGGGCTCCCGCCTCTGACTTGAGGCAACTCGATCGTCAAGTTTGCTAAAAGAGACGACCAAGAATGATGTAGAGAATGAGTAGATGAATTTGTCTCACTTCGTCCAAGTTCGTGGACGATCGGTTAATGAAGTTGCCGAGGGAATCGGGTGATGGAATGAAATGAGCTGTGAATTCCATACACCCCAAATATCTATCATAATCATTTTTCCAATGAAAACCATCAAATGAGAGAGAGTGTGTGAGGAGAGAGAGGGGGCCGGCCTCTTATATGGAGGAGGAGGTGACCGTAGGAGCAAAGAGGGTGACCTTAAGAAAATATCATAATGTGAACACAAAAGAATATCTTAAGGAAAACAAGAATGTTTAGAAATCAAAGCATGAGTCATAATCCTTGTCACCAAAATCTAGAACCTTCTAGAAACTTCTAGAAGCATGACTCACTCTCATCCAAGAAAAGATAAATCCGTCTTTAACCGAATGTTAAAAGACGGCTGATAGAAAACTGGAAACTGGCAACTTCCAAAAGTGATCCTGAAACGGCTTTCAGGATAACCCCGAAACTGTATAAATATACCCGCATTTGTATTATGACCGAATACAAATGCAACTGAGACAAAGATATTATACCTACTCAATATAATACTCGGATCCGGCTTAAACCAAAGCCGACCAGTATCAACTGCCCGAAAAATAACACGTGCGTAAACGCACGTGCACTTTCCGAACCCTGCCATAAAACCATACGGCCTCTACAACGTTTCGCCCGAACTTGGGAAACTGTCTGTGGGGGACTCTAATGACGCGTCAGTACCCTGGCAGTGGGTTTAACCACAAACCGTCAGTGGCACTAGCAATGCGTAACGGCTGCCCATGGACTGACCTCAAGGGATGCCGATGAGCGCACTCATCCGGAAAACCCTACTGAGCCTAACAGTGACAATGTATATACAGTCCGGTCCGTTCGTCTATGAGTATCGCATATCTTCCTAGGGGGCTAGTAACGTCAGACCCCCAATAGCAGTATAAGTCGTGTCGGAGTGAAGCCCAATAACACCCTGAGATACTACTGGAGTACCTACCAGTAAATCTCCTGCCACAGCCGTGGGCTTTGTGTAATGGCTCTCCTAGACACAGCACGATCTCGCCCCCAATACCGAGAGAGACGAATCCCCTGCCGATCCGCTCACGTGCCTCCATATGGCTCGGGACTGTACCCAAAAACTACCTGTTTGCACGACTCCTTTGAGCCGTGGTAGGGTAGAAATCAAAGCACAGTGGGAACTCACACGAGACAAATGACGACCTTAGGTCGATGAACTAACCTGTACACATGTCACCATGGAACTGCTATCTGACGATAGATATAATACTAACTAGCAGATTCCCGGCGAGTCCTGTCCGGTGTACTCATAACCCAATGAGCACCTGTATACATCTTAGGTGATCCAACTGACACCAGTGGCTTGTGAGACCGGCCACCGCCCCTCGTCGGGGTCTCGACTGTATACACTAGTCTACTCCGGAGTATCGATGCCCTGTCTCGAAACTCCCACGACTAGGGACCACAATTAAGGATATGCGTATAAACCACCCAACTCTCACGTATATGATCGCCATCATACTGTTGGTGGTAAAGCAAGATCCTAAGGGCTCTATCAAAGTGTAGCTTGTAATCAGTCACCTGAACATGTACACGACTGATAAAGGCAAACCAGATAGCATACTATCATCTTGAGTTAGACTGTCCTACCGGTATAGGTCCTCCGCAATCATTGCAATCACGTACCTGCGATCCAATAATTGACTATGAGGGCACTATCTCCAACATTCTTCTGTGTTCATTTCAAGCTTTCTGCACTTACCTGAAAAATTTTAGGACATCATTTTAAAATCGACAGAAACTGATGTTTTTTAGGGTTTTCCGGCTTCGTTTTTCCGTTCGAAATTCGTACAAATTTGCAATTAAGTTATTTATTGTTTAGCGAGGCTCTGATACCACTGTAAGTCGATGTACAACACCCCAATACTTGTGGGGAGGCGGAATTTTCAAAAACGAACTTGTTTAGTGAACGAACATCGACTAACCGCTTGAATCGAAGCTAAACTATAAATAACCAAACACAAAGTGTTTCTTAACTACTGTGTTTAGGGATTATACCTAATGAACCAACTCCTTCATCTTTACGAACTCTTTGTTCTCCTCGGCCTTCTCGAAGTAGTAGACGATCCACCCGAGAGCAAAACTCCAAGCTTAGCCTCTAAACTTGAGGCAACTAACCTTCTTGGATTGCTAATCAAAGAAGATAGATTGAGATAGAGTGATGGTTATGGATTGTTTAGTCTTACTAACCCTTGTACTCAACTCATGAGAGGGGAGGATTAGTCTTTTGAAGAGAGAGAGCTTGAGGAGAGAGAAGGTGAGAATGATTATCATATGAGAATAGTAAGTTATCATAATAAATATGAAGCATTCTTATTTATGAAGAAAAGAATAATACATAATGAATAAGCATGCTTCACAAATATCTAATGGTGATTCATTGTCATGACTCATTAAGCATTTATCATGCATTAATGATATGCATGAATCACCCTCATGACTCACTAAACTCATTTAATGCAAATGACACCTAAACCTCCTTAGTCACCACTTCTAGAAGCTTCTCGCACAATTACGAGAACGCCCCTCCAATCCGCAAAAATACAGAAAAACTTTAGACTGTAAAAATCCAATAACCGGATACCAGTAACTGGCTTAAACCAAAGCCGACTGGTAAAAACTGTCCGAAAGTCGTACGCGCGTAAACGCACGTATGCGTCCGAACCCTTGTCGTAAAACCATACGACCTCTATATCGTTTCGCCTGGAATAGGAAACTCTCTGTGTGGGACTCTAGAGACTCGACTACTACGCTGGCAGTGGGTTTAACTACAGACCGCAAGCGGCACTAGCTGTACGTAACGGTCCCCAGGTAGTTGTCGATAAGAAGGCCGATGAGGAAACCCATCCGAACTCCTACTGAGTCTGATGTGACAATCTCCATACAGTCTGGTCCGTTCGTCTAAGACTATCACATATCCTGCCTAGGGGGCGGCAAGCGTCAGTCCCCTAATAGCGGTATAAGTCGTGTCGGAGGGAAGCCCATTACACCCTGAGAAACTACTGGAACCTACCAGCAAATCTCGCTTGCCCTGGCCAGGGACTTTGCGTAATGGCTCTCTGACACAGCGCGATATCTACTCCCAATACCGGGAGGGACGAATCCTGTCTAACCGCCACTGCCTCCAAGTGCTCGGGACTGCACCCAACTGCTACCTGTTTGCACGATTCCTTTGAGCCATGGTAGGGTAGCAATCTAAGAATAGTGGGACACACTCGAGGCGAAGTAGCAGTGTCAAGTCTGCGGACTATGCTGTACTCATGTCACCTGGGAACTGTTCACTGACGACTGGTATAAAACCAACCAACAGTTCCCTGTGAGTCCTGTCCGGTGTACCCGTAACCCAACGAGCACCTGTATACTATCTACAGTACGACGTACTGACGGCTGTGGGACAGACCATCTCCCCAACTGGGATGAGAAGCGTACACACTAGTCTACTCCGGAGTACCGATGCTCTGTCTCGATAATCCAACGACTATGGACCTGAATAAGGATGTGCTTGTAGACTACCCAGACCCCACTAGTGTGACTGCCATCACAACGCTGGTAGTCAAGCAAGATCCTAAGAGCTCTATCAATACGTACACTCACATATTAAGATAGAAAAACCAAGTATCATACTACCATGTTTAGCAAGACTGTTATATACATGTGAATATCCCAAGCTTCCATTAAGTAATATACAAACTAGTATGATACAGTAATGGCCTTCTAGGGCATAAACAATAACACCTATGTGTGGTCACAGGGTCGCTGCAATTTTAAGAGAGAGAAGAAAATACTATTAGCATGATGCTCTTGCAAGTTTAGAGTGATTTAATTTATCTAAACA
The DNA here is from genome assembly GCA_030015575.1 of Agapanthus africanus. Classification (NCBI taxonomy): domain Eukaryota; kingdom Viridiplantae; phylum Streptophyta; class Magnoliopsida; order Asparagales; family Amaryllidaceae; genus Agapanthus; species Agapanthus africanus. The sequence goes on from JASDDO010000010.1 coordinate 272,618,803, forward strand.
GGATGGCTCCCACTGTTTCTCGAATCCCTTCTCAAACCATAAAAGAAGAATTAGCCAGGACTATTCTTACCGTACAATTCTTGCTTAACCGTTCAGCCAGGTCAGTGTCGATACTTCGAGGGAGGTTTTCCAACACTTTCACGAAGTTCCTTAATTAAATAACCTCTTTTCTCTGGGGGCGTAACCCCGCTGACACCTTTCTAGGCACCTACTTGGTTTATAGCATTGATCGTTAAGTGACGAATCTCCTGATAAGTAGCTTGTACTCACAGTAGGATCGGGATCCAAAATATCATCGTATGATAATGTTGAAGGTATCCTACCGACATTCATCAAACTCCAAAATGGTATGCTCTCTCTGCAAATTTCAGTTTCTTTTGAAATTCCCGATATGGATTTTAGCCCCATGCTCTTATGACCTTGACTTTAGTCAACAAATCATAAGTCACACGTCAAGTTCTACCCGTTGTTATCTAGGTTAATTTGAACCCACCCGTACATACCCTTGACTTTAGTCAACAAGGTAATACGACTGTCCCAAACCAACGCATCTATCTATGCTGCATATGAATATCCAACAGCTACCAAACACTGTGCCTTGACTTTAGTCAACAAACACAGCTTGAATACTATTGACTATCTATATGAAATGACGGAGGGCTAAGAATGGTTTTGGCAAAACTGAGAACGTAGTGAACTTGATATAATCGAAGGAACCTGATACTTTTTAAAAGGAGTGGTTAAAGCTCCGTAATTAAAACACTCTGATCTTTTAAAATAACCGAGTGGTTTCTTTTATATTTGTTCCAACGATTAAACTTTGGTTTATTTTCTTTGCATTATGATAATGCGTCCATCAATTATCCTATCATTGCAGAAAACAACGAAAATACCACGTCCTCTTATGCCATCCGCATTCGCCACGGGGTCCCGTCATCACCCGTTAGGTTACTTAACTAACGACAGAGCGGGGGCTGGGCTAGTGCGGGTGTAAAACATAAGTGACGTCTAATAGCTATCATATATAGATATTGTACATTCGTCAGACGCAATAATAAGCATTCCAGATCACAGATGAACTTTATTGGATTTATTAGCAATCTGCATTTGCTTTGAGCCTGCAATAAAAGACGGATTACACAGCTGTGATGAATAGCCATTACCCCATCCTAGACCCCTACGGGTACGGCAAACTACCCGCCAAGTACCCGAAGTGAAGCGGTCTCCCTCAACAACGTGAGTAGGCCACTAAACACTTCAACGTACACGGTAGTTTGTGTACCCCGCCTTGGGTCTATCGTAGGAGCAAAAACAGTAAAAAGAAATAATACAACGGTGGCTACAACCGCAACCTGGATGTGCCCCGCAAAAGAATATTACATCAAATTACATTTACATCGAATGAATGAATATTAAACCCATCTCAAACCCCGGCTAATCATCACAACAGTCCAAGACAGTTCATATACACAAACACTAAACATTTCAAAAATGTGCAACCCCATGCCAACTGACATACTAGCAGTTAGGGGAGGTTTACGAACACAATAAACATTAAAGATAAAGATCCAATTAGCAAATAGTTTAGAACATCGATCGATTACCTATATCCGTATCTACCCCTAAAAGCAAATCATCATAGAGGCAACCTGGGCAGAAACATAACATACAAGAAAACAGAAAACAACAAAATAGGAATTACTGAGCAAATCCGAGTCAACTCGGCGTTGACTCAGCGGCGGTTCCGCGGCACAAGCTCTCTATTGCCGCGGAACTGCGGCCGTTTTGCCGACTCACTGGCTCGTTTTTTCTCTGTATTCTTAAAATACCCTGCTGTGAATTTTAAGGTATGTCAAATTATTTTTCAGACACTTTTAAAATTAACAGCAACATAGGGTATTCGGTTTTTTGTTTTCATGTTTTCCGTCGATCGAACTTCTAATCAGTTGCTAACAAGCTAGTAACTGTTTAGTTGGCTCTGATACCACTGTAAGTCCATGTCACGCACCCCACGAACTTGCGGGGAGGCGGAATATATGAAAAACGATTATCAAATCTTCGTAACACGGACTTGAGCGCAAGAATCGTTATCTAAACCATTGCTAACAAAGTACTAGAGGTTTAACTACTCGGATACGAAGTTATACCTCACGTTACTTGTCTTTCGGGTATTCATCACGGTCCTCCACTCCTCGTGGGCTCCTTGGAACATCGGCACCTCAACGGCCTCCTCGAATCAAAGACGATCCACCCGAAAGCTCCTACGCCAAGCTTAATCTCAAACTTGAGATAGCTAGGTTGCTTAAAGTGCTAATCTAAGCTACCTAGGGGATATAGAGTGAGGTTATGGAAGTATTAGTCTAGCTAACCCTTGATCTCAACACATGAGTGGTTAGGGTTGGGGTTAGGGTTTGAAGAGAGAGTGAGCTTGAGGAGAGAGAAGGTGAGAATGATCATGAAAAGAATAATGAACTCATATGAATATATCAACCATAACAATTAATCAAATAAATAATATAAATGATTTATCATCATGGTTAGATTCATTCATCTAGTGTGATTCATCATATGACTCATTAACGCATTAATGAATCATTTAATACAAAGCATGAATCACACAAATGAGTCATTAAGCAATTAATGCTCATGCCATCTTAACCCCTTAGTCACCACTCTTCTAGAACCTTCCCGAAAAATTACGAGAACGCCCCTCCAATCCGTGAAAACACGGAAAAAATTTAGACTGTATAAATCCAGTAACCCGATACTAGAATCTGGCTTAAACCAAAGCCGACTAGTAAAAACTGTCCGAAAAGTCATACGTGCGTAAACACACGTACGCATCCGAACCCTTGTCGTAAAACCATACGACCTCTATATCGTTTCGCCTGGACCAGGGAAACTCTCTGTGTGGGACTCTAAAGACTCGACACTACGCTGACAGTGGGTTTAACCACAGACCGCAAGCGGCACTAGCTGTACGTAACGGTCCCCAGGTAGATGTCGATAAGAAGGCCGATGAGGAAAACCATCCGATCCCCTACTGAGCCTGATGTGACAATCTCCGTACAGTCCGGTCTGTTCGTCTAAGACTATCGCATATCAAGCCTAGGGGGCGGCAAGCGTCAGTCCCCTAATAGCTGTATAAGTCATGTCGGAGCGAAGCCCATTACACCCTAAGAAGCTACTAGAACCTACCAGTATATCTCGCTTACCCTGGCCAGGGGCTTTGCATAATGGCTCTCTGACACAGTGCGATATCAACTCCCTATACCGGGAGAAACGAATCCTATCTAACCGCCACTGTCTCCAAGTGCTTGGGACTGCACCCAACTGCTACCTGTTTGCACGACTCCTTTGAGCCGTGGTTGGGTAGCAATCTATGAACAGTGGGACACACTCGAGGCGAAGTAGCAGTGTCAAGTCTGCGGACTATGCTGTACTCATGTCACCTGGGAACTGTTAACTGACGATGGGTATAATACCAACCAATCAGTTCCTCGGCGAGTCCTGTCCGGTGTACCCGTAACCTAACGAGCACCTGTATACTATCTCCAGTACGACGTACTGATGGGTGTGGGACGGACCATCTCCCCAACTGGGATGAGAAGCGTATACACTTAGTCTACTCCGGAATATCGATGCCCTATCTCGGTAATCCAACGACCAGGGACCTGTATAGGATGTTGCTTACAGACTACCCAGCCCCCACTAGTGTGACTGCCATCACGACGCTGGTAATCAAGCAAAAGATCCTATAGGCTCTACTAATATGTATAAGTGATACGTTACAAGAAACATATGCACATATTAAAGTAGACACAAACCAAGTAGCATACTACCATTTTTAGCAAGACTGTTTATATACAACTGTGAATATCCCTAGCTTCCATTAAGTAATATACAACCTAGTATGATACAATAATGGCCCCTAGGGCATATACACTAACAGTATTGACATTCTTGCTCAAAATGGTAGTATGCTACTTGGTTTGTTTCTGCTTTAATGTGTGCATGTGTTTGTTTTAGCATATCGCCTTTACACATTAGTGGTGCCCTTAGGATCTTTGCTTGATTACCAGCGTTGTGATGGCAGTCACACTCGTGGGGGCTGGGTAATCTATAAGCACATCCTTATGCAGGTCCCTAGTCGCAGGACTATCGAGACAGGGCATCAATACTCCTGAGTAGACTAGCGTATGCGCTTCTCATCCCAGCTTGGGAGACGACCTGTCCCACAGCCGTCAGTACGTCGTACTTGGGATAGTATGCGGGTGCTCGTTAGGTTACGAATACACTGGACAGGACTCGTCGGGAACTGTTGGTTGGTATTATACCTATCGTCAGTTATCAGTTCACAAGTGACATGAGTACAGCTTAGTCCGTTGACTTGACACTGTTACTTCGCCTCGAGTGTGTTCCCACTGTACTTTGATTACTACCCTACCACGGTTCAAAGGAGTCATGCAAACAGGTAGTTTTTGGGTGCAGTCCCGAAACACTTGGAGGCAGTGACGGTTAGACAAGATTCGTCTCTTCCGGTATTGGGGGTTGATATCACGCTGTGTCTAAGAGAGCCTTTACACAAAGTCCCTGGCCAGGGCAAGCGAGATAGACTGGTAGGTTTCCAGTGTTATCTCAGGTGTTCTGGGCTACACTCCGACACGACTTGTACCGCTAGTAGGGGACTGACGTTTACCGCCCCCTAGGCCCGCCATGTGATGTTCTTAGACGAACAGACCGGACTGTACGGAGACTGTCACATACAGGCTCAGTAGGAGTTCAGATGGTTTTACCTCGTCAGTCTTCTTATCGGCAACTATCTGGGGACCGTTACGTACAGCTAGTGCCGCTTGCGGTCTGTGGTTAAACCCACTGCCAGCGTAGTGTCGAGTCTTTAGAGTCCTACACAGAGGGTTATTCGCCTTTAGGCAAAATGAGTAGAGGTCACATGGTTTTGCGACAGGGTTCGTTTACATCCGTGCGCTTGTGCACGTTTGGTGTCCGGACAGCTTATACTAGAGGGCTTTGGTTTAAGCCAGATCCTAGTATATGATTTGGGATTTCTTTTATCTCATTTTATTCGTGTTCCTCGGAACACGGATACGGGTGTGTATGCACAGTTGACTGAGACAGAGGCAGAGGACTTTGATTAGGGTTGATGACCATTGTCATTTTCTTAACCCTAATGTTTATGTGTGAATTATGATTTATTAATAATTAGTTAATTATAATTGTACATGGTTAGGGTTGTTGACCATTTGACTATAGTTGACTTGTTGACCTAGGTTGACAAGTTGACCATCATCATTCCATATGAAAGTTGCTCTTTGATCATTGCAAAAGCATTTAATGTGAAATGATAATGGTCATTTCTTGATTAAGCATGACAATTATCTTAGCTAATTATCTATTATTCATAAATCACATATATGTGAGAAGGGTTGATTTATTCTTCTCACTTGTTCATTTTCATTCTCTCTCCTCCTCTTCCTCTCTCTCTGGCTCTCCCCTCTCATGAGTTGAGAACCACTTGAGCTTGAGATAATCCCTTCAAAAACACTCTCTACTCTTTCTAAGGTCCTAGGTCTAGCACACCAAGCACCTTAGTTACTTCTAGTTTGAGGTTGGAGCCAAAGGTTGAGGCCCTCGGGTGGATCTTTCTTCGGCAAGAGAAGGCGACAAGGAGAACCCGTTTTTTCACTCCAAGGAGCAAGAAGAGAAGGACTTGAAGACCAAGGTATAACCCCCTTTCTGAGTAGCTAACTCTCTTTAGCTTTGTAGTTAGTTTTGATTAGCAAAGATCCCTCCTTTACATAGTCCATGTTGTCTAGTGTTGTAAAAATACGATTTTTCATAACGTTTCCGCCTCCCCACAAGCACTGGGGTGGGCAACGTGGACTTACACGTCCAGTGTACCCAGTCTCCACTTAGCACCCGTATACCATCTCTAATGTCAAACACCAATGGATATGGGATCATCCATCGCCCATCTCATAGGTCGAGAAGCGTATACGCTAGTCTACACTAGTATATCAATGCCCCGTCTCGATACACCCACGACTAGGGACCTTGAAGGATGTACTTATGGACTACCATGTCCCCACTAGTATGATCCGCATCATAGTCCAAGTAGTCAAGTACACATCCTAAGGGCTTTACCAACATGTAACTATAAGACAGTATAAAGAGACAAGTATGCATGTTAAGATAAAGAGCAACCGGATAGCATACTATCACGTCGAGCAAGAAAGTCCTCTCTATATATGTCCAAGCATCCGATATAATATACATCAACTGTACAATACTGGCCTCTAGGGCACACATACAACTAACACTTGGTACGTCGGAAAACGAGCGAAATGCGAAGCGCTGACGAAATCGACGGCGACTTTCCGGTGATCGTGCTAGGAGCTCTCGTCGACGTTTCGACGCGCCGGCAAACCCTCTACCTCCCTCTCACTCTCTAGCGTTGTCCAAACCCATAAGTCCCCCTTTTCTACCGTTCTTTTCTTCCATTAAAATACGACTTTACAAACCCGATGGAAATCGGAACAAACCGATTTTCGATTCGGTTTTCTATCAAATCTCACTTATCACCAATTCCATAATGCCTAAATATCTTCATGTTGACTACTAATCACTTAACAACTAATTTGAATAAGTTTTCTCACATGAAATGATAACTTTTCCATTTATCGTATTTCTTTCACTTAAATACCACAATGTTTAGTTTTCACATTTAACCCCTTAACATTGCCATACCTTAAAGTAGATCACGAGGTAATGACCTACCTACACACATACACAAATACAACCCTAAATGATATCATCAAAACTTAGAATACGATAATACAAGATTTTACATTTAAATACCATTTTCTTATAAAACATTTTCTAAAAGTTTTAGGCTTGATACACTTTCAAACAAATATCTTTTAATAGGAAAATACGATATGTCGTGGATATCGATCGTTTATCTAAAGCTGACTTTGTGATGTCTAGGCTAGGCAAGTGAGAAAAGGTAACTTTAAAAGGCCTGTCTCACGATTCGTGAGCGGATCCCTCCATTTCTTATTTGTACTTACCTGGCCACAATTGGCGGTGAAGCGGCGATTTGAGGCTTCTAACGACTTGTCGTTTAGACCATTTAGAAATAGTCTGGTTGAAATATAAAACCCTAGAATCTAAAATAAGGAAAATCAACTTTTGCAAATAAATACATTTTACTTTAATAAAACCGTATTCTAAGGATTAGTATTTATAAATCTTTGCAAAGCGTCACTACAACCCACCTTTGAGGATTCTGTTAGGGATAGTATGGTTTATCGTGCATCCTCGGCTTAGTAGTGCGAGATTCAGACCTCCACAAGGAGCATTCGGTCTCGAAAGGTTTAAAATACGATATCTTGAGAAAATGATATTTTTAGAATATAAAATAATTATTGAAATTATTTTTTATATAAATATATGGATATTATCATTAAAAGATAAATACCTTTACTTATGTAATTAGTATATTTTCACTAGAAATATAACAAAATAAAATTACACACATTATAACTATAAAGAAGAATAATAAATACTTGGGGTGTATCTTGAAAACTATACAAAAGAATTTTTATATAAAACCCCTCAAGTTTTATAAATTACAATAAAGACCCTAATAATTATAGAACTTCGACTTACATTTATTTTGGTCTGACTCGGATTTGAGTCTGATTTTTTCTGACTTGAATATGATTCAAGTCAATATAGATTCTTTAATATTCCAACTCAATATGAACACATGAATGCCATAATCCATTTAACAATCTATACAACTTGGCTGAATCAAACCATGGATATACATCCATTATTCCGTTATTCCATTTACCTGATTATGCAGTTACAATCTGTTTTCTGATATCATGGTTTTGGTCAGTCATCCAACTTATACAATACCATACAACAATACAATCAAAACACTACGGGGTTTAAGAGGTAGATTGGTACGAAAGATGTTAAAAGTGGCACGAGACGGTCAGACTTAAGATACCTAACATGAATCCAATTGTCGTTGTTCTGGACCTTCTAACGGAGCCTTGTACTCTATATTCCGTTTGCCATGGTCTCTAGCATATAGAGACCCCTCTCGTATACACTGGCATTCTTCTCTACCAAGCTATTAACAACATCGTTAATACAACATTACAACAATACAATACAACATTAAAAGCTACTCTCTCTCTCCTAGTCTTTGTCTATTTCTCCCTTATCTTTGGGACTTACCGAGCGACCTGTTCGCCGAGGACATTCTATTTCTTTCTTCTTTGAATGTCGTCAGGTGTTTTGGACCCAGCAGAGATCGAGCCCACCGGTGAAGACTTGGATCCGTTTCACGAAGACCCCGAGCTCTAGACATTGTACCTTGTTCTATTCAGTATTTTCATTCCTGTTATGCCATTGTTTAGGCATCGCTTTTCATTCCAGTTGTATTTACTTTTCATGCATTGTAAAAAAGAATGTTATTAAAAAAGTTGTTGTTATTTCTATATCTCTTGTCTCTTGTGATTTACTTTTATATCGCTTAGATACGCTTAGTGTATGTACTCCTAAGTATATACGTAGCGGACCTCGTCGCGTCCCCTTCACCGTACACCGGGAAGCGGGGCGTGAAAGCTTATAGACCCCACCTCCCACATATATGATCACCATCATACCGCTGGCAGTCAATCAAGAATCCTATGGGCTTTATCAACATGTAATAGTGATATGGAATGTCACCTGAAGCATGTACACGATGATAAAGATAAACCAGATAGCATACTATCATCTCGAGTAAGACTGTCTTACCGGTATAGGTCCTCCCTCAATCATTGCAATCACATGCATGCGATCCAATAATTGACTTTGAGGGCTCTATATCCAACAGTAGGTACAAGCGCGTGGATTTTCGAGACGATGAAGGAGGGCAAGGCATCCATCGGGATTGACTAGAACGAGGCGTTGAAGGTGAGTAGATTTATATCTACGCGGGAAGTCGTGTGGATGGTGTATAGCACCCCCGCAATCTAATAATAGAAAACCGATAAATAGAATGTGATTTGGAGAAATCTATGCTATGAACTTACGAATAAGATACAAAGATTTAGTATGACATGTTATGACTAATTCAAGATGACGTGAATTGAGATGTCAATATGATGATATAAGATGATATGAGCGGATATGCTTGATATGAGGTGTAAGTTACACTTACACGAATTTTCCGGCTAACACATTCATCATCGGTAATTGCTATACCACTTGGACAGTAGAATTGCAATATCACGATATTATTCTTAAATGTAAAGTACATTCATTTTTTAGCACTATCATATTGTAGGGTTAGTTTAGCACCTTAGCAAGGTTTTGGCAAGCATCAAACATGCTACTTAAAATTTTTGGGGTGCTAAACAAACCCTAACCAAGATCTTAACTGGAGAAATAGGGTTAACATTGCATGTAAACAACTTTACATCTAAGAGAGAGGGATTACAACCTTTGTAGTCCGTTCCTTCGCTTCATAAGCTCCGAGTAGTAGTCTTTTTGCCGCGATCCATGATCTCCCAGACTCAAGAGAGGCTCCACAAGTCGAATGATCCATTCTTGCTTGATGTCTACTTTTTCGAAAATGATATACCTTGAAGAATCTCAAGATCAAGCTTTCACTTCTCTAATCAAGTATTAGTGAAGTGAACACCCTAATCTAAGTGGCTAGAATAGATGAGGATGATGAAGTAGGAATTTGCATTCTTTTGTTTCCAATTTCTCACTTTAAATCATTACTTCACAAAAAGCTAGAAAGCTTTTTTAAGGAGGAGGAAGAAGAAGAAAGCTTTTGTGATGAATAATGAATTATTGTTGTGGTTACAATTGCAACCCTTGGTTAAGAATGAAAGGCATAACCTTTGTAGAGAATAATCCATAGGAAAAGGGGTTGGGTTGGGTTAACAAATATCTACACAAAATATCAAGCTAAATGACAAAAGAAAGCCTCATGAAGCTTCATGAAAAAGCTAACCCAAAAGCTAACCCAAATCCAAAACCTAACTTTGTTTAAACTTAACAACCATGTTGCATTTGTGACCTTAACTTATTACAATATTATATATCACATATACAATATATTTTGTAACAAAATAAAATAATACAATTATCATATATTGCATATATATCAATATATTACCCAGTGAGAAAATGAATCAATAAAGCGAGCTTATATTAGTTAACGTAATGTAATATATCACATATATAATTATACATTAAATTATTGAATCAACTCTTGATCCGACAATCCGGCTATATTGCATATAACCGACTAATATAACATGTACCAATTCATCGAATCAACACTTGATCCGATGACCCGGCCATATCAAATATACCCAGCCGATATATCAAACGGTGAGAATAGAATACGGTATCTCATATCGTATTATTCTCGGTCCCGCACATATCATATATGTGCTCCTACTCCGTTTTGCCTGAACCAGGAAACCTTTGTGTAGGACTCTAAAGAATCGTCTATACGCCGGCAGCAGGTGATGACCATATCAAACACCCACAAACTGCAAGCGGTCAGCTAAACGAAACAGCCACCCGTGTGTTGAGCAATCAGAAGATCAACAAGCAAGCCGGTACATTCTCCTACAAATCCAATCAGTAACACTCCCGTACAGTCCGATCTCTTCGTCTTATATGTTGCATATCTAGTCTAGGGTGGTAAACGTCAGACCGAAGTAACCGATAAGTCGTGTCGATGTAAGGCTCATAACGGGTCGAGAAAATACTGATAACTCTTACTAGTAAATCCCCATATCAGCCCTGTCCAGGGACTTCCAGTTATAGCCAATCGAACACAGCACAACATCAACTCCCTATACCGGGAGAGACGAAACCTCTCCTATCGCTCATTGCCACCATGTGATTCGGGACTGTACCCAAAAGCCACCGTTTTCCACGCCCTCTTGGACGTGGTAAGGTGGAAATCAAATCACAGTGGGAATCACAAAAGACTCTATGACGATTTCGGGTCTACAGAACTGCTATCTGACGATAGGTATAATACCATCCAGGAGCTCTCGGGAAGCCCGTTCAGTGTACCCAGTCTCCACTGAGCACCCGTACACCATCTTTGATGTCCAACACCAATGGATATGGGATCATCCATCTTCCATCATATGGGTCGAGATGCGTATACGCTAGCCTACTCTAGAGTATCGATGCCTTGTCTCGATACACCCTCAACTAGGAACAGTTATAGGATGTACTCGTAGACTACCCTGGCCCCACTAGTATGATCTGTATCGTAGTCCTAGTAGTCGAGTACATATCCTAAGGGCTTTATCAACACGTGATCATAAAACAGTATTTGTTAACATGTTAAGATAAAGTGAAACCAGATAGCATACTATCATATCGAGCAAAAAAGTCCTCTCTATTTATATCCAAGCATCCACTATAATATACATCATATGTACAACAATGGCCACTTGGGCATACATATAACTAACAATCTCCCACTTGCAATAAGGCCAGCTGTTGTAGTATCTCATACCCAACATCCCGAAAAGTCTCTCAAATTGTATCTGAGGAATGGCCTTTGTGAGGGGATCCGCAGTGTTGTCCTTCGTATCAACTCTCCTGACCTCGATCTCCCGGCGATCAACAATCTCCCGGATCAGGTGATACCGCCTCAAAATATTTCTGGACTTTTGATGGAACCTGGGTCCCTTGGCCAAAGCCACAGCTCCATTGTTATCACAATACAGAGGTATTGGATACTCAATGGACGGAACCACTCCAAGTTCAGTGATGAACTTCTTTATCCAGACAGCCTCTTTGGTAGCATCATTGGCAGCGATGTATTCAGCCTCCATCGTCGAGTCTGCCACGGTTTCCTATTTCGAACTATTCCAATACACCGCCCCTCCATTGAGGGTAAAGACAAATCCCGAGTGCGACTTAGAGTCGTCCTTATCACTCTGGAAGTTCGAATCGGTAAAGGACTCCAGCTGGAGTTCTCCGTTACAATACACTAAGAACAACTCTTTTATCCTTCTCAAGTACTTTAGAATGTTCTTCACAGCTGTCCAGTGATTCTCTCCAGGATCTGCTTGATACCTACTCACTACAATTAGTGAGTATTCTACATCGGGTATGGTACATAGCATCACGTACATGATAGAGCCTACTGCCGAAGCATAGGGTATCCCTTGCATGCGACCTCTTTCCAAATCAGTCTTGGGAGACATCTCTTTGGAGAGAGTGAGTCCAGAGATCATGGGTAAGTTTCCACGCTTGGATTCTTCTATACTAAAGCTCTTTAGTATGGTGTCAATGTACCTGGATTGGGACAATCCCTGTATCCGTATAGATCTATCTCTATAGATCTTAATTCCCAAAATGCAGGAGCCATCACCCAGATCTTTCATTAAGAATCTATGTGATAAGAAGAGTTTGATCGAGTGAAGCATAGGAATATCATTTCCTATCAAGAGTATGTCATCCACGTACAATACATGGAAGACAACCTTACTCTCTGCAACCTTCTTGTATATACAAGGTTCATCTTTGTTTTTGATGAAGTTAAACTCTTTGACTACCACAACAAAACAGATGTTCCAACTCCGCGATGCCTGCTTTAACCCATAGATGGATTTAAGCAGCTTTCACACCTTTCCGCCGCTCCCACTGTCTATGAAGCCCTCTGGCTGAGTCATGTACACGTACTCCTCCAAATCACCATTTAGAAAGGCGGTCTTAACATCCATTTGCCAGATTTCGTAGTCATGGTATGCAGCAATGGCAAGTAAGATCCGGATGGACTTAAGCATAGCTACTGGAGAAAAGGTTTCGTCATAATCCACACCTAGTCGTTGACGAAAACCCTTTGCAACAAGTCTAGTTTTGAATGTCTCAACTTTTCCATCTACTACAAGTTTCTTCTTAAAGATCCATTTGCTTCCAATGGGTTTTACCCCTTAAGGAGCAACTTCCAAAGTCGATACTTTGTTGGAGTACATGGATTCCATCTCAGATCTCATTGCATCTAGCCATTTCACAGAGTCCCCACTCGTGATGGCCTGCTCGAAGCTAGTTAGGTCATCATCTTCCATGATGCAATCCTCGCTCCCACCATCAATGAGAAAACCGTAGTATCTTTCAGGTGGATGAAGAACTCTATTAGATCGGCGGAGAGGGGGGGTTCGTCGGGAACCACTGAATCCGTTGGTTCCATTAAATCTTCAGTTGCAGTTTGTACTGCTGGAACTTCTTCTAGTTCTACCTCATCGCCACTAATTTCTTTTGTAAGAAATTCCTTTTCTAAAAAGGTGGCATGTTGAGGAACAAACACCTTTTGTTGTTCACCATGGTAGAATAAATATCTATACGAATTGCTTGGATATCCCACAAACTTGCAAAGAATTGATCTTTCCTCGAGCTTGTCCGGATTTTGCTTTTTAACATAGGCCGGACAACCCCATATCTTAACTCTTTTAAGAGATGGTCTCTTCCCATTCCATATCTCATATGGAGTGGTAGGCACCGATTTGGTTGGAACTCTATTCCATAGGTATATGGTTGTCTCAAGCGCATACCCCTAAAAGGAAATAGGCAACTCAGCAGTGCTCATCATAGAGCGCACCATATCTAATAGGGTGCGATTCCTCCGATACACCGTTGTGTTGTAGTGTATAAGGAGGAGTAGCTGAGAGAGAATCCTATTCTCTTTTAGATAATCCAGGAACTCATTGCTCAAGTATTCTCCTCCTTGATCAGATCGAAGGATCTTAAAACTTTTACCCGTTTGGTTCTCGACTTCGTGTTTATATTCTTTGAATTTCTCAAAAGCTTCAGACTTGTGTTGGTAAAAATTTGCACCCCGGTTGACCGAGTCAAATTCAGGGTCAACCCCCAAGCTAGGTCGGCCCAAGCCCAGGTCAAGCGGGCCCATGCCCAAGTCGAGCCCGCGGCCAGCCTTCCCATGCCAACAATAAAATCATGTAATAAATAATTTTTATGTAATTTTTTATACATTAATGTATGCAAAATGGGGATAAAGCTAATATTTTGTAAGCTCATGGCTTATGTGCAAAAATGAAATGGCACATGAGCCATGGGATAGGAAAAATACCATTTTTGTGAAGCCCAAGGGGCTATATGCAAATATGTAAGCCTATAAAAGGCAACATGATGAATAAAAAAGGCATATACTTTCGTTCTCTCAAAAACCAAGGGTTTGTATTTCTTTCCCTTTTCTGAAGGTCTCAAACTATCTTCTTTCTTCTGAATTAAATCAAGAGTCTTACTCTTCCTTTTCAAAAACAAAATAGTTTTTCAAAATCAAACCCACAAAGGGGAACTTGGATCTGTCTTTAGATCCCAAAAAGGAGAGATTTTGAGATCTCACATCTCTTGATCTTCAAGATCCATCTAACAGAGGAGGAAGAACAAGAACCCCTTTCACTAAACCCAAGAAAAAAAAAAGAAAACACACTGAGGAGTCCAACTCCTCTCTGATTTCTCTTCCGAGAAATGTTTTTTAGGCTAAAAGCCTCTTTTTCTCGCCGGCGCTTAAGCGCAGAGCGCCCGCGTGCCGACACGTGGCGTGCTTGCGCTCAAGCGCTCAACGTTCGAGCGCAAGTCGCCCACGTGCCGACACGTGGCGCGCTTGAGCTCGAGCGCAAGTCGCCCAGGTGCCGACACGTGGCGCGCATGCGCTCGAGCATAAGCGCTCGAGCGCAAGTCGCCCCGGTGCCGACACGTAGCGCGCTTGCGCTCGAGTAAAAGCGCTCGAGCGCAAGTCGCCCCCGTGCCTACACATGGCGCGCTTGCGCTCCAGCGCAAGCGCTCGAGCGCAAGTCGCCCCGGTGCCGACACGTGGCGCGCTTGCGCTCGAGTAAAAGCGCTCGAGCGCAAGTCGCCCCCGTGCCTACACGTGGCGCGCTTGCGCTCAAGCGCAAGTCGCCCCCGTGCCGACACGTGGCGCACTTGCGCTAGAGCGTCGGGCGCTGAAGCGCAGAGCACCCACGTGTCGACACGTGGCGCGCTTGCGCTCCAGCACCCAGCGCTCAAGCGCAGAGCGCCCACGTGCCGACACGTCGCCCTCTAGCGCCTGAGCGCACAACACCTGGGCGCACAGCGCCCAAGGTGCTGCCCCCACGCATCCTTTAGATGCCTTTTCTTCCCTTTTTTCCTTATATATATACATACATATATATATATATATATACATATGTATACATATGTATACACACACACATACTCCACGACACTGTCCCTGTTAGAAAAAAAATTCTAACGGGACCCCCGTAAAAACTCTGCGTGGCTCTCGATATATCCAAACCCCCTTACAAAACAACACACACGTACACTGTACATTGAGTTCGCATGACCAGTTTAACCCGTTAATCGGAGGTTCCCTCGCCCAAAGGCGATGGGTAATTAACGGCAGCTTAGTCTGCGGCTGCCGGAGATTCGGATCTCCACAATCAATAAACCCCGGCCTACCCTAGGCAGTAGGAATCTGTAGTGCGCCTGACAAGCGCGCGCGTATTCCCATCTCAATGGGGTGACGAAAAACAGCCTACAACATGTCCGTATCTTGAGAGATCTTCACTGAATGTAATGAAGTATGAGGAACCATTCCTGGCATGTGTAGACATAGGACCGCATACATCACTATGTATCAGTCCTAAGAGTTCCGTAACTCTTTCTCCGTGTCTACTAAACGGAGTTTTGGTCATTTTGCCATTGAGACATGAATTGCAAGTTTCATAAGATGATAATTCGAATGCATTTAAATAACCATCTTTATGTAACTTAGCTAGTCGTGCCGCATTGATATGACCAAGTCTATAATGCCCCAAGAAGGATTCGTTCATTTCTGAACTTTTCTGCTTGTGTGCGTTCTGTATATTAAGAACTGTGTTTTTGTTAGTGTATATGCCCTAGGGGCCATTATTGTATCATACTAGTTTGTATATTACTTAATGGAAGCTTGGGATATTCACATGTATATAACAGTCTTGCTAAACATGGTAGTATGTTACTTGGTTTTTCTATCTTAATATATGAGTATACGTATTGATATAGCTCTTAGGATCTTGCTTGACTACCAGCGTTTTGATGGCAGTCACACTAGTGGGGGCTGGGTAGTCTACAAGCACATCCTTATTCAGGTCCCTAGTCATTGGATTATCGAGACAGGGCATCGATACTCCGGAGTAGACTAGTGTGTACACTTCTCATTCCAGTTGGGGAGATGGTCTGTCCCACAGTCGTCAGTACGTCGTACTGGAGATAGTATGCAGGTGCTCGTTAGGTTACGGTTACACCGGACAGGACTCACAGGGAACTGTGGGTTGGTTTTATACCAGTCGTTAGTGAACAGTTCCCAGGTGACATGAGTACAGCATAGTCCACAGACTTGACACTGCTACTTCGCCTCGAGTGTATCCCACTGTTCTTAGATTGCTACCCTACCACGGCTCAAAGGAGTCGTGCAAACAGGTAGTAGTTGGGTGCAGTCCCGAGCACTTGGAGGCAGTGGCGATTAGACAGGATTCGTCTCTCCCGGTATTGGGGGTTGATATCGCGCTGTGTCAGAGAGCCATTACGCAAAGACCCTGGCCAGGGCAAGCTAGATTTACTGGTAGGTTCCAATAGTTTCTCAGGGTGTAATGGGCTTCACTCCGACATGACTTATACCGCTATTAGGGGACTGACGCTTGCCGCCCCTAGTCCCGATATGCAATAGTTTTAGATGAACAGACCGGACTGTACGGAGATTGTCACATCAGACTCAGTAGGAGTTCGGATGGGTTTCCTCATCGGCCTTCTTAACGACATCTACCTGGGGACCGTTATGTACAGCTAGTGCTGCTTGCGGTATGTGGTTAAACCCACTGCCAGCGTAGTAGTCGAGTCTCTAGAGTCCCACGCAGAGAGTTTCCCTACTCCAGGCGAAACGATATAGAGTTCGTATGGTTTTACGACAAGGGTTCGGACGCATACGTGTGTTTACGCACGTACGACTTTCAGACAGTTTTTACTAGTCGGCTTTGGTTTAAGCCAGTTTCTAGTATCCGGTTATTGGATTTATACAGTCTAAAGTTTTTCCGTGTTTTCACGAATAGGAGGGGCGTTCTCGTAATTGCGCGAGAAGCTTCTAGAAGATGGTGACTAAGGAGGTTAAGGTGGCATATACATTAAATGAGATTAGTGAGTCATATGGATGATTCATCCATGTCATTAATGCTTCATAATTGCTTAATGACTCGTGGAGATGAATCACCATTAGATATTTATCAAGCATAGTTGTAAATCATTATCTTTTCTTTTCTTGATAAAATAAAATGCTTGATATATATTATGATAACTCATCTTCTCATTTTATTATTATTCTCACCTTCTCTCTCCTCAAGCTCTTTCTCTTCAAACCCTAATCCTCCCCTCTCATATGTTGAGTACAAGGATTAGTTAGACTACTTAATCCATAACCATACTCTATTTCATCTAGGTACTTTGATTAGCACTTAAAGATACCTAGTTGCCTCAAGTTTAGAGGCAAAGCTTGGAGTTTAGCTCTCGTGGTGGATCGTCTACTGCTTGGAGAAGGCCGAGGAGGAGGTGGAGTTCGTAATGACGAAGGACACGGTTCTTTAGGTATAATCCCTTTACATAGTAGTTGTTAACTTCTATGTTTGGTGTTAGTTATCGTTTAGCTTCGATTCATGCGGTTAGTTGATGTTTAAGCATAGAACAAGATCGCTTTTCATATTTCCGCCTCCCCGCTAGCCGTAGGGTGTTGTACATCGACATACAGTGGTATCAGAGCCTCGTTAAACAATAATTAACTCACTTGCAAAATTTTATGAATTTCGAACGGAAAAAACAAAACCGGAATACTCCGATATCATGTGTTTCTGTCGATTTTTAAATGAGGTCCAAAAATTTTTCAGGGACCTTCTGAAAGCCTTAAATGATAGTAGAAGAACACCCAAGAAAATTGGGATCATGAATCGGCTAAAGCGCCGCGGAACCGCCGCGGATCCCACCGATCCGCCGCGATTCCGCCGCCGAGTTCCCGATTCATCATCCCAAATTTCCTGTGTTGGTTCTCTGTGATATTTGGAATTTTTTGGAAATTTTTAATATTTGTTCAGGTTTCAAAATTACAGAGAAGTATTGGAGCAAAATTAAATGTGTTTAATCGATCGAAATTATACGGTATTTGCTTGTTGGATTATATCTGTGTTTGTATAATGTGTTCGTAAACCTCAGCCGGGGTTATGAGATGGGTTATTATTTAATTCATTTGATGTAAATGTAATTTGTTGTAATATTATTTTGCGAGGCACATCCAGGTTGCGGTTGTAGACACCGTTGTATTATTTCATTTTACTGTTTTTGCTCCTAGGACAGACCCAAGGTGTGGTGCACAAACTGCTGGGTGGGTAGTTTGCCGCACCCGTTGGGGTCTTGGGTGGGGTAATGGCTATTCATCACAACTGTGTAATCCGTCTTTTGTTGCAGGCTCAAAACAAACACGGATTGCTTGCAAATCCAATAAAGTTCATCTGTGATCTGGAATGCCTATTATTGCGTCTGACGAATGTACAATATCTATATATGATAGCTATTTAGACGTCACTTATGTTTTACACCCGCGCTAGCCAGCCCCCGCTCTGTCGTTAGTTAAGTAACCAAGGGGTAATGACGGGACCCCGTGGCGAATGCGGATGGCATAAGAGGACGTTGTATTTTCGTTGTTTTCTGCAATGATAGGTTAATGATGGGACGCATTATTTATAATGCAAAGAAAATAAAACAAAAGTTTAATCGTTGGAACAATTTAAAAGAAACCACTCGGTTAATTTTAGAACAGATATTTTTAAATCCGGAGCTTTAACCACTCCTTTTAAAAGCTATCAGGTTCCTTCGGTTATATCAAGTTCACTACGTTCACGGTTTCGCCAAAACCATTCGTAGCCCTCCGTCATTTCATCTGGGTATTCAGTAGTATTCAAGCTATGTATTTTGACCTAACGCCAAGGAATAGTGTTTGGTAGCTACTGGATATTCATTTGTTGCATAGATAGATGAGTTAGTTTTGGACAGTCGTATTATCATTTTGGCCGAACGTCAAGAATATATACGGATGGGTTCAAATTGACAAGATAATGATGGGTAGAACTTGACATGTGACTTATGACATTTTGACCTAACGCTAAGGTCATAAGAGCATGGGGTAAAAACTTATATCGGGAATTTCTAAAGAAACTGAAATTTGCAAAGAGATGCATACCATTTGGAGTTTGATGAATATTGGTAGCATTCCTTCAACATTATCATTCGATGATATTTCGATCCCGATCCTACTGTGAGTATATGCTACTTATCAGGATATTCGTCACTTAACGATCAATGCTATAAACCAAGCAGGTGTCAAGAAAAGTGTCAGCGGGGTTACGCCCCCAGAGAAAAGAGGTTCTTTAATTAAGGAACTTCGCGAAAGCATTGGAAAACCTCCCTCGAAGTATCGACACTAGCCTGGCTGAACGGTTAAGCAAGAATTGTACAGTGAGAATAGTCCTGGCTAATTATTCTTTTATGGTTTGAGGAAGGATTTGAGAAACAGTGGGAGCCATCCAGTTTAGATAAACTAAAAACCACTCTAAACTTTCAAGAGCATCATGCTAATGAGTTTTCTTCTCTCTCTCCTAATTGCAGCGACCCTGAAAATGACTGGACTTAAGTTACTTTTAGAGAAAAATATACTGACAGGGCCAAACTATAAAGATTGGCCGCGGAATGTCAAAATGGCTTTGACCTACGACAAATTGGGGTACGTCCTCACCGCTACGGCACCTGCTGTCCCTGGTCCCAAATCCAGTAATGCGGATAAGGAAATCCGCAAAACCTGGGATTTCGATTGCGCGAAAGCCAAGTGCATCGTGCTTGCCTCGATGAACAATGAACATCAGAGGAGGCACGAGGATATGGAACTAGACGCCATATTTCACCATACAAAGGAACTTTATGGAGAGCAATCTCGTATAGCAAGATACGAGACCTCACAGAACTTGTTTCGAGCGAGGTTGGCTGTCGGGTCATCAGTAGGAGAACATGTCCTAAAGATGATCGTCTATATAGAAAAGCTCGCAGACCTTGGGACGACTTTGGATAATGAGCTCTATACAGACCTTATTCTCCAGTCCCTTCCTTCCACCTATGCCCAGTTTATCCTGAACTTCAACATTCAAAGAAAAGAAGTTGAACTTCCGGAACGCCTGAACATGTTAAGGAATGCAGAGGGCACCTTGCAGAAGGCAAGGGAAACACCCGCTATGTTTTTTGGCGATGCATCTTCTTCCGGGTCCAAGGCTAGGGCCAAAGGAAGGAAGAAGAAGGCCGCCCCCAGACCTAGAGGAGGTGTAAGTAAGGTGGGAGGGAAGGGAAAGAAAAAGTTTGCAGTACCGGTAGTGGGCTAAGATGAGTGCTTCCATTGTCATAGGAAAGGGCACTGGAAGAAGGATTGCATGGCGTGGAACGCCAAGAACCAGGAACCGAAGCATGCTGTGGCTTTGACTTCAGGTGTGTTTGTAATTGAGAATTGTCTGTCGATCAACTCTACTTCCTGGGTATTGGATACCGGATCAGTATCTCATAGTTGCAATTCATTGCAGGCTCTGAGAAACCGAAGAGTGCTGAAGGAAGGTGATATGACCCTAAAGGTTTCTAACGGACCTTGCGTGCGAGCTGCGTCCGTCGGGGATTATCACCTAGGATGACGAGTGGACACATTTTGG
Source organism: Agapanthus africanus (assembly GCA_030015575.1). Lineage (NCBI taxonomy): Eukaryota > Viridiplantae > Streptophyta > Magnoliopsida > Asparagales > Amaryllidaceae > Agapanthus > Agapanthus africanus. Next base: position 272,639,643 of record JASDDO010000010.1, read on the forward strand.
TTTTACATAACTATTTTTTTGTACCAAGCTTAACGTGTAATATCATATCAGTTTCCTTGTTATCAAATAAAGGTTATGATTTTACGTTTGTAAGAGATGTTGTTAACATCCACCTTAATCATGGTTTAATTGGGTCCGGTACACTAAATAACGGTATATATATTTTAAACCAACTATAAATTTTCAATGTCCAGAACACACTAAAAAGAAAGTCTCCGGATTTAAATTAAGCTTTCTTATGGCATTGTAGACTGGGTCACATCAATGAGAGAAGGTTGACTAAGTTGCATAGAGAAGGATATTTGGACTCATTCGAATATCAAACTTATGACACTTGTCAATCTTGTCTCAAAGGAAAGATGACAAAGACTCCATTTACTGGACAAGGAGTAAGAGTGAGCGAGCTCTTAGGACTCATACACAGCGATGTATGTGGTCCAATGTCTACACATGCAAGAGGTGGTTTTTCCTATTTCATTACTTTCACGGATGATTACTCAAGATACGGATTCATTTATCTGATGAAACATAAATCTGAGGCTTTTGAGAAATTCCAAGAGTATAAGAATGAAGTAGAAAACCAAACCGGCAAAAGTATCAAGACACTTAGATCTGATCGAGGTGGTGAATACTTGAGTACCGAGTTCCTAGGTTACCTAAAAGAGAAGGGAATTCTCTCTCAGCTTACTCCTTCATACACTCCACAGCACAACGGTGTATTGGAGAGACGGAATCGAACCCTATTGGATATGGTAAGATCCATGATGAGTTACCACGATATTTCTGGGGTTATGCGCTAGAATCAGCGGCATATCTTTTGAACATGGTACCTACCAAGACTGTGCCTACCACTCCATATCAGATGTGGAGCGGGAAGAAACCCCATCTACAGTATATAAAGATTTGGGGATGTCCAGCTTTTGTTAAAAAGCAGCATGTGGACAAGCTCGAGGCACGATCAGTAAAGTGTAAGTTTGTGGGATATCCAAAGAACTCCAGGGGATATCTACTCGATTACGCAGAGGAACAAAAGGTATTTGTTTCTCGTAATGCCCATTTTCTAGAACATCATTTTTTAGAAAATGAATCAAGTGTGAGCGAAATAGAACTGGAAGAAATTCCAGAACCACAAACTAATACTGAAAGTTTGGTAGAACTGGAAGTTCAAGAAGAACAGGACATTCCCGCACCCCTCCGCAGGAGTAGTAGGCCGTCTCATCCGCCTGAGAGATACTACGGTTTTCTCATAGATGGGGATAGAGAGGATCGCATCATAGATGATGATGAACCTACTGATTTCCAGCAGGCCATCCAGAGCGGCGACTCGGTACGATGGCTAGATGCAATACGGACCGAAATGGAGTCCATGTACACCAATAAAGTATGGACTTTGGACTTTGCTCCAGATGGGGTAAAACCCATAGGATGCAAATGGATCTTCAAAAAAAAGATTGGTGTAGATGGGCAGGTGGAAACCTATAAGGCTAGACTTGTTGCAAAGGGTTTTCGTCAAAGACCTGGTTTGGACTATGATGAAACTTTTTCTCCAGTGGCTATGCTCAAATCCATTCGGGTCCTTCTTGCTATTGCCGCCTTACATGATTATGAAATCTGGCAGATGGACGTAAAGACGGCTTTTCTAAATGGAAATTTAGAAGAGTGCGTCTATATGGATCAGCCAGAGGGTTTCAATCAGAGTGGGAGCAGCGGGAAAGTATGCAAGCTGCTTAAGTCCATTTATGGACTAAAGCAAGCATCGTGGAGTTGGAACATCTGTTTTGATAAGACAGTCAAAGAAAATGACTTTATCAAAAATCCAGATGAACCGTGCAGATATAGTAAAGTTGTAGCCAGAAGTGTTGTATTCCTCGTCTTGTACGTGGATGACATTCTATTGATAGGAAATGACATTCCTATGCTACAATCTGTCAAAGGATTCTTGTCACACAGGTTCTCCATGAAAGACCTGGGTGATGCCTCTTACATTTTGGGGATCAGGATCTATCGTGATAGATCCAAGAGGATGTTGGGACTTTCGCAGTCCAGGTATATCGACACTGTACTGAAAAGATTCAGTATGGAAGATTCTAAGCGCGGTAATCTACCGGCTTGTCACGGAATCACCCTCTCCAAAGAGATGTCTCCCAGGACTAATTTGGAAAGGGAGCGCATGTCTATTATACCCTACGCTTCTGCGGTGGGCTCTATAATGTATGCGATGTTGTGCACCAGACCAGATGTAGCTTACGCACTGAGCGTGGTAAGCCGGTATCAGTCAGACCCAGGGGAGAAGCACTGGATAGCAGCGAAGAACATTCTCAAGTACCTGAGATGGACTAAGGAGATGTTCTTGGTTTACGGCGGAAAAGACCGGAGGTTGGAGGCCTTTGCTGATTCCGGCTTCCAGAGTGATAAGGACGATTCCAAGTTCATGTCGGGTTATGTCTTTACCCTCAATGGAGGGGCGGTGTGCTGGAAGAGCTCCAAGCAGGACACCGTTGCTGACTCGACGATGGAAGCGGAGTAAATAGCTTCTTGCGATGCCGCAAAAGAAGCAGTCTGGAAGAAGAATTTCCTAACAGAACTTCAGGTGGTTCCTACCATAGTTGATCCAATACCTCTGTATGGCGACAACAACGGAGCTATAGCTTTAGCGAAGGAACCAAGGTCCCATTAGAAGTCCAGACACATCTTAAGGCGGTATCACCTCATCAGGGAGATCATTGATCCTCAGGAATCGAGGTTCGGAGAGTTGCTTCTGAAGAGAACATTGCTGATCCATTCACGAAGGCCCTACCTCAGATTCAGTTCGAGAGGCTACTCGAGATCATCGGTCTTCTAAATGCCAGTACATGGCCCTAGTGCAAGTGGGAGATTGTTAGTGTATATGCCCTAGGGGCCATTATTGTATCATACTAGTTTGTATATTACTTAATGGAAGCTTGGGATATTCACATGTATATAACAGTCTTGCTAAACAAGGTAGTATGCTACTTGGTTTTCTATCTTAATATGTGAGTATACGTATTGATAGAGCTCTTAGGATCTTTCTTGACTACCAGCGTTGTGATGGCAGTCACACTAGGGGGGCTGGGTAGTCTACAAGCACGTCCTTATTCAGGTCCCTAGTCATTGGATTATCGAGACAGGGCATCGATACTCCGGAGTAGACTAGTGTGTACGCTTCTCATCCCAGTTGGGGAGATGGTCTGTCCCACAGCCGTCAGTACGTCGTACTGGAGATAGTATCCAGGTGCTCGTTAGGTTACGGGTACACCGGACAGGACTCACAGGGAACTGTTGGTTGGTTTTATACCAGTCGTCAGTGAATCGTTCCCAGGTGACATGAGTACAGCATAGTCCGCAGACTTGACACTGCTACTTCGCCTCAAGTGTGTCCCACTGTTCTTAGATTGCTACCCTACCACGGCTCAAAAGAGTCATGCAAACAGGTAGCAGTTGGGTGCAGTCCCGAGCACTTGGAGGCAGTGGCGGTTAGACAGGATTCGTCTCTCCCGGTATTGGGGGTTGATATCGCGCTGTGTCAGAAAGACATTACGCAAAGTCCCTGGCCAGGGCAACCGAGATTTACTGGTAGGTTCCAGTAGTTTCTCAGGGTGTAATGGGCTTCGCTCCGACATGACTTATACCGCTATTAGGGGACTGACGCTTGCCGCCCCCTAGGCCCGATATGCGATAGTCTTAGAGAACAGACCGAACTGTACGGATATTGTCACATCAGACTCAGTAGGAGTTCGGATGGGTTTCCTCATCGGCCTTCTTATCGACATCTACCTGGGGACCGTTACGTACAGCTAGTGCCGCTTGCGGTCTGTGGTTAAACCCACTGCCAGCGTAGTAGTCGAGTCTCTAGAGTCCCACGCAGAGAGTTTCCCTACTCCAGGCGAAATGATATAGAGGTCGTATGGTTTTACGACAAGGGTTCGGACGCATACGTGTGTTTACGCACGTACGACTTTCGGACAGTTTTTACTAGTCGGCTATGGTTTAAGCCAGTTACTAGTATCCGATTATTGGATTTATACAGTCTAAAGTTTTTCCGTGATTTCACGGATAGGAGGTGCGTTCTCGTAATTGCGCGAGAAGCTTCTAGAAGATGGTGACTAAGGAGGTTAAGGCGGCATATACATTAAATGAGATTAGTGAGTCATATGGATGATTCATCCATGTCATTAATGCTTCATAATTGCTTAATGACTCATGGAGATGAATCACCATTAGATATTTATCAAGCATGGTTGTAAATCATTATCTTTTCTTTTCTTGATAAAATAAAATGCTTGATATATATTATGATAACTCATTTTCTCATTTCATTATTATTCTCACCTTCTCTCTCCTCAAGCTCTCTCTCTTCAAACCCTAATCCTCCCCTCTCATGTGTTGAGTACAAGGATTAGTTAGACTACTTAATCCATAACCATACTCTACTTCATCTAGGTACTTTGATTAGCACTTAAAGATACCTAGTTGCCTCAAGTTTAGAGGCAAAGCTTGGAGTTTAGCTCTCGTGGTGGATCGTCTACAACTTGGAGAAGGCCGAGGAGGAGGTGGAGTTCGTAAAGATGAAGGACACGGTTCTTTAGGTATAATCCCTTTACATAGTAGTTGTTAACTTCTATGTTTGGTGTTTGTTATCATTTAGCTTCGATTCATGCGGTTAGTCGATGTTTAAGCATAGAACAAGATCGTTTTTCATATTTTCGCCTCCCCGCTAGCCGTGGGGTGTTGTACATCGACTTACAGTTTTGATTTAGAACGTATATGCCATTATTTAACGAGCCTGATCCAATCAACTTTTGATTCAGGAAGATATTCATAACATTATCCTATAATACAAAAATATATCCTTCTTTACTTAATAAAGAAACTGATATAATGTTGCATATCATGTTCGGTATATAATAGCATTCGTTCAGTATCAATGTATTCCCACTTGGTAATACTAGGTCATATTCGCCAACTACTTTGGCTGCAACATTTGCACCATTCCCTACTCTTACGGAACGATCACCCATTCCTAGTTCTCTACCTTTCTTTAGCCCATTCAATATATTGCATATGTGGGATCCTGATCCGTTATCTAATGCCCAGGACGTAGATTGAACTGAGAAACAGTTCTCGGTAACTAACACATCCGATGAGATACATCAACATGTTTATTCTTCGTTTGGGCGACGTGTGAATTCTGGTATTCCCATATTTCATGTTCAGTCTTATAACAATTATAAGAAAGAATGGAACTAACGTTCCCCTTCTCAGTATAAAAAGCGGGTTCGGTCAATACAACCATGTTATTATCTTGATTATGGCCTGGCATGATCGCTACCTAGAGAGAGAGAGAGAAGAGAAACACTTTAGCTTGCGTTCTTGCAAGATTAGATTGGTTATTATCTTATTTAATCAGGATGGCACCCACTGTTTTAATCAAATCTTCCTTTAAACCCTAAAATGTAAGATTAGCCGGGATTAATTACACCTTACAAGTTCGCCAATCTTTCAGCCAGATCAGTGTCGGTACTTTGAAGGAGGTTCCCTGTGCTTTCGCACGGACCTAATTAAAATAAACCTCATTTTCCAAGAGGCAGAACCCCATAAACACCTTTCTAGACACCTACTTGATCGGCTAATTTGTCATGTGTAAAACTCTCCCAGGAGTAACTCTTACTCACAGTGTGTATCGGGATCCATCTATCTTATAGAAGGTATGCAGTCTCATTGCAATTCTCAACACTTGAAATTCCTGATTGTACTTTTGCCCCTAGCAACTCATGACCTTGGCTAAGGTCAACAAATCATAAGCGCTAGCCAAGTTCAACCCGTCATTTCCCGTTTGAATTAGACCCACCCGTACGACCTTTGGCTAAGGTCAACAAAGTTGTACGACTACCTTAACTCAATCACATCTCATGTTTTAGCAGATAAATACTAATTATCTACCATACACTACGTCTTGGCTAAGGTCAACAAACGCAGCACGAATACAAACTAGTCTTTATCTGAAATGACGGAGGGCTATGCAGGTTTTTCAGAAAACCATGAGCGTAATGAACTTGATATCGTTGCAAAAACCAGTGATTTTTAAAAGGAGTGTTTTTGAGGCTTTTATAGTTTTGCTAAAGAGGTCACTCCCGGTGAAGGGATCTCGGCTCTTTCCTCATCGAATAAGGTGCATGATATTTCATAAATACCGCTGTGCAAAGCAAGAACTATAGAAGCAATCAAAAACTAAACCGTGAGTTTGTAGCATCTGCCAGTTTTGCTAAAAAGGTCACTCCCGGTGAAGGGATCTCGGCTCTTTCTTCATTGAATAATGTGCTGGATATTCTACAAGGAATACCGCTATGCAAAGCAAAAACTGTAGCTACCCTTTTTGAAAATTTGATTCTACAACTTCTTTTAGGTTTCTTTTCTTTTATTAATCTCATTAATAAAACCCATCATTTAGCTTCCTAAGCATTACAGAAGAAACGAAAGAAGCAATATTTATATATCAACATATACTATAAGCCTACGTTTGAGGCAGTAATATGATCTCATCACAGAATATTGCAGCAGAAGTCAACATATGAAATATCGGATATACTAGGACATCCTTGTTTTATTTTGACCCTTTATAAAACACGGATTCCACAGTCGTGATGAATAGCCAAACCCACATCCCTAGACCCCTACGAGAGCGGCAAGTAACCCTGCCAATTCTAGGGTTTGGAGACCCGATCTCGACTCCTCGAGATGGCCTCCCACTGGACCCTAGAACCCGGTTACTTGTTCTCTCCGACTTGGGTCTATCCTAATGCGGAAAAGTAAATAATATACAACTGTGACATCATCCTCAACCCGGAAGTGTCCCAATTAAAGAATATTACATACAAATGAACTTTACATGAATGAAAAAGAAAACTCTCATCTCACATATGTTGGAGATAGTGCCCTCAGAGTCAATTAATAGATCACAGGCACGTGATTGCAATGATTGAGGGAGGACCTATCCCGATAGGACAGTCTTACTCGAGATGATAGTATGCTATCTGGTTTACCTTTATCATCGTGTATTGCTTTAGCTGACCTTACAGGTCACTATTACACGTTGGTAGAGCAGCTAAGCTTCTTTCTTGACGGCCAGGAGTATGAGGGCGATCATATACGTGAGAGCTGGCAGTCTATAAGCACATCCTTAAAAGGTCCCTAGTCGTGGGAGTTTCGAGACAGGGCATCGATTCTCCAGAGTAGACTAGTGTATACAGTCGAGACCCCGACGAGGGGCGGTGGCCGGTCTCACAAGCCACTGGTGTCAGTTGGTTCACCTAAGATGTATACAGGTGCTCATTGGGTTATGAGTACATCGGACAGGACTCGCTGGGAACATGCTAGTTGGTCTTATACTTGACGTCAGATAGCAGTTCCCTGGTGACATGTGTACAGGTTAGTTCATCGACCTGGGGATCATCATTTGTCTCGTGTGAGTTCCCACTGTACTTTGATTACTACCCTACCACGCTCAAAGGAGACGGGCAAACAGGTTTTAGTTGGGTACAGTCCCGAGCCAGATGGAGTCGATGAGCGGATCTTCAGGGGTTCGTCTCTCCCGGTGTTGGGGGTGAGTTCGCGCTGTGTCTAGGAGAGCCATTACACGAAGTCCTTGGCCAAGGCCGGAGATTTACTGGTAGGTATTCCAGTAGTATCTCAGGGTGTTCTGGGCTACACTCCGACACAACTTGTACCGCTTTTGGGGATCTGACTTTTACCAACCCCCTAGGCCCGCCATGCGATACTCATAGACGAACGGACCGGACTGTACGGATATTGTCACTGACAGGCTCAGTAGGGTGTCAGGATGAGTTCGCTCATCGACGTCCCTTTTGGTCAATAGCTGGTGGCCCGTCACGTATTGGCTTATACCTCTAACGTGCTAGTGGTTAAATCCACAGCCATAGTATTGACGAGTCTTTAGAGTCCACCACACTTACAGTTACTCAAACTTTCGGGCGAAACGCTGTAGAGGCCGTATGGAGATATGGCAGGGTCCGATCAGATACGTGCGGTATTGCACGGATCAGGATCGGACGGTTAGTACTGGAGGCCGTATGGATATATGGCAAGGTACGATCGGATACGTGCGGTATTGCACGGATCAGGATCGAACGAATATTACTAGCCGGCTTTGGTTTATGCCGGATCCTAGTATAGTACAGTGTAGATTTTGTCTCTTTGCATTTGTGTTCAGTGGGAATACAAATGCGGGCATGTATATGCAGTATCGGGGTTTTTCCTGTAATTTATTACGGGACCAGTTTTCTGGAGTTGCCAGTTTGCATTCCGTTCCGGCCGGTTTTTCCTTTGTTCTTTCCCGGCCGGATATTTTCGATGGAGGGGGTTATTTGCAAGTTTGCAAATAACATTTATGGAGGGGGTTTCTTACATGTGGATTGATTATGAAAACATCTTTTGATACCATTCTTTTCTATCATCATTTCTTGCTTTTTATGAGATGAGAAAGGATTTGAGGTTGATTTGATTTAGTGTGACATGGTTATCATTGCTTTGGTTGTGGTCACCCTCCACCTTTTACTACACTCACCTCTCTCATGTATTATGTTTTTTCCCTCCACCATTCTCACTAGAGAGTGGCCGGCCACATTTTGAGGAGAGGAGGGGAGAGATTCATTTTAGTGTGTCACATATTTCTTCATCTCTTTTTCCTTGCAAAAGTTGTGAGCACCATATTCCTCCATAGTTCTTTCTCTCATCACCTCCATCATGGCAACTAAACCCTCAAATAGACAATGGCTACTACACTATTCTACAGCAAATCTTGGACGTGTCGGCTAGCCAACTTCGCGCCCGAGTTGCCTCGGTGTAGAGGCGGGAGCCCGTAAAAGATGCAGACGATGTGGTGCCCATCCGGTGACGAGGTGGAGACCGAACATTCCGTGGGAGATCGGGACAACGACGAGAAGACCGGAGGACTCGGATCACTCGGTATATCTCTAACCCGTCTTATAGTTTGCTAGGACTAGTTTAATGGCCCGATCCGGGTGTTTAGTGCGCGGTGGTGCCGGTTTGCTAGTTTGCAAAATTAAAGTTTTCCGCTTCCGCAATTTTTTGCCGTCGAAATTGACGGCCGGGGCGCCGCCGTGCACTTACAGTGGTATCAGAGCCTCACCATTAACATAGTCTAGCTTTGTCTAATGTGTTTACAATTTCGATCGAACAAAATTCCAAAAACCCGCGTTTTCTTTACATCAATTTTCTGTCGAATTTTTCCTGGCTCTAAAATTTTTTCAGGTTGTAGAAAATTGATGTACTGGAAGTCCTAAGAATTCTGGGGAAATTCGAGACATTGATCTTTCAGGGAGAGCGCGGAACCGCGGCCAAACCCCACTTGGCGCCGCAGTTTCGCCGCAGTATGGAAGGATCAATGCTTCAAATTTTTTCAGTGGGCTTCTGGGGTAAAAATAGTGTTTCTGGAATATTATTTTTGGGCCCAGAATTTCTTGGAGTGCTACAGTATTGCTTGGGGGCCCACTTGGTAAATTTGATCGATCGGATATTTTAAATACATTAGTTCACAGTATTTACATTATATATGCGACCGTGAATGTCACTCGATCGGTAAATCCTGTCTAACTGCTATAGCCCGGTTAGACGGATTTGCGAACGTGACATTCATGTTGATGTTCAGTGATTTTGCTGTGATGTTGCGGATCGGTCGTGGGGGATATCCTGGTTGCAGTGGTAGTACAGTTTTGTTGTATTATGTACATTTGATATTGCGGGGCGAACGTCCGACATGTGGACTGCCGTCACTGCCTGTTTGTATTATTATTTTGGGGCACGACCAGGTTGAGGTCGATGTACCCGTTGTATGTATATTTTATTTTCTGTACTAGGATTACCCCGCGGAGGGGTGCACGGATAGCAGGGTTCTAGAAGGCAATAAGCCCGCATCTCATGGCATTGAGACGGAGGGGGCTTCACTCTAGAATTGGTGGGCTATTCGCCGCACACGTAGGTGGTACAGGTTGATCCAGGAGGGGTGCCCAAGTTACCGGATTCCGTGAAGTGCCGGGTGGTCCATTCACGTTGATGAAAGGGGGCTGCCTCGCTTCAGGTTTTGGCGGGTAACTTGCCGTGCACATAGGGGTCTAGGATTTCATTGCACATGCTATCCACATGACCAGGGGAACGTCGGGTTTCAGTAGTGGCTCTGTGAAACCCGGGGATCCCAGATATCTGTATTGTTCTGTGATGCTGTACATTTCTGTGATGTTGCATTTTATCACGCCTTGAGCGAAATATTATATATTTATATATATATTAGTAAATGTTGTATATGTTTTGCATCCGCGCTAATCCAGTCCCCGCTCTGTCGTTAGTTAGCTAACCTAACGGGTAATGACGGGACCCAGTGGCGAATGCGGATGGTATATACGTACATCAGTATATTTTCGTTCTTTGTGGTGTGATCAAATGATGGGACGGCGTTGATTCGGATCAATGCAAGATATACAAATTTATTCTGATGTTGTTGGAACACTTTTTCAAAAAAGCTGTTATTGCAAGGACGTTCTCTTTCGTTTTGCATCGTGGTATTCAGTTGGAATATCCTGCTCCTCAGTCGACAAGGCAAGGGCCGAAATCCCTTCACCGGGAGTGACCCCTTGGACAAAAAGTTTGCGTCAGGGCAATAACTTCACTATAGCCGATTACTTTTGCTTTGCATCGTGGTATTCAGTTGGAATATCCTGCACCTCATTCTACGTGGAAAGAGCCGAGATCCCTTCACCGGGAGTGACCTCTTTAGCAACGGTTTTCGTCACTATATTTTTCTAAAAAGCTATCCGTTCCTTCAACGATATCAAGTTCATTACCTTAAAGGTTTTCGCCAGAAACCATTCGTAGCCCTCTGTCGTTTCATATGGGTAGTCAATAGTATTCAAGCTGTGTTTGTTGGCCAAAGTCAAGGCACAGTGTTTGGTAGCTATTGGTTATTCATATGCAGCATAGATAGATGCGTTGGTTTGGAACAGTCGTACTGCCTTGTAGGCCAAAGTCAAGGGTAGTTACGGGTGGATTCAAATCAACCTGGAGAATGACGGTTAGAACTTGATATGTGACTTATGATTTGTTGGCCAAAGTCAAGGTCATAAGAGCATGGGGTAGAAATCACATCGGGATTTTCTAAAGAAACTGAGACTTGCCAGATATGCGCATACCTTCTGGAGTGTGATGACATAAGAGGATTACATCACGTTATCATGCGATGATAGTTGGATCCCGTTTCCCACTGATGAGTTGGTTTACTCCTCGGGTCATCCCGACTAGTTCTTCTTTCAGGTTTGGAGGAGAATTTGACGGTACAGTGGGAGGTTTCCAGATTAGATAAATTGGTAACCATTCTGATCTAGGTTAGAGTGCACGCTGAGTGTTTTCTTTTCTCTCTCTCTTTGGCAGCGACCTTTGACCCGACCCTAGACTATGACTCAGTGACCAAATTGACCGAACCTTCTTAACACTGGCTTTTGGATTGTCAGAGTTGCAGACCTCATTGCCACTCCTACTTTTACTCTTTTCTCCAGGACACCCCGTATTACTATGAACGTCCACTTCCATTGGACAAAACCATCGTATGGTTATATACGAACTCGAAAGGATTTTGTTCCAGTTCGGGGATGGATTCTTGTTCAGGAGAAATAGGAATAAGGTTTATTCGGTTGTCTTTTATTTTCACCTTCTCTCGCGTTGTGAGTGCTCCTAGGATTAGGACAGTACACCCATTATGCTTATTGGATAGTCTTCTTCCAAACCATAGGCTGGTGCCGAACGGTAGGGAAGGAAGAAAACCATTTGGCCTAAAGGGGTGTACATAAGGTAATGACTAAAGACATATAAAGGGATTTGGAGAGGTGACAAAGAATTATACGGTTATAGTTGTGAATCTGGATAATGGAATAGGCATTACTAGGAATACCAGGATACCCCATCGAAACATTTCAATGTTTCAGTTTCACTGTGTACTGTTAAAAGAAAACTGATTTCCCATTTAGACACTTACTCCAGGGTATGTATTTACCACGTATGATTCTCACATCCATATGGTTTTACAGATGATGAGTGGGAGTAAGTTATTGGGAATTAGGTGACCATCCTCATTATATCGCGATTCGTTGTAATTGGTGATATTTGATGAAGCTACCTGGGTTGTTTGCCGGTCAGCAAATATTTGGTTTTGAATATCCGTCGTTATGCACCAATTTCAAATTGATATATCTGTACGTCTATTTTTATAGAGTGAGATATACCTTTTTGAAATTATGTCTATGACATTTACCTACACCAGTGGATGGTTAAGTAAGGAGCATTAAACAGCGGTGTAATTCTTCTTAACCATAAGTACAGTTTTCAACCTACGACACACAGTGGATGAGTTATTAGACTCATGGGACTTATACAGAGTATTGTATATTGTCCAGTGTCCATTAGGACAGAGGGGTTGGTCCTCGTACTATATTCGGTTTACTTATGACACCTCTAGTTTTTAGACAGGTGTTTCGTGGAAACACAGGGTCTGAATTTTGAGAAGTTATAGGTATTTGAATAAAGTAGAGAACCAGGTATTGCAAGTATCAGGATTCTTCAAAGTGATCGAAGATGTAGATACTTGTGTATGGTATTCAGTTGACAGTAATGGTTAAGAGAACTTGCTTCTCTTTCAGGTTACTCATAATTGGAAGTATTCCTAAGTTGAGTAAACGCTGATCGGCCTCCTTCCATTTAGCTGACATGCACTGGAGACAGCTGCATGATTTGAATCTGGTTCAATTAAATTAGTGCCTCTGGTCCTATATTGGATATAGAACAGTTCGTATCTTAACGATGTTAAGGTACGGGGAGTTTTCCGGATTATGCTTAAAACCAGACTCTGGATAACTCAAGGCACGTTTCTGTAATGGCTGTTTGTGGGTTGACCCAGGCTATGACGAGGGTTGAATTTCTACCATCTGGGAGATCAATAGTGATATTGTTCAAGACTCGCCACAGTTTTAATAAAAATGGTTTTTTTTCTTCAGAAAACAGTAGTGGGAGTATGGTAGAACTGGAAGTGAATCCAGAACCGCAAACAATTACTGAAGATTTGATAAGGAACCTAAATATTCAATCTGGTTTGACATTCCATTAGCCACTCCGCAAATAAGGTGGGTAACTTTAGGCACCCGAGAGGTACTCCGGTAGCCTCAAGGACGGTGACAGGGAAGTTCTTGTTTACCCAGACTTGCCATTGCTGTTGTTCCGGACTGTGAGACCCGGCAGGAGGATGAATATAGCGTCGTTCTAAACTTGCTTCAGAAGTGTACGTCTATATGACTCTGCCAGAGGGTTGTCGTAGTCAGTGGAAGCAACGGAAGCATTGGTGGACAGGTGGTTTATGTCTATTTATAGACTAAAGCAGATGTAGCGGAGATAGATCATCTATTTCTGATGTGACAGTCATAGGTTTGACGCCATCAGAATAGGGGATGGATCTGTTAAGAAGGTAGTAGGGTGTGATGTCATGGTATTTAGATGACATACACAGAATAGGAAAGGAAACTCCTATACTACGATCGGTTAAACTTTGGTTGTCACACAGTGGTTTCTCCACATAAGACTTGGATATAATATCTGACATTCTGGTTACTAGATTTATAAATCTAGATTTGGGTAGTTTCCCAATCTGGGTAATTTGGCAGCATTCTAAGAGTATTTAGAATGGACGACTCCTGGCACGGTAGTGTACCTGCAGGTAAAGGAGTCACCCTCTCTAAAGGTGTCTTACAGACTAAAGGGGAGAGGGATGTGCATGATTGGCAGATCGCTTGCTTAGGCAATTGAGTCAATCATGAAATGTCAAGTACCACACCAGATGTTGTTCTTGCACTAGATGCAATAAGTTGACATTGATCCAATCCGGGAGAAACAGTCGGAAGCAGTTTTAGAACATAAGTGGATGTTCTAGGGATATGATAACGACAGCCTCATTCGGGAGACAGTTATCATTCCAGGCTTCTAAAGTGACCTGGACGACAGGGTGATCGTCAGAGTTATATTTTTTCCTTCTGATGAGGGGCAGTATTTTGGACAGGTGATCCAAGGCAATACTGAGGGAGGCATGGCGCAGGATACTGATTAAGTTCAGTTGACGGTACAGTCTAAGAAGTTTGGATTTGGAGTTCATTTATGAGCTAGGTCCCATCAGACATCCAGACATTCTAAGACAGATATTGCTCATTTCGGGAGATGGCTTTCTCCGCGAACTTGAGATATAGAGAGACATAGAAAGAAACATCCATGTTGATCCACTCACAGAGGCTATTCCTCGAACGCAATAGTTTCGCAAACAGGTTTTGTGAGACTGACAAGTAGAGGAGTTGGGTGTTCGGTATCACACGGGCTGTGAGTATGCGACATCGCAATAATTAGCCTTGAGTGCAAGTGGGAGATTGTTGGAGATAGTGCCCTCAGAGTCAATTATTGGATCACAGGCACGTGATTGCAATGATTGAGGGAGGACCTATCCCGATAGGACAGTCTTACTCGAGATGATAGTATGCTATCTGGTTTACCTTTATCATCGTGTACTGTTTTAGGTGACCTTACAGGTCACTATTACACGTTGGTAGAGCCCCTAGGATTCTTGCTTGATGGCCAGGAGTATGAGGGAGATCATATACGTGAGAGCTGGCAGTCTATAAGCACATCCTTAAAAGGTCCTTAGTCGTGGGAGTTTCGAGACAGGGCATCGATTCTCCAGAGTAGACTAGTGTATACAGTCAAGACCACGACGAGGGGCGGTGGCCGGTCTCACAAGCCACCGGTGTCAGTTGGTTCACCTAAGATGTATACAGGTGCTCATTGGGTTATGAGTACACCGGACAGGACTCGCCGGGAACATGCTAGTTGGTCTTATACTTGACGTCAGATAGCAGTTCCATGATGACATGTGTACAGGTTAGTTCATCGACTTGGGGATCGTCATTTGTCTCGTATGAGTTCCCACTGTACTTTGATTACTACCCTACCACGCTCAAAGGAGACGTGCAAACAGGTTTTAGTTGGGTACAGTCCCGAGCCACATGGAGGCAGTGAGCGGATCTTCAGGGGTTCGTCTCTCCCGGTATTGGGGGTGAGTTCACGCTGTGTCTAGGAGAGCCATTACACGAAGTCCTTGGCCAATGCAGGAGATTTACTTGTAGGTATTCCAGTAGTATCTCAGGGTGTTCTGGGCTACACTCCGACACGACTTGTACCGCTTTTGGGGGTCTGACTTTTACCAACCCCCTAGGCCCGCCATGCGATACTCATAGACGAACGGACCGGACTATACGGATATTGTCACTGACAGGCTCAGTAGGGTGTCAGGATGAGTTCGCTCTTCGACATCCCTTTTGGTCAATAGCTGGTGGCCCGTCACGTTGGCTTATACCTCTGACGTGCTAGTGGTTAAATCCACAGCCATAGTATTGACGAGTCTTTAGAGTCCAACAACCCAGATACGTGCAGTATTGCACGGATCAAATCAACCTCAAGCTTTCGGGCGAAACGCTGTAGAGGCCGTATGGAGATATGGCAGGGTCCGATCAGATACGTGCAGTATTGCACGGATCAGAATCGGACGGTTAGTACTGGAGGCCGTATGGATATATGGCAAGGTTCGATCAGATACGTGCAGTATTGCATGGATCAGGATCGAACGGATATTACTAGCCGGCTTTGGTTTAAGCCGGATCCTAGTATAGTACAGTGTAGATTTTGTCTCTTTGCATTTGTGTTCAGTGGGAATACAAATGAGGGCATGTATATGCAGTATCGGGGTTTTTCCTGTAATTTATTACGGGACCAGTTTTCTGGAGTTGCCAGTTTGCATTCCGTTCCGGCCTGTTTTTCCTTTGTTCTTTCCCTGCCGGACTTTTTCAATTGAGGGGGTTATTTGCAAGTTTGCAAATAACATTTGTGGAGGGGGTTTCTTTCATGTGGATTGATTATTAAAACATCTTTTGATACCATTCTTTTCTATCATCATTTATTACTTTTTATGAGATGAGAAAGGATTTGAGGTTGATTTGATTTAGTGTGACATGGTTATCATTGCTTTGGTTGTGGTCACCCTCCACCTTTTACTACACTCACCTCCCTCATGTATTATGTTTTTTCCCTCCACCATTCTCACTAGAGAGAGGCCGGCCACATTTTGAGGAGAGGAGGGGAGAGATTCATTTTAGTGTGGCACATATTTTTTCATCTCTTTTTCCTTACAAAAGTTGTGAGCACCATATTCCTCCATAGTTCTTTCTCTCATCACCTCCATCATGGAAACTAAACCCTCAAAGAGACAATGGCTACTACACTCTTCTACAGCAAATCTTGGACGCGTCGGCTAGCCAACTTCGCGCCCGAGTTGCCTCGGTGTAGAGGCAGGAGCCCGTAAAAGATGCAGACGATGTGGTGCCCTTCCGGCGACGAGGTAGAGACCGGACATTCCGCGGGAGATCGGGACGACGACGAGAAGACCGGAGGACTCGGATCACTCGGTATATCTCTAACCCGTCTTATAGTTTGCTAGGACTAGTTTAATGGCCCGATCCGGGTGTTTAGTGCGCGGTGGTGCCGGTTTGCTAGTTTGCAAAATTAAAGTTTTTCGCTTCCGCAATTTTTTGCCGTCGGAATTGACGGCCGAGGCGCCGCCGTGCACTTACAACATAAAACCCCCGGCTATTCAATTCACAACGATCTAATATAACATATCGCATCAACACATAAACATCACAGATAACTAGGCGAAGTTAGATAATTCGACAGACACAACAAATTCCCAAAATACCCCAGAGAGCTCAACACGTGAGCAGAAAATAAAAATTCCCAGTAGCATGCCCCAGCACCAATGGACCGTCGCTGAAGTGCCCGTCCCAAGCCTCCACAGTGGCGCCGCGGAACTGCCGCCAAAACTAGTTTTGGCCGCGGTTACGTAGTCACTGTAGCGAGTTAGGGACTCTTTCTTTAGGTGGTTCCATAAAATTCCCTGCATGATTTTCTGAGCATTTTTAATATTAAAAATTTTAAATTTTGAAAAAATTTGCAGCAAGGGGTCAATTCTCGGTGTTTCGGGGTTCGATCGGACTTCTAATTTCGTATAGACAATGCCTAATGCTCTAGCTTGGCTCTGATACCACTGTAGGGTTAGCTTAGCACCTTAGAAAGGTTTTGGCAAGCATCAAATAAGCTACTTTAAAAATTTTGGGGTGCTAAACAAACCCTAACCAAGATCTTAACTAGAGAATTAGGGTTAACATTGCATGTAAACAACTTTACATCTAGGAGAGAGGGATTAAAACTTTTGTAGTCCGTTCCTTCGCTTCATAAGCTCCGAGTAGTAGTCCCTTTGCCGTGATCCATGATCTCCCGGACTCAAGAGAGGCTCCACAAGTCGAATGATCCATTCTTTCTTGAAGTCTTCCTTTTCGAAAATGATCTACCTTGAAGAATCTCAAGATCAAGCTTTCACTTCTCTAATCAAGTATTAGTGAAGTGAACACCCTAATCTATGTGGCTAGAATAGATGAGGATGATGAAGTAGGAATTTTGCATTCTTTTGTTTTCAATTTCTCACTTTAAATCATTATTTCACGAAAAGCTAAAAAGCTTTTTCAAGGAGGAGGAAGAAGAAGAAAGCTTTTGTGATGAATAATGAATTATTGTTGTGGTTACAATTGCAACCCTTGGTTAAGAATGAAAGGCATAACCATTATAGAGAATAATCCATAGGTAAATGGGTTGGGTTGGGTTAACAAATATCTACACAAAATATCAAGCTAAATGACAAAAGAAAGCTTCATGAAGCTTCATGAAAAAGCTAACCCAAAAGCTAAACCAAATCCAAAACCTAACATTGTTTAAACATAACAACCATGTTGCATTTGTAACCCTAACTTGTTACAATATTATAAATCACATATACAATATATTTTGTAACAAAATAAAATAATACAATTAACATATATCGCATATACATCAATGTATTACCCAGTGAGAAAATGAATCAATAAAGCGAGCTTATATTAGTTAACGTAATGTAATATATAAAATATATAATTATACATTAAATTATCGAATCAACACTTGATCCGACAATCCGTCTATATTGCATATAACCGACTAATATAACATGTACCAATTCATCGAATCAACACTTAAACCGATGACCCGGCCATATCAAATATACCCGGCCGATATCTCATATCGTGAGAATAGAATACGGTATCTCATATAGTGATATTCTCGGTCCCGCACATATCACATATGTGCTCTAACTCCGTTTTGCCTGAGCCAGGAAACCTCTGTGTAGGACTCTAATGAATCGTCAATACGCCGGCAGCAGGTGATGATCATATCAATCACCCACAAGCTGCAAGAGGTCAGCTAAACGTAACAGCCACCCGTGTATTGAGCAATCAGAAGATCAACAAGAAATCCTGTACATTCTCCTTCAAATCCAATCAGTAACACTCCCGTAAAGTCCGATCTCTTCGTCTGGTATGTTGCATATCTAGTCTACGATGGTAAACGTCAGACCGCAGTAACCGTTAAGTCGTATCAATCTAAGGTTCATAACGGGTCGAGAAACTACTGATAACTCTTACGAGTAAATCTCCATATCATTCCTGGCCAGGGACTTCCAGTTATAGCCAATCGAACACAGCACAACATCAACTCCATATACCGGGAGAGACGAAACCCTTCCTATCGCTCATTGACTCCATGTGATTCGGGACTGTATCCAAAAGCCACCATTTTGCACGCCCTCTTGGACGTGGTATGGTGGAAATCAAAGCACATTGGGAATCACACAAGACTCTATGACGATCTCGGGTTTACAGATTAACCTGTACCTGTGTCACCGGAGAACTAGTATCTGACGATAGGTATAATGCCATTCAGGAGTTCTCGGCGAGTCCGTTCAGTGTACCCAGTCTCCACTAAGCACCTGTACACCCTCTTTGATGTCCAAAACCAATGTATATGGGATCATCCATCGCCCATCATATGGGTCAAGATGCATATACGCTAGCCTACTCTGGAGTATCGATGCCCTGTCTCGATACACCCTCGACTAGGAATAGTTATAGGATGTACTCGTAGACTACCCTGACCCTACTAGTATGATCTGTATCATAGTCCTAGTAGTCGAGTACATATCCTGAGGGCTTTACCAACATGTAACTATAAGACAGTATAAAGAGACAAGTATGCATGTTAAGATAAAGAGCAACCAGATAGCATACTATCACGTCGAGCAAAAAAGTCCTCTCTATATATGTCCAAGCATCCGATATAATATACATCATCTGTACAATACTGGCCTCTAGGGCACACTTACAACTAACACTTGGTACGTCGGAAAACGAGCGAAATGCGAAGCGCTGACGAAATCGACGGCGACTTTCCGGTGATCGTGCTAGGAGCTCTCGACGACGTTTCGACACGCCGGCAAACCCTCTACCACCCTCTCACTCTCTAGCGTTGTCCAAACCCGTAAGTCCCCCTTTTCTACCTTTCTTTTCTTCCATTAAAATACGACTTTACAAACCCGACGGAAATCGGAACAAACCGATTTTCAATTCGGTTTTCTATCAAATCTCACCTATCACCAATTCCATAATGCTTAAATATCTTCATGTTGACTACTAATCACTTAACAACTAATTTGAATAAGTTTTCTCACATTAAATGATAACTTTTCCATTTATCGTATTTCTTTCACTTAAATACCACAATGTTTAGTTTTCACATTTAACCCCTTAACATTGCCATACCTTAAAGTAAATCACGAGGTAATGACCTACCTCCACACATACACAAATACAACCCTAAATGATATCATCAAAACATAGAATACGATAATGCAAGATTTTACATTTAAATACCCTTTTCTTATAAAACCTTTTCTAAAAGTTTTAGGTTTGATACACTTTCAAACAAATATCTTTTAATAGGAAAATACGATATGTCGTGGATATCGATCGTTTATCTAAAGCTGACTTTGTGATGTCTAGGATAGGCAAGTGAGAAAAGGTAACTTTAAAAGGCCTGTCTCACGATTCGTGAGTGGATCCTTCCTTTTCTTATTTGTACTTACCTGACCACAATTGGCGGTGAAGAGGCGATTTGAGGCTTCTAACGACTTGCCGTTTAGACCATTTAGAAATTGTCTAGTTGAAATATAAAACCCTAGAATCTAAAATAAGGAAAATCAACTTTTGCAAATAAATACATTTTACTTTAATAAAACCATATTCTAAGGATTAGTATTTATAAATCTTTGCAAAGCGCCACTACAACCCAACTTTGAGGAACCTGTTAGGGATAGTATGGTTTATCGTGCACCCTCGGCTTAGTAGTGCGAGATTCAGGCCTCCACAAGGAGCATTCGGTCTCGAAAGGATTAAAATACGATATCTTGAGAAAATGATATTTTTAGAATTTAAAATAATTATTGAAATTATTTTTTATATAAATATATGGATATTATCATTAAAAGATAAATACCTTTACTTATGTAATTAGTATATTTTCACTAGAAATATCACAAAATAAAATTACACACATTATAACTATAAAGAAGAATAATAAATACTTGGGGTGTATCTTGAAAACTATACAAAAGAATTTTTATATAAATCCCCCTCAAGTTTTATAAATTACAATAAGGACCCTAATAATTATAGAACTTCGACTTACATTTATTTTGGTCTGACTCGGATTTGAGTCTGATTATTTCTGACTTGAATATGATTCAGGTCAATATACATTCTTTAATATTCCAACTCAATATGAACACATGAATGCCATAATCCATTTAACAATCTATAGAACTTGGCTGAATCAAACCATGGATATAAATCCATTATTCCGTTATTCCATTTACCTGGTTATGCAGTTACAATCTGTTTACTGATATCATGGTTTTGGTCAGTCATCCAACTTATACAATACCATACAACAATACAATCAAAACACTACGGGGTTTAAGAGGTAGATTGGTACGAAAGATGTTAAAAGTGGCACGAGACGGTCAGACTTAAGATACCTAACATGAATCCAATTGCCGTTGTTCTGGACCTTCTAACAGAGCCTTGTATACTATATTCCGTTTGCCATGGTCTCTAGCATATAGAGACCCCTCTCGTATACACTGGCATTCTTCTGTACCATGCTACTAACAACAGCGTTAATACAACATTACAACAATACAATACAACATTAAAAGCTACTCTCTCTCTCCTACTCTTTGTCTATTTCTCCCTTATCTTTGGGACTTACCGAGCGACCTGTTCGCTGACGACATTCTATTTCTTTCTTCTTTGAATGTCGTCAGGTGTTTTGGACCCAGCAGAGATCGAGCCCACCGGTGAAGACTTGGATCAGTTTCACGAAGACCCCGAGCTCTAGACATTGTACCCTGTTCTATTCAGTATTTTCATTCCTGTTATGCCATTGTTTAGGCATCGCTTTTCATTCCAGTTGTATTTACTTTTCATGCATTATATAAAAGAATGTTATTAATAAAGTTGTTGTTATTTCTATATCTCTTGTCTCTTGTGATTTACTTTTATATCG
The DNA here is from genome assembly GCA_030015575.1 of Agapanthus africanus. Classification (NCBI taxonomy): domain Eukaryota; kingdom Viridiplantae; phylum Streptophyta; class Magnoliopsida; order Asparagales; family Amaryllidaceae; genus Agapanthus; species Agapanthus africanus. The sequence goes on from JASDDO010000010.1 coordinate 272,661,318, forward strand.
CTTAGATACGCTTAGTGTATGTACTCCTAAGTATATACGTAGCGGACCTCGTCGCGTCCCCTTCACCGTACACCGGGAAGCGGGGCGTGAAAGCTTATAGACCCCACCTCCCATATATATGATCACCATCATACCGCTGGCAGTCAATCAAGAATCCTATGGGCTTTATCAACATGTAATAGTGATATGGAATGTCACTTGAAGCATGTACACGATGATAAAGATAAACCAGATAGCATACTATCATCTCGAGTAAGACTGTCCTACCGGTATAGGTCCTCCCTCAATCATTGCAATCACATGCATGCGATCCAATAATTGACTTTGAGGGCTCTATATCCAACAGTAGGTACAAGCGCGTGGATTTTCGAGACGATGAAGGAGGGCAAGGCATCCATCGGGATTGACTAGAACGAGGCGTTGCAGGTGAGTAGATTTATATCTACGCGGGAAGTCGGGTGGATGGCGTATAGCACCCCCGCAATCTAATAATAGAAAACCGATAAATAGAATGTGATTTGGAGAAAGCTGTACTATGAACTTACGAATAAGATCTAAAGATTTAGTATGAGATTTTATTACTAATTCAAGATGACGTGAATTGAGATATCAATATGATGATATAAGATGATATGAGTGGATATGCTTGATATGAGGTGTAAGTTACACTTACAAGAAATTTCCGGCTAACACATTCATTATCGGTAATTGCTATACCACTTGGACAGTAGAATTGCAATATCACGATATTATTCTTAAATGTAAAGTACATTCATTTTTTAGCACTATCATATTGTAGGGTTAGCTTAGCACCTTAGCAAGGTTTTGGCAAGCATCAAACATGCTACTTAAAATTTTTGGGGTGCTAAACAAACCCTAACTAAGATCTTAACTGGAGAATTAGGGTTAACATTGCATGTAAACAACTTTACATCTAAGAGAGAGGGATTACAACCTTTGTAGTCCGTTCCTTCGTTTCATAAGCTCCGAGTAGTAGTCTTTTTGCCGCGTTCCATGATCTCCCAGACTCAAGAGAGGCTCCACAAGTCGAATGATCCATTCTTGCTTGATGTCTACTTTTTCGAGAATGATATACCTTGAAGAATCTCAAGATCAAGCTTTCACTTCTCTAATCAAGTATTAGTGAAGTGAACACCCTAATCTAAGTGGCTAGAATAGATGAGGATGATGAAGTAGGAATTTTGCATTCTTTTGTTTCCAATTTCTCACTTTAAATCATTACTTCACAAAAAGCTAGAAAGCTTTTTCAAGGAGGAGGAAGAAGAAGAAAGCTTTTGTGATGAATAATGAATTATTGTTGTGGTTACAATTGCAACCCTTGGTTAAGAATGAAAGGCATAACCATTGTAGAGAATAATCCATTAGTAAAGGTGTTGCGTTGGGTTAACAAATATCTACACAAAATATCAAGCTAAATGACAAAAGAAAGCCTCATGAAGCTTCATGAAAAAGCTAACCCAAATCCAAAACCTAACTATGTTTAAACTTAACAACCATGTTGCATTTATGACCCTAACTTATTACTATATTATATATCACATATACAATATATTTGGTAACAAAAGAAAATAATACAATTAACATATATTGCATATATATCAATGTATTACCCAGTGAGAAAATGAATCAATAAAGAGAGCTTATAATAGTTAACGTAATGTAATATATCACATATATAATTATACATTAAATTATCGAATCAACTCTTGATCCGACATTCCGGCTATATTGCATATAACCGACTAATATAACATATACCAATTCATCGAATCAACACTTGATCCGATGACCCGGCCATATCAAATATACCCAGCCGATATATCAAACCGCGAGAATAGAATACGGTATCTCATATCGTATTATTCTCGGTCCCGCACATATCATATATGTGCTCCTACTCCGTTTTGCTTGAGCCAGGAAACCTTTGTGTACGACTCTAAAGAATCGTCTATACGCCGGCAGCAGGTGATGATCATATCAAACACCCACAAGCTGCAAGAGGTCAGCTAAACGTAACAGCCACCCGTGTGTTGAGCAATCAGAAGATCAACAAGCAAGCCTGTACATTCTCCTGCAAATCCAATCAGTAACACCCCCGTACAGTCCGATCTCTTCATCTCATATGTTGCATATCTAGTCTAGGGTGGTAAACGTCAGACCGTAGTAACCGATAAGTCGTGTCGATGTAAGGCTCATAACGGGTCGAGAAAATACCGATAACTCTTACCAGTAAATCCCCATATCAGCCCTGTCATGGGACTTCCAGTTATAGCCAATCGAACACAGCACAACATCAACTCCCTATACCGGGAGAGACGAAACCTCTCCTATCGCTCATTGCCACCATGTGATTCGGGACTGTACCCAAAAGCCACCGTTTTCTACGCCCTCTTGGACGTGGTAAGGTGGAAATCAAATCACAGTGGGAATCACACAAGACTCTATGACGATTTCGGGTCTACAGAACTGCTATCTGACGATAGGTATAATACCATCCAGGAGCTCTCGGCATGTCCGTTCAGTGTACCCAGTCTCCACTGAGCACCCGTACACCATCTTTGATGTCCAACACCAATGGATATGGGATCATCCATCATCCATCATATGGGTCGAGATGCGTATACGCTAGCCTACTCTAGAGTATCGATGCCTTGTCTCGATACACCCTCGACTAGGAACAGTTATAGGATGTACTCGTAGACTACCCTGGCCCCACTAGTATGATCTGTATCGTAGTCCTAGTAGTCGAGTACATATCCTAAGGGCTTTATCAACACGTGATCATAAAACAGTATTTGTTAACATGTTAAGATAAAGTGAAACCAGATAGCATACTATCATATCGAGCAAAAAAGTCCTCTCTATTTATATCCAAGCATCCACTATAATATACATCATATGTACAACAATGGCCAGTTGGGCATACATATAACTAACAATCTCCCACTTGCACTACGGCCAGCTGTTGTAGTATCTCATACCCAATATCCCGAAAAGTCTCTCAAATTGTATCTGAGGAATGGCCTTTTTGAGTGGATCCGCAGTGTTGTCCTTCGTATCAACTCTCCTGACCTCGATCTCCCGGCGATCAACAATCTCCCGGATCAGGTGATACCGCCTCAGAATATTTCTGGACTTTTGATGGGACCTGGGTTCCTTGGCCAAAGCCACAGCTCCATTGTTATCACGATACAGAAGTATTGGATACTCAATGGACGGAACCACACCAAGTTCTGTGATGAACTTCTTTATCCAGACAGCCTCTTTGGCAGCATCATTGGCAGCGATGTATTCAGCCTCCATCGTCGAGTTTGCCACGGTTTCCTATTTCGAACTATTCCAATACACCGCCCCTCCATTGAGGGTAAAGACAAATCCCGAGTGCGACTTAGAGTCGTCCTTATCACTCTGGATGTTCGAATCGGTAAAGGACTCCACCTGGAGTTCTCCGTTACAATACACAAAGAACATCTCTTTTGTCCTTCTCAAGTACTTGAGAATGTTGTTCACAGCTGTCCAGTGATTCTCTCCAGGATCTGCTTGATACCTACTCACTACACTTAGTGAGTATTCTACATCGGTTCTGGTACATAGCATCACGTACATGATAGAGCCTACTGCCGAAGCATAGGGTATCCCTTGCATGCGACCTCTTTCCAAATCAGTCCTGGGAGACATCTCTTTGGAGAGAGTGAGTCCAGAGATCGTGGGTAAGTTCCCACGCTTGGATTCTTCTATACTAAAGCTCTTTAGTATGGTGTCAATGTACCTTTATTGGGACAATCCCTGTATCCGTATAGATCTATCTTTATAGATCTTAATTCCCAAAATGCAGGAGCCATCACCCAGATCTTTCATTGAGAATCTATGTTATAAGAAGAGTTTGACCGAGTGAAGCATAGGAATATCATTTCCTATCAAGAGTATGTCATCCACGTACAATACATGGAAGACAACCTTACTCTCTGCAACCTTCTTGTATATACAAGGTTCATCTATGTTTTTGATGAAGTCAAACTCTTTGACTACCACATCAAAACAGATGTTCCAACTCCACGATGCCCGCTTTAACCCATAGATGGATTTAAGCAGCTTTCACACCTTTCCGCCGCTCCCACTGTCTACGAAGCCCTCTGGCTGAGTCATGTACACGTACTCCTCCAAATCACCATTTAGAAAGGCGGTCTTAACATCCATTTACCAGATTTCGTAGTCATGGTATGCAGCAATGGCAAGTAAGATCCGGATGGACTTAAGCATAGCTACTGGAGAAAAGGTTTTGTCATAATCCATACCTTGTCGTTGACGAAAACCCTTTGCAACAAGTCTAGTTTTGAATGTCTCAACTTTTCCATCTACTACAAGTTTCTTCTTAAAGGTCCATTTGCTTCCAATGGGTTTTACCCCTTCAGGAGCAACTTCCAAAGTCGATACTTTGTTGGTGTACATGGATTCCATCTCAGATCTCATTGCATCTAGCCATTTCACAGAGTCCCCACTCGTGATGGCCTGCTCGAAGCTAGTTATGTCATCATCTTCCATGATGCAATTCTCGCTCCCACCATCAATGAGAAAACAGTAGTATCTCTCAGGTGGATGAGGAACTCTATTAGTTCGGCGGAGAGGGGGGGTTCGTCGGGAACCACTGAATCCGTTGGTTCCATTAAATCTTCAGTTGCAGTTTGTGCTGCTGGAACTTCTTCTAGTTCTACCTCATCGCCACTAATTTCTTTTGTAAGAAATTCCTTTTCTAAAAAGGTGGCATGTTGAGGAACAAACACATTTTGTTGTTCACCATGGTAGAATAAATATCTATACTAATTGCTTGGATATCCCACAAACTTGAAAAGAATTGATCTTGCCTCGAACTTGTCAGGATTTTGCTTTTTAACATAGGCCGGACAACCCCATATCTTAACTCTTTGAAGAGATGGTCTCTTCCCATTCCATATCTCATATGGAGTGGTAGGCACCGATTTGGTTGGAACTCTATTCAATAGGTATATGGCTGTCTCAAGCGCATACCCCTAAAAGGAAATAGGCAACTCAGCAGTGCTCATCATAGAGCGCACCATATTTAATAGGGTGCGATTCCTCCGCTCCGATACACCGTTGTGTTGTAGTGTATAAGGAGGAGTAGTGTTGGAGATAGTGCCCTCATAGTCAATTATTGGATCGCAGGTACGTGATTGCAATGATTGCGGAGGACCTATCCCGGTAGGACAGTCTTACTCGAGATGATAGTATGCTATCTGGTTTGCCTTTATCAGTCGTGTACATGTTCAGGTGACTGATTGCATGTTATACTTTGATAGAGCCCTTAGGATCTTGCTTTACTACCAACAGTATGATGGCGATCATATACGTGAGAGTTGGGTAGTTTATATGCATATCCTTAATTGTGGTCCCTAGTCGTGGGAGTTTCGAGACAGGGCATCGATACTCCGGAGTAGACTAGTGTGTACAGTCGAGACCCCGACGAGGGGCGGTGGCCGGTCTCACAAGCCACTGGTGTCAGTTGGATCACCTAAGATGTATACAGGTGCTCATTGGGTTATGAGTACACCGGACAGGACTCGCCGGGAATCTGCTAGTTAGTATTATATCTACCGTCAGATAGCAGTTCCCTGGTGACATGTGTACAGGTTAGTTCATCGACCTGAGGTCGTCATTTGTCTCGTGTGAGTTCCCACTGTGCTTTGATTTCTACCCTACCACGGCTCAAAGGAGTCGTGCAAACAGGTAGCTTTTGGGTACAGTCCCGAGCCATATGGAGGCACGTGAGCGGATCGGCAGGGGATTCGTCTCTCCCGGTATTGGGGGCGAGATCGTGCTGTGTCTAGGAGAGCCATTACACAAAGCCCACGGCCGTGGCAGGAGATTTACTGGTAGGTACTCCAGTAGTATCTCAGGGTGTTATTGGGCTTCACTCCGACATGACTTATACTGCTATTGGGGGTCTGACGTTGCTAGCCCCCTAGGCGGATATGCGATACTCATTGACGAACGGACCGGACTGTATATACATTGTCACTGTTAGGCTCAGTAGGGTTTTCGGAGGAGTTCGCTCATCGGTCTCCCTTGAGTTCGCTCCTCGACCACCCTTGAGGTCAGTCCATGGGCAGCCGTTACGCATAGCTAGTGCCGCTGACGGTTTGTGGTTAAACCCACTGCCAGGGTGCTGACGAGTCATTAGAGTCCCCCACAGACAGTTTCCCAAGTTCGGGCGAAACGTTGTAGAGGCCGTATGGTTTTACGGCAGGGTTCGGAAAATGCACGTGCGTTTACGCACGTGTCAGTTTTCGGGCAGATGATACTGGTCGGCTTTGGTTTAAGCCGGATCCGAGTATTATATTGAGTAGGTACAATATCTTTGTCTCAGTTGCATTTGTATTCGGTCGTAATATAAATGCGGGTATATTTATACAGTTTCGGGGTTATCCTGAAAGTCGTTTCAGGATCACTTTTGGAAGTTGCCAGTTTCCAGTTTTCTATCAGCCGTCTTTTAACATTCGGTTAAAGACGGATTTATCTTTTCTTGAGATGAGTGTGGATTCTTCTAGAAGTTTCTAGATGAGGTGACTAGGATTAATTGGTGTTGGATTTTCATTGGTTGCTTTAAAGGTTCAATTAATGCATAATGACTCATGCCTTGTAATTAAGGCTTTTTGTTTTCCTTAAGATATTTTGTTCATAATATCTTATGCTTGTGGTCACCTCCCTCCTCCTACGGTCACCTCCCTCCATCATATAAAGAGGCCGGCCCCTCTCCCTCTCTCTACTCACTCTCACTTGAGGTTTCATTTCGGTTAGAAAAGATATGATAGTTTTGGGGTGTATGGAATTCACAGTCCATTTCATTCCATCACCCGATTTCCACGGCAACTTCATTAACCGATCGTCCACGGATTTGGACGAAGTGAGACAAAGTCATCTACTCATTCTCTACATCAATCTTGGTCGTCTCTTTTAGCAAACTTGACGATCGAGTTGCCTCGAGTCAGAGGCGGGAGCCCGTTTAAAGAACCGATCATGTGGTGCCACCTCGACGAAGGACATCGGAGATCGACGAGATCGGAGCAGCCGCAACGGAGCGTGGGATGATGGTTGAAGAACGAAGGACTCGGATCGTTCGGTATAACCATTCTACACTCTTTACAGTTTGTTAGTTTAGCAATAATGGCAGATCCGGGTTAAAGTATACGATAGCACCAGTTAAAAAGTTTTTGTTCCGCATTTGGCGTCTGTAGACTGCCGGGGTGCTAGCGTAGACTTACAGTGGTATCAGAGCCTAACCATTTTGCTATACTAACTAGTGCTAACGTGTTCAAAACTTCGATCGAACCGAAAAACCAAAACTGCAAAAATCGCTTTTTTCTTTACTTGACAGTTCTGTTAATTTTAAATGGTCTCAAAATCAATTTCTGCATGTCTTAAAAATCCGTGCAGGGAATTATAAGAACCACGACAAAATTTGGGCACGTGAACTCACCAAACCGCCGCGGAAGGGCGGTCAAACCCATGGTTTGACCGCGCTTCCGCGGCCATGTGGTGAGCACGTGCTCCCAAATTTTTCCAGTGACTTCTCTGTTTGATTTTGGGGTTTTTTGCATATAAAGTTTTGGCCCAGATTTTGTTACTGTTCACCAGTAAGCCGTGGGGCCCATTTTTTGATTTTTGGTCTTTGGTCGATCGTAATTTAAACACGTTAGTTTACAGTGCTTACATTATATCTCCGACCGGGAATGTCATTTGATCGGTAAACCGCGTCCGATTGCTATAGCTCTTTTAGACGGGTTTGCGAACGTGACATTCGCGTTGATGTTCTGTGTTGTGCTGTAATGTTGCGGATTTGTCGTGGTGGATAGCAGTGTGCAATGATAGTACAGTTTGAGTTTATTTGTACATTTGATATTGCGGGGCGAGCGTCCAACTTGTGGACTGCCGTCACTGCCTGTTGTATAATATTCCTTTGGGGCACGACCAGGTTGCGGTTGATGTACCTATTGTACTATTTTTCATTACTGTACTAGGTTTTGCCCCGCGACGGAGTGCACGGATAGCCGGGTTCGGGAAAGCAACGGGTCCGCATCTCATGGCTTTGAGAGGCAGAGGGGCCCCACTTCAGAATTGGCAGACTATTCGCCGCACTCGTAGGGGGTACAGGTTGACCCAAGGAGGGGTGCTCAATTTACCGGATTCCGTGAAGTGCCGGGTGTTCCTTTCACTATGCTGTGGGGACTGCCTCGCTTCAGGTTTTGGCGGGTAACTTGCCGCACCCGTAGGAGTCTAGGTTTCATTGCACAGGCTATCCACACGACAGGGGAACGTCGAGTTTCAGCAGCGGCTCTGTGAAACTCGGGGATCCCAGATATCTGTATTTTTCTGTAATGTTGCATATTATCACGCCTAGAGCGATTATGTATATTGGCTTATATACTATTAGATGTTGTATATGTTTTACACCCACGCTAGTCCAGCCCCCGCTCTGTCGTTAGTTAAGTAACCTAACGAGTGATGACGGGACCCAGTGACGAATGCGGATGGCATATACGTACATTTTATTTTCGTTCTTTTCTGGTGTGATCGAATGATGGGACTGCGTTGATTCTGATCAATGCAAAGTTAAAACAAACCTGTTTACAGTTGTTGGAACAATTTAAAATGTGTTATTGCAAAGACGTTTCCTTTTGTTATGCATAGCGGTATTCAGTGGAATATCCTGCACCTCATTCGACGGGGCAAGGGCCGATATCCCTTCACCGGGACCGACCCCTTGGACAGAATTTTGCGTCAGGGTAATAACTTTACTATAGTCGATTACAAGTTGCTTTGCATAGCGGTATTCAGTGGAATATCCTGCACCTCATTCCACGAGGAAAGAGCCGAGATCCCTTTACCGGGAGTGACCTCTTTAGCAAAAGGTTTTCGCCACTATATTTTAAAAAGCTATCAGGTTCCTTCAGCGATATCAAGTTCACTACGCTAAAGGTTTTTCGCCAAAAACCAGTCGTAGCCCTCCGTCACTTCTTTTGGGTATTCAGTAGTATTCAAGCTACGTATTTTGACCAACGCCAAGGCATAGTGTTTGGTAGCTGCTGGGTATTCAATTGTTGCATAGATAGATGAGTTAGTTTGGGACAGTCGTTCTGCCATTTTGGCCAACGTCAAGGGCATGTGCGGGTGGATTCAAATTGACAAGATAGTGACGGGTAGAACTTGGCATGTGACTTATGACATTTTGACCAACGCCAAGGTTATAAGAGCATGGGGCAAAAATAATATCAGGAGTTTCTAAAGAAACTGAAACTTGCCGAGTATGCGCATACCTTCTGGAGTATGAGTAACGTGGATGCATTCCATCACGTTATCATGAGATGAGAGTTGGATCCTGATTCCCACTGATGAGTTGGTTTACTCTTCGGGTAATCCCGATTGATTCTTCTTTAGGTTTGGAGGAGAATTTGACAGAACAGTGGGAGGTTTCCGGATTAGATAAAATGATAACCATTCTGATCTAGGTTAGAGTGCACGCAGAGTGTTTCTTTTCTCTCTCTCTCTTTGGCAGCGACCTTTGACCGACCCTAGACTATGACTAAGTAACCAGGTTGACCGAACCTTCTTAAAATACTGGCTTTTGGATTGTCTGAGTTGCATAAATCATTGCCACTCCTTCTTTTACCCTTTGAATTTCTCAGAACACCCGTATTACTACGGATATCCACTTCCTTTGGATAGAGCCATCGTATGGTTATATACGAACTCGAAGGGACTTCTTCGGGGATGGATCCAGGTTCAGGAGAAATAGAATTGGTTTATTCAGTTGTCTTTTATTATCACCTTCTCTCAGGTTGCGAGAGCTCCTTGGTTTAGGAGAGTACACCTATTACGCCTATTGGATAGTCTTATTCCAAACCATAGGCTGGTGCCGAAAGGTAGGGAATGAAGAAAACCAATTAGCCTAAGTAGGGTGTGCAGAAGGCAATATGTAAAGACAAAATAAAGGGATTAGAAAGAGGGCAAAGTAAATTGCGACTGATATCATTCACGACCAAAACCGCGTACTTCATCGCCGCTCCTATTTCACCTTTAAAGGAATAAGGTATTATTCAGTTGTCTTTTATCGTCACCTTCTCTCGAGATGCGAGTACTCCTTAGTTTAGGAGGGTACACCTATTATGCTTACTGGATAGTCTTCTTCCAAACCATAGGCTGGTGCCGAACGGTAGGGAAGGAAGAAAACCAGTTAGCCTAACGATGGTGTACAGAAGGTAACGACTAAAGACAAATAAAGGGATTTGGAGAGATGGCAATAAAATATACGGTTGAAGTCATGAATTGGATTATGGAAGAGGCATTGCTATGAATACCAGGATACCCCTACGAAACATTTTCATGTTTCAGTGCATTGTTAAGGAAAAACTGTTTTCCCGATTAGACACTTACTCCAAGGGTATGTATTTACCAGGTTTCATTCTCATATCTGTATGGTTTTACAGATGATGAGTGGGAGTAAGATATTGGGAATTAGGTGATCTTCCTCATTATATCGGAATTCGTTGTAATTGGTGATATTTGAGGAAATCGCCAGGGTACAGTTTTCTACCTACGACGCACAGGTTTTGAGTTGTTTAACTCAGCGGACTTATACAGAGTATTGTATGTTGTCCAAGTGTCCATCAGGACAAAGGGGTAGGTCCTCGTACTATGTTCTGTTTACTTATAACTTCTCTAGTATTTAGACGAGTGTTTCGTAGAAATACAAGGTCTAAGTTTTGAGAAGTTGTGGGTATAAGAATAAAGTAGAGAACCAGGTGTCACAAGTATCGGGATTCTTCAAAGAGATCGAAGATGTAGATTCTTGTGATTGGTATTCAGATGATAGTGATGGTTTTGAGAAACGTGTTTCTCTTTCAGGTTACTCATAATTGGATGGATTCCTAAGTTGAGTAATGCTGATTAGCCTCTTTCCATTAAGTTGATATGCACTGGAGACAGCTGCATGGATTGAATCTTGGTTCCAATTAAATAAGTGCCAAAGTTTCTATATTGGATATAGAATAGTTCGTACCTTAAAAGATATTAAGGTACGGGGAGTTGTCCAGCTTATGATTAAAACCAGACACTGGATAACTCAGGGCACGTTTCTGTAGTGGCTGTTTGTGGGTTGACCCTGGCTATGACGAGGGTTGATATTCTACCATTTGGAAGATCAATAGTGATATTGTTCTTGACTCGCCACAGTTTTAGTAAAAATGGATCTTTTTCAGAAAACAGTAGTGGGAGTATGGTAGAACTGGAAGTGATTCCAGAACCGCGAACGATTACGGAAAATTTAATAGGACCTATACATTCAATTAGGTTTGACATTCCAATAGCCACTCCGCAGGTATGGTAGGTAACCTCAGACGCCCGAGAGGTACTTCGGTAGCCTCAGAGACGGTGACAGGGAGGTTCTTATCTACAAAGACTTGACACTACTGTTGTTCCAGGATATGAGACCTGGTAGGAGGGTTGTCATAGTCAGTGGGAGCAGCGGAAGCATAGTGGGCAAGATGCTTATATCTATTTATAGACTTGAGCAGTTATAGCGGAGATAGATCATCTAATTTTGATGTGACAGTCATGGGTTTGACTTCAATCAGAATAGGGGATGGATCAGTTAAGAAGGTAGTAGGATGTGATGTCATGGTATCTGGATGACATACACAGAGTGGGAAGCAAAATTCCTATACTACGATCGGTTGTACTGTGGTCGTCACACAGTTGTTTCTCCAGACAGGATATGGATATAATATTTGACATTTTGGTTTCTAGATCTATGGTTTTAGATCTGGATTTGGGTAGTTTCCCAATGTGGGTACTTTGACAGATATTCTAATGGTTTTTGGAATAGTTGACTCCTAGCATGGTGGTGTACCTGCAGGTGATGGAGTCACCCTCTCTAAAGGTGTCTTACAGACTAAAGGGGAAAGGGATGTGCATGATTGGCAGATCACTTTCTTAGGCAATTGAGTCAATCATGAGATGTCAAGTACCGCACCAAATGTTGTTTTTGCACTAGATGCAATAAGTTTGTATTAATCCAATCCTGGAGAAACATAAGGAAGCAGTTTTAGAACATTAGTACATGTTCTACGAATTTGATAACTGCAGCCTCTTTCGGGAGACGGTTATCATTCCAGGCTTCAAAGGTGACATGGATGACAGAGTGATTGTCAGAGTTTTAGTTTTCCCTCTGACGAGGGACAGTATTATGGACAGATGGTCCAAGAGGATACTGTGGGTGGCAAGGTGCCCGATACTGATTAAGTTCAGTGATCGATTCAGTCTAAGAAGTTTGGATATGGAGTTCATTCATGAACTAAGGTCCCATCAGATATCCAGACATATTCTAAGACAGGTACTACTCAATTCGGGAGATGGCTTTCTCCGCGAACTTGAGATTTAGAGAGATATTGAAAGATACTTCTAGGCGGATCCACTCACCGAGGCTATTTCTCGAACACAATAGTTTTACAAACGGGCTTTGTGGAACTGATTAGTAGAGGAGTTGGATGTTCGGTTTCACACGGGCTGTGAGTAGTCGACATCGCAATATTAGCCTTGAGTGCAAGTGGGAGATTGTTGGAGATAGTGCCCTCATAGTCAATTATTGGATCGCAGGTACGTGATTGCAATGATTGCGGAGGACCTATCCCGGTAGGACAGTCTTACTCGAGATGATAGTATGCTATCTGGTTTGCCTTTATCAGTCGTGTACATGTTCAGGTGACTGATTGCATGTTATACTTTGATAGAGCCCTTAGGATCTTGCTTTACTACCAACAGTATGATGGCGATCATATACGTGAGAGTTGGGTAGTTTATATGCATATCCTTAATTGTGGTCCCTAGTCGTGGGAGTTTCGAGACAGGGCATCGATACTCCGGAGTAGACTAGTGTGTACAGTCGAGACCCCGACGAGGGGCGGTGGCCGGTCTCACAAGCCACTGGTGTCAGTTGGATCACCTAAGATGTATACAGGTGCTCATTGGGTTATGAGTACACCGGACAGGACTCGCCGGGAATCTGCTAGTTAGTATTATATCTACCGTCAGATAGCAGTTCCCTGGTGACATGTGTACAGGTTAGTTCATCGACCTGAGGTCGTCATTTGTCTCGTGTGAGTTCCCACTGTGCTTTGATTTCTACCCTACCACGGCTCAAAGGAGTCGTGCAAACAGGTAGCTTTTGGGTACAGTCCCGAGCCATATGGAGGCACGTGAGCGGATCGGCAGGGGATTCGTCTCTCCCGGTATTGGGGGCGAGATCGTGCTGTGTCTAGGAGAGCCATTACACAAAGCCCACGGCCGTGGCAGGAGATTTACTGGTAGGTACTCCAGTAGTATCTCAGGGTGTTATTGGGCTTCACTCCGACATGACTTATACTGCTATTGGGGGTCTGACGTTGCTAGCCCCCTAGGCGGATATGCGATACTCATTGACGAACGGACCGGACTGTATATACATTGTCACTGTTAGGCTCAGTAGGGTTTTCGGAGGAGTTCGCTCATCGGTCTCCCTTGAGTTCGCTCCTCGACCACCCTTGAGGTCAGTCCATGGGCAGCCGTTACGCATAGCTAGTGCCGCTGACGGTTTGTGGTTAAACCCACTGCCAGGGTGCTGACGAGTCATTAGAGTCCCCCACAGACAGTTTCCCAAGTTCGGGCGAAACGTTGTAGAGGCCGTATGGTTTTACGGCAGGGTTCGGAAAATGCACGTGCGTTTACGCACGTGTCAGTTTTCGGGCAGATGATACTGGTCGGCTTTGGTTTAAGCCGGATCCGAGTATTATATTGAGTAGGTATAATATCTTTGTCTCAGTTGCATTTGTATTCGGTCGTAATATAAATGCGGGTATATTTATACAGTTTCGGGGTTATCCTGAAAGTCGTTTCAGGATCACTTTTGGAAGTTGCCAGTTTCCAGTTTTCTATCAGCCGTCTTTTAACATTCGGTTAAAGACGGATTTATCTTTTCTTGAGATGAGTGTGGATTCTTCTAGAAGTTTCTAGATGAGGTGACTAGGATTAATTGGTGTTGGATTTTCATTGGTTGCTTTAAAGGTTCAATTAATGCATAATGACTCATGCTTTGTAATTAAGGCTTTTTGTTTTCCTTAAGATATTTTGTTCATAATATCTTATGCTTGTGGTCACCTCCCTCCTCCTACGGTCACCTCCCTCCATCATATAAAGAGGCCGGCCCCTCTCCCTCTCTCTACTCACTCTCACTTGAGGTTTCATTTCGGTTAGAAAAGATATGATAGTTTTGGGGTGTATGGAATTCACAGTCCATTTCATTCCATCACCCGATTTCCACGGCAACTTCATTAACCGATCGTCCACGGATTTGGACGAAGTGAGACAAAGTCATCTACTCATTCTCTACATCAATCTTGGTCGTCTCTTTTAGCAAACTTGACGATCGAGTTGCCTCGAGTCAGAGGCGGGAGCCCGTTTAAAGAACCGATCATGTGGTGCCACCTCGACGAAGGACATCGGAGATCGACGAGATCGGAGCAGCCGCAACGGAGCGTGGGATGATGGTTGAAGAACGAAGGACTCGGATCGTTCGGTATAACCATTCTACACTCTTTACAGTTTGTTAGTTTAGCAATAATGGCAGATCCGGGTTAAAGTATACGATAGCACCAGTTAAAAAGTTTTTGTTCCGCATTTGGCGTCTGTAGACTGCCGGGGTGCTAGCGTAGACTTACAAGTAGCTGAGAGAGAATCCTATTCTCTTTTAGATAATCCAGGAACTCATTGCTCAAGTATTCTTCTCCTTGATCAGATCTAAGGATCTTAATACTTTTACCCGTTTGGTTCTCGACTTCGTGTTTATATTCTTTGAATTTCTCAAAAGCTTCAGACTTGTGTTGGTAAAAATTTGCACCCCGGTTGACCGAGTCAAATTCAGGGTCAACCCCCAAGCAAGGTGGGCCCAAGCCCAGGTCAAGCGGGCCCATGCCCAAGTCGAGCCCGCGGCCAGCCTTCCCATGCCAACAACAAAATCATGTAATAAATAACTTTTATGTAATTTTTTATACATGAATGTATGCAAAATGGGAATAAAGCTAATATTTTGTAAGCTCATGGCTTATGTGCAAAAATGAAATGGCACATGAGTCATGGGATAGGAAAAATACCATTTTTGTGAAGCCCAAGGGGCTATATGCAAATATGTAAGCCTATAAAAGGCAACATGATGAATAAAAAATGCATATAATTTCGTTCTCTCAAAAACCTAGGGTTTGTATTTCTTTCCCTTTTCTGAAGGTCTCAAACTATCTTCTTTCTTCTGAATTAAATCAAGAGTCTTACTCTTCCTTTTCAAAAACAAAATAGTTTTTCACCATCAAACCCACAAAGGGGAACTTGGATCTGTCTTTAGATCCCAAAAAGGAGAGATTTTGAGATCTCACATCTCTTGATCTTCAAGATCCAGCTAACAGAGGAGGAAGAACAAGAACCCCTTTCACTAAACCCAAGAAAAAAAAGAAAACACACTGAGGAGTCCAACTCCTCTCTGATTTCTCTTCCGATAAATGTTTTTTAGGCTAAAAGCCTCTTTTTCTCGCCGGCGCTTAAGCGCAGAGCGCCCGCGTGCCGACACGTGGCGCGCTTGCGCTCAAGCGCTCAACGTTCAAGCGCAAGTCGCCCACGTGCCGACACGTTGCGCGCTTGAGCTCGAGCGCAAGTCGTCCACGTGCCGACACGTGGCGCGCATGCGCTCGAGCATAAGCGCTCGAGCGCAAGTTGCCCCGGTGCCGACACGTGGCGTGCTTGCACTCCATCGCAAGCGCTCGAGCGCAAGTTGCCCCCGTGCTGACACGTGGCACGCTTGCGCTCAAGCGCAAGCGCTCGAGCGCAAGTCGCCCCGGTGCCGACACGTGGCGCGCTTGCGCTCGAGTAAAAGCGCTCGAGCGCAAGTCGCCCCCGTGCCTACACGTGGCGCGCTTGCGCTCAAGTGCAAGTCGTCCCCGTGCCGACCCGTGGCGCACTTGCGCTCGAGCGTCGGGCGCTGAAGCGCAGAGCACCCACGTGCCGACACGTGGCGCGCTTGCTCTCCAGCGCCCAGCGCTCAAGCGCAGAGCGCCCACGTGCCGACACATGGCACTCTAGCGCCTGAGCGCACAGCACCTGGGCGCACAGCTCCCAAGGTGCTGCCCCCACGCACCCTTTAGAAGCCTTTTTTCCCTTTTTTCCTTATATATATATATATATATATACATATGTATACATATGTACACACACACACATACTCCACGACACTGTCCCTGTTAGAAAAAAATTTCTAACGGGACCCCCGTAAAAGCTCTGCGTGGCTCTCGATATATCCAAACCCCCTTGGAAAACAACACACACGTACACTGTACATTGAGTTCGCATGACCAGTTTAACCCATTAATCGGAGGTTCCCTCGCCCAAAGGCTAGGGGTAATTAACGGCATCTTAGTCCGCGGCTGCCGGAGATTCGAATCCCCACAATCAATAAACCCCGGCCTACCCTAGGCAGTAGGAATCTGTAGTGCGCCTGACAAACGCGCGCGTATTCCCATCTCAATGGGGTCACGAAAAACATCCTACAACATGTCCATATCTTGAGAGATCTTCACTGAATGTAATGAAGTATGAGGAACAATTCCTGGCATGTGTAGACATGGGACCGCATACATCACTATGTCTCAGTCCTAAGAGTTCCGTAACTCTTTCTCCGTGTCTACTAAACGGAGTTTTGGTCATTTTGCCATTGAGACATGAATTGCAAGTTTCATAAGATGATAATTCGAATGCATTTAAATAACCATCTTTATGTTACTTAGCTAGTCGTGCCGCATTGATATGACCAAGTCTATAATGCCACAAGAAGGATTCGTTCATTTCTGAACTTTTCCGCTTGTGTGTGTTCTGTATATTAAGAACTGTGTTTTTGTTAGTGTATATGCCCTAGGGGCCATTATTGTATCATACTTGTTTGTATATTACTTAATGGAAGCATGGGATATTCACATGTATATAACAGTCTTGCTAAACATGGTAGTATGCTACTTGGTTTTTCTATCTTAATATGTGAGTATACGTATTGATAGAGCTCTTAAGATCTTTCTTGACTACCAGCGTTGTGATGGCAGTCACACTAGTGGGGGCTGGATAGTCTACAAGCACATCCTTATTCAGGTCCCTAGTCGTTGGATTATCGAGACAGGGTATCGATACTCCGGAGTAGACTAGTGTGTACGCTTTTCATCCCAGTTGGGGAGATAGTCTCTCCCACAGCCGTCAGTACGTCGTACTGGAGATAGTATGCAGGTGCTCGTTAGGTTACGGGTATACCGGACAGGACTCACAGGGAACTGTTGGTTGGTTTTATACCAGTCGTTAGTGAACAGTTCCCAGGTGACATGAGTACTGCATAGTCCGCAGACTTGACACTGCTACTTCGCCTTGAGTGTGTCCCACTGTTCTTAGATTGCTACCATACCACGGCTGAAAGGAGTCGTGCAAACAGGTAGTAGTTGGGTGTAGTCCCGAGCACTTGGAGGCAGTGGCGGTTAGACAGGATTCGTCTCTCCCGGTATTGGGGGTTGATATCACGCTGTGTCAGAGAGCCATTACGCAAAGTCCCAGGCCATGGAAAGCTAGATTTACTGGTAGGTTCCAGTAGTTTCTCAGGGTGTAATGGGCTTCACTCCGACACGACTTATACCGCTATTAGGGGACTGACGCTTGCGCCCCTAGTCCCGATATGCGATAGTCTTAGACGAACAGACCGGACTGTACGGAGATTGTCACATCAGACTCAGTAGGAGTTCGGATGGGTTTCCTCATCGGCCTTCTTATCGACATCTACCTGGGGACCGTTACGTACAGCTAGTGCCACTTGCGGTCTGTGGTTAAACCCACTGCCAGCGTAGTAGTCGAGTCTCTAGAGTCCCACGCAGAGAGTTTCCCTACTCCAGGCGAAACGATATAGAGTCCGTATGGTTTTACGACAAGGGTTCGGACGCATACGTGTGTTTACGCACGTATGACTTTCGGACAGTTTTTACTAGTCGGCTTTGGTTTAAGCCAGTTTCTAGTATCCGGTTATTGGATTTATACAGTCTAAAGTTTTTCCGTGTTTTCACGGATAGGAGGGGCGTTCTCGTAATTGCGCGAGAAGCTTCGAGAAGATGGTGACTAAGGAGGTTAAGGTGGCATATACATTAAATGAGATTAGTGAGTCATATGGATGATTCATCCATGTCATTAATGCTTCATAATTGCTTAATGACTCGTGGAGATGAATCACCATTAGATATTTATCAAGCATGGTTGTAAATCATTATCTTTTCTTTTCTTGATAAAATAAAATGCTTGATATATATTATGATAACTCATCTTCTCATTTCATTATTATTCTCACCTTCTCTCTCCTCAAGCTCTTTCTCTTCAAACCCTAATCCTCCCCTCTCATGTGTTGAGTACAAGGATTAGTTAGACTACTTAATCAATAACCATACTCTATTTCATCTAGGTACTTTGATTAGCACTTAAAGATACCTAGTTGCCTCAAGTTTAGAGGCAAAGCTTGGAGTTTAGCTCTCGTGGTGGATCGTCTACTGCTTGGAGAAGGCCGAGGAGGAGGTGGAGTTCGTAAAGACGAAGGACACGGTTCTTTAGGTATAATCCCTTTACATATTAGTTGTTAACTTCTATGTTTGGTGTTAGTTATCGTTTAGCTTCGATTCATGCGGTGATGTTTAAGCATAGAACAAGGTCGCTTTTCATATTTCCGCCTCCCCGCTAGCCGTGGGGTGTTGTACATCGACTTACAGTGGTATCAGAGCCTCGTTAAACAATAATTAACTCACTTGCAAAATTGTATGAATTTCGAACGGAAAAAACAAAACCGGAAAACTCCGATATCATGTGTTTCTGTCGATTTTTAAATGAGGTCCAAAAATTTTTCAGGGACCTTCTGAAAGCCTTAAATGATAGTAGAAGAACACCCAAGAAAATTGGGATCATGAATCGGCTAATGTGCCGCGGAACCGCCGCGGATCCCACCGATCCGCCGCGATTCCGCCGCCGAGTTACCGATTCATCATCCCAAATTTCCTGTGTTGGTTCTATATGATATTTGGAATTTTTTGGAATTTTTTAATTTTTGTTCAGGTTTCAGATTTACAGAGAAGTATTGGAGCAAAATTAAATATGTTTAATCGATCGAAATTATACGGTATTTGCTTGTTGGATTATATTTGTGTTTGTATAATGTGTTCGTAAACCTCCCCTAACTGCCAGTATGTCGGTAGGCAGGGGGTTGCACATTTCTGTAATGGTTTTTACTGTTTGTGGATATGAACTGTGTTGGACTGTTGTGATGTATAGCCGGGGTTATGAGATGGGTTATTATTTAATTCATTTGATGTAAATGTAGTTTGTTGTAATATTATTTTGTGGGGCACATCCAGGTTGCGGTTGTAGCCACCGTTGTATTATTTCATTTTACTATTTTTGCTCCTAGGACAGACCCAAGGTGGGGTGCACAAACTGCTGGGTGGGTAGTTTGCCGCACCCGTTGGGGTCTTGGGTGGGGTAATGGCTATTCATCACAACTGTGTAATCCGTCTTTTGTTGCAGGCTCAAAACAAACACGGATTGCTTGCAAATCCAATAAAGTTCATCTATGATCTGGAATGCCTATTATTGCGTCTGACGAATGTACAATATCTATATATGATAGCTATTTAGACGTCACTTATGTTTTACACCCGCGCTAGCCCAGCCCCCGCTCTATCGTTAGTTAAGTAACCTAACGGGTAATAACGGGACCCCGTGGCGAATTAGGATGGCATAAGAGGACGTTGTATTTTCGTTGTTTTCTGCAATGATAGGTTAATGATGGGACGCATTATTTATAATGCAAAGAAAATAAAACAAAAGTTTAATCGTTGGAACAATTTAAAAGAAACCACTCGGTTAATTTTAGAACAGATATTTTTAAATGCGGAGCTTTAACCACTCCTTTTAAAAGCTATCAGGTTCTTTCGGTTATATCAAGTTCACTACGTTCACGGTTTCGCCAAAACCATTCGTAGCCCTCCGTCATTTCATCTGGGTAATCAGTAGTATTCAAGTTATGTATTTTGACCTAACGCCAAGGCATAGTGTTTGGTAGCTACTGGATATTCATTTGTTGTATAGATAGATGAGTTAGTTTGGGACAGTCGTATTATCATTTTGGCCGAACGTCAAGGATATATACGGATGGGTTCAAATTGACAAGATAATGATGGGTAGAACTTGACATGTGACTTATGACATTTTGACCTAACGCCAAGGTCATTAGAGCATGGGGTAAAAACTTATATCGGGAATTTCTAAAGAAACTGAAATTTGCAAAGAGATGCATACCATTTGGAGTTTGATGAATATTGGTAGCATTCCTTCAACATTATCATACGATGATATTTGGATCCCGATCCTACTGTGAGTATATGCTACTTATCAGGATATTCGTCACTTAACGATCAATGCTATAAACCAAGCAGGTGTCACGAAAAGTGTCAGCGGGGTTACGCCCCCAGAGAAAAGAGGTTCTTTAATTAAGGAACTTCGCGAAAGCATTGGAAAACCTCCCTCGAAGTATCGACACTAGCCTGGCTAAACGGTTAAGCAAGAATTGTACAGTGAGAATAGTCCTGGCTAATTCTTCTTTTATGGTTTGAGGAAGGATTCGAGAAACAGTGGGAGCCATCCAGTTTAGATAAACTAAAAACCACTCTAAACTTGCAAGAGCATCATGCTAAAGAGTTTTCTTCTCTCTCTCCTAATTGCAGCGACCCTGAAAATGACTGGACTTAAGTTACTTTTAGAGAAAAATATACTGACAGGGCCAAACTATAAAGATTGGCCGCGGAATGTCAAAATGGCTTTGACCTATGACAAATTGCGGTACGTCCTCACCGCTACGGCTCCTGCTGTCCCTGGTCCCAAATCCAGTAATGCGGATAAGGAAATCCGCAAAACATGGGATTTCGATTGCGCGAAAGCCATGTGCATCGTGCTTACCTCGATGAACAATGAACATCAGAGGAGGCACGAGGATATGGAACTAGACGCCATATTTCTCCATACAAAGGAACTTTATGGAGAGCAATCTCGTATAGCAAGATATGAGACCTCAAAGAACTTGTTTCGAGCAAGGTTGGCTGTCGGGACATCAGTAGGAGAACATGTCCTAAAGATGATCGGCTATATAGAAGAGCTCGCAGACCTTGGGACGACTTTGGATAACTAGCTCTATACAGACCTTATTCTCCAGTCCCTTCATTCCACCTACGCCCAGTTTATCCTGAACTTCAACATTCAAAGAAAAGAAGTTGAACTTCCGGAACTCCTGAACATGTTAAGGAGTGCAGAGGGCACCTTGCAGAAGGCAAGGGAAACACCCGCTATGTTTGTTGGCGGTGCATCTTCTTCCGGGTCCAAGGCTAGGGCCAAAGGAAGGAAGAAGAAGGCCGCCCCCAGACCTAGAGGAGGTGTAAGTAAGGTGGGAAGGAAGGGAAAGAAAAAAGTTTGCAGTACTGGTAGTGGGCCATGATGAGTGCTTCCATTGTCATAGGAAAGGGCACTGGAAGAAGGATTGCAAGGCGTGGAACGCCAAGAACCAGGAACCGAAGCAAGCTGTGGTTTCGACTTCAGGTGTGTTTGTAATTGAGAATTGTCTGTCGATCAACTCTACTTCCTAGGTATTGGATACCGGATCAGGATCTCATATTTGCAATTCATTGCAGGCACTGAGAAACCGAAGAGTGCTGAAGGAAGGTGATATGACCCTAAAGGTTTCTAACGGAGCTAGCGTGGGAGCTGCGTCCGTCGGGGATTAACACCTAGGATTGACGAGTGGACACATTTTGGTTTTACATAATAGTTTTTTTGTACCAAGCTTAAAGTGTAATATCATATCAGTTTCCTTGTTATCAAATAAAGGTTATGATTTTACGTTTGTAAGAGATGTTGTTAACATCCACCTTAATCATGGTTTGATTGGGTCCGGTACACTAAATAACGGTATATATGTTTTAAACCAACTCTAAATTTTCAATGTCCAGAACACACTAAAAAAAAAGTCTCCAGATTTAAATTAAGTTTTCTTATGGCATTGTAGACTGGGTCACATCAATTACAGAAGGTTGACTAAGTTGCATAGAGAAGGATATTTGGACTCATTCGATTATCAAACTTATGATACTTGTCAATCTTGTCTCAAAGGAAAGATGACAAAGACTCCATTTACTGGACAAGGAGTAAGAGCGAGCTCGCTCTTAGGACTCATACACAGTGATGTATGTGGTATAATGTCTACACATGCAAGAGGTGGTTTTTCCTATTTCATTACTTTCACGGATGATTACTCAAGATACAGATTCATTTATCTGATGAAACATAAATCTGAGGCTTTTGAGAAATTCCAAGAGTATAAGAATGAAGTAGAAAACCAAACCGGCAAAAGTATCAAGACACTTAGATCTGATCGAGGTGGTGAATACTTGAGTACCGAGTTCCTAGGTTACCTAAAAGAGAAGGGAATTCTCTCTCAGCTTACTCCTTCATACACTCCACAGCACAACGGAGTATCGGAGAGACGGAATCGAACCCTATTGGATATGGTACGATCCATGATGAGTTACAGCGATATTTCTGGGGTTATGTGCTAGACTCAACGGCATATCTTTTGAACATGGTACCTACCAAGACTATGCCTACCACTCCATATCAGATGTGGAGCGGAAAGAAACCCCATCTACAGTATATAAAGATTTGGGGATGTCCAGCTTTTGTTAAAAAGCAGCATATGGACAAGCTCGAAGCGCGATCAGTAAAGTGTAAGTTTGTGGGATATCCAAAGAACTCCAGGGGATATCTATTCGATTATGCAGAGGAACAAAAGGTATTTGTTTCTCGTAATGACCATTTTCTAGAACATCAGTTTTTAGAAAATCAATCAAGTGTGAGCAAAATAGAACTGGAAGAAATTCCAGAACCACAAACTAATACTGAAAGTTTGGTAGAACCGGAAGTTCAAGAAGAACAGGACATTCCCGCACCCCTCCGCAGGAGTAGTAGGCCGTCTCATCCGCCGGAGAGATACTACGGTTTTCTCATAGATGGGGATAGAGAGGATCGCATCATAGATGATGATGAACCTACTGATTTCCAGAAGGCCATCCAGAGCGGCGACTTGGTACGATGGATAGATGCAATGCGGACCGAAATGGAGTCCATGTACACCAACAAAGTATGGACTTTGGACTTTGCTCCAGATGGGGTAAAACCCATAGGATGCAAATGGATCTTCAAGAAAAAGATTGGTGTAGATGGGCAGGTGGAAACCTATAAGGCTAGACTTGTTGCAAAGGGTTTTCGTCAAAGACCTGGTTTGGACTATGATGAAACTTTTTCTCCAGTGGCTATGCTCAAATCCATTAGGGTCCTTCTTGCTATTGCTGACTTCCATGATTATGAAATCTGGCAGATGGACGTAAAGACGGCTTTTCTGAATGGAAATTTAGAAGAGTGCGTCTATATGGATCAGCCAGAGGGTTTCAATCAGAGTGGGAGCAGCGGGAAAGTATGCAAGCTGCTTAAGTCCATTTATGGACTAAAGCAAGCATCGCGGAGTTGGAACATCTGTTTTGATGAGACAGTCAAAGAAAATGACTTTATCAAAAATCCAGATGAACCGTGCAGATATAGTAAAGTTGTAGCCAGAAGTGTTGTATTCCTCGTCTTGTACGTGGATGACATTCTATTGATAGGAAATGACATTCCTATGCTACAATCTGTCAAAGGATTCTTGTCACACAGGTTCTCCATGAAAGACCTGGGTGATGCCTCTTACATTCTGGGGATCCGGATCTATCGTGATAGATCCAAGAGGATGTTGGGACTTTCGCAGTCCAGGTATATCGACACTGTACTGAAAAGATTCAGTATGGAAGATTCTAAGCGCGATAATCTACCGGCTTGTCACGGAATCACCCTCTCCAAAGAGATGTCTCCCAAGACTAATTTGGAAAGGGAGCGCATGTCTATTATACCCTACGCTTCTGCGGTGGGCTCTATAATGTATGCGATGTTGTGCACCAGACCAGATGTAGTTTACGCACTGAGCGTGGTAAGCCGGTATCAGTCAGACCCAGGGGAGAAGCACTACATAGCAGTAAAGAACATTCTCAAGTACCTGAGATGGACTAAGGAGATGTTCTTGGTTTACGGCGGAAAAGACCTCAGGTTGGAGGCCTTTGCTGATTCCGGCTTCCAGAGTGATAAGGACGATTCCAAATCCATGTCGGGTTATGTCTTTACCCTCAATGGAGGGGCGGTGTGCTGGAAGAGCTCCAAGCAGGACACCGTTGCTGACTCGACGATGGAAGCGGAGTAAATAGCATCTTGCGATGCCGCAAAAGAAGCAGTCTGGATGAAGAAGTTCCTAACAGAACTTCAGGTGGTTCTGACCATAGTTGATCCAATACCTCTGTATTGCGACAACAACGGAGCTATAGCTTTAGAGAAGGAACCAAGGTCCCATCAGAAGTCCAGACACATCTTAAGGCAGTATCACCTCATCAGGGAGATCATTGATCATCAGGAGATCGAGGTTCGGAGAGTTGCTTCTGAAGAGAACATTGCTGATCCATTCACGAAGGCCCTACCTCAGATTCAGTTCGAGAGGCTACTCGAGATCATCGGTCTTCTATATGCCAGTACATGGCCCTAGTGCAAGTGGGAGATTGTTAGAGTATATGTCCTAGGGGCCATTATTGTATCATACTAGTTTGTATATTACTTAATGGAAGCTTGGGATATTCACATGTATATAACAGTCTTGCTAAACATGGTAGTATGCAACTTGGTTTTTCTATCTTAATATGTGAGTATACGTATTGATAGAGCTCTTAGGATCTCTCTTGACTACCAGAGTTGTGATGGCAGTCACACTGGTGGGGGCTGGGTAGTCTACAAGCACATCCTTATTCAAGTCCCTAGTCATTAGATTATCGAGACAGGGCATCGATACTCCGGAGTAGACTAGTGTATACGCTTCTCATCCCAGTTGGGGAGATGGTCTGTCCCACAGCTGTCAGTACGTCGTACTGGAGATAGTATGCAGGTGCTCGTTAGGTTACGGGTACACCGGACAGGACTCACAGGGAACTGTTGGTTGGTTTTATACCAGTCGTCAGTGAACAGTTCCCAGGTGACATGAGTACAGCATAGTCCGCAGACTTGACACTGCTACTTCGCCTCGAGTGTGTCCCACTATTTTTAGATTGCTACCCTACCACGGCTCAAAGGAGTCATGCAAACAGGTAGCAGTTGGGTGCAGTCCCGAGCACTTGGAGGCAGTGGCGGTTAGACAGGATTCGTCTCTTCCGGTATTGGGGGTTGATATCGCGCTGTGTCAGAAAGCCATTACGCAAAGTCCCTGGCCAGGGCAAGCGAGATTTACTGGTAGGTTCCAGTAGTTTCTCAGGGTGTAATGGGCATCGCTCCGACACGACTTATACCGCTATTAGGGGATTGACGCTTGCCGCCCCTTAGGCCTGATATGCGATAGTCTTAGACGAACAGACCGGACTGTACGGAGATTGTCACATCAGACTCAGTAGGAGTTCGGATGGGTTTCCTCATCGGCCTTCTTATCGACATCTACCTGGGGACCGTTACGTACAGCTAGTGCCGCTTGCGGTCTGTGGTTAAACCCACTGCCAGCGTAGTAGTCGAGTCTCTAGAGTCCCACGCAGAGAGTTTCCCTACTCCAGGCGAAACGATATAGAGGTCGTATGGTTTTACGACAAGGGTTCGGACGCATACGTGTGTTTACGCACGTATGACTTTCGGACAGTTTTTACTAGTCGGCTTTGGTTTAAGCCAGTTACTAGTATCTGGTTATTAGATTTATACAGTCTAAAGTTTTTCCATGTTTTCACGGATAGGAGGTGCGTTCTCGTAATTGCGCGAGAAGCTTCTAGAAGATGGTGACTAAGGAGGTTAAGGTGGCATATACATTAAATGAGATTAGTGAGTCATATGGATGATTCATCCATGTCATTAATGCTTCATAATTGCTTAATGACTCATGGAGATGAATCACCTTTAGATATTTATCAAGCATGGTTGTAAATCATTGTCTTTTCTTTTCTTGATAAAATAAAATGCTTGATATATATTATGATAACTCATTTTCTCATTTCATTATTATTCTCACCTTCTCTCTCCTCATGCTCTCTCTCTTCAAACCCTAATCCTCCCCTCTCATGTGTTGAGTACAAGGATTAGTTAGACTACTTAATCCATAACCATACTCTACTTCATCTAGGTACTTTGATTAGCACTTAAAGATACCTAGTTGTCTCAAGTTTAGAGGCAAAGCTTGGAGTTTAGCTCTCGTGGTGGATCGTCTACAACTTGGAGAAGGCCGAGGACGAGGTGGAGTTCGTAAAGACGAAGGACACGGTTCTTTAGGTATAATCCCTTTACATAGTAGTTGTTAACTTCTATGTTTGGTGTTAGTTATCGTTTAACTTCGATTCATGCGGTTAATTGATGTTTAAGCATAGAACAAGATCGTTTTTAGCCGTGGGGTGTTGTACATCGACTTACAGTTTTGATTTAGAACGTATTTTCCATTATTTAACGAGCCTGATCCAATCAACTTTTGATTCAGGAAGATATTCATAACATTATCCTATAATACAAAATTATATCCTTCTTTACTTAATAAAGAAACTGATATAATGTTGCATATCATGTTCGGTATATAATAGCATTCGTTCAGTATCAATGTATTCCCACTTGGTAATACTAGGTGATATTCACCAACTGCTTTGGCTGCAACATTTGCACCATTCCCTACTCTTACGGAATGATCACCCATTCCCAGTTCTCTACCTTTCTTTAGCCCATTCAATATATTGCATATGTGGGATCCTGATCCGTTATCTAATGCCCAGGACGTAGATTGAACTAAGAAACAGTTCTCGTTAACTAACACATCCGAAGAGATACATCAACATGTTTATTCTTCGTTTGGGCGACTTGTGAATTCTGGTATTCCCATATTTCATGTTCAGTCTTATAACAATTATAAGAATGAATGGAACTAACGTTCCCCTTCTCAGTATAACAAGCGGGTTCGGTCAATACAACCATGTTATTATCTTGATTAAGGCCTGGCATGATCGCTACCTAGAGAGAGAGAGAGAAGAGAAACACTTTAGCTTGCGTTCTTGCAAGATTAGATTGGTTATTATATTATTTAATCAGGATGGCACCCACTGTTTTAATCAAATCTTCCTTTAAACCCTAAAAGGTAAGATTAGCCGGGATTAATTACACCTTACAAGTTCGCCAATCTTTCAGCCAGATCAGTGTTGGTACTTTGAAGGAGGTTCCCTGTGCTTTCACACGGACCTAATTAAAATAAACTTCGTTTTCCAAGAGGCAGAACCCCGTAAACACCTTTTTAGACACCTACTTGATCGGCTAATTTGTCATGTGTAAAACTCTCCCAGGAGTAACTCTTAATCGAAGTGGGTATCGGGATCCATCTATCTTATAGAAGGTATGCAATCTCATTGCAATTCTCAACACTTGAAATTCCTGATTGTACTTTTGCCCCTAGCAACTCATGACCTTGGCTAAGGTCAACAAATCATAAGCGCTAGCCAAGTTCAACCCGTCATTTCCCGTTTGAATTAGACCCACCCGTACGACCTTTGGATAAGGTCAACAAAGTTGTACGACTACCCTAACTCAATCACATCTCATGTTTTAGCAGATAAATACTAATTATCTACCATACACTACGCCTTGGCTAAGGTCAACAAACGCAGCACGAATACAAACTAGTCTTTATCTGAAATGACGGAGGGCTATGCAGGTTTTTCAGAAAACCATGAGCGTAATGAACTTGATATCGTTGTAAAAACCAGTGATTTTTAAAAGGAGTGTTTTTTAGGCTTTTATAGTTTTGCTAAAGAGGTCACTCCCAGTGAAGGGATCTCGGCTCTTTCCTCATCGAATAAGGTGCATGATATTTCATAAATACCGCTGTGCAAAGCAAGAACTATAGAAGCAATCAAAAACTAAACCGTGAGTTTGTAGCATCTGCCAGTTTTGCTAAAGAGGTCACTCCCGGTGAAGGGATCTCGGCACTTTCCTCATCGAATAAGGTGCTGGATATTCTACAAGGAATACCGCTATGCAAAGCAAAAACTGTAGCTACCCTTTTTGAAAATTTGATTCTACAACTTCTTTTAGGTTTCTTTTCTTTTATTAATCTCATTAATAAAACCCATCATTTAGCTTCCTAAGCATTACAGAAGAAACGAAAGAATATGATATTTATATATCAACATATACTATATAAGCCTTCGTTTGAGGCAGTAATATGATCTCATCACAGAATATTGCAGCAGAAGCCAACATATGAAATATTGGATATACTAGGACATCCGTGTTTTATTTTGACCCTTTATAAAACACGGATTCCACAGTCGCGATGAATAGCCAAACCCACATCCCTAGACCCCTACGAGAGCGGCAAGTAACCCTGACAATTCTAGGGTTTGGAGACCCGATCTCGACTCCTCGAGATGGCCTCCCACTAGACCCTAGAACCCGGTTACTTGTGCTCTCCGACTTGGGTCTATCCTAATGCGGAAAAGTAAATAATATACAACGGTGACATCATCCTCAACCCGGAAGTGTCCCAATTAAAGAATATTACATACAAATGAACTTTACATTAATGAAAAAGAAAACTCTCATCTCACATATGTTGGAGATAGTGCCCTCAGAGTCAATTATTGGATCACAGGCACGTGATTGCAATGATTGAGGGAGGACCTATCCCGATAGGACAGTCTTACTCGTGATGATAGTATGCTATCTAGTTTACCTTTACCATCGTGTACTGCTTTAGGTGACCTTACAGGTCACTATTACACGTTGGTAGAGCCCCTAGGATTCTTGCTTGACGGCCAGGAGTATGAGGGCAATCATATACGTGAGAGCTGGCAGTCTATAAGCACATCCTTAAAAGGTCCATAGTCGTGGGAGTTTCGAGACAGGGCATCGATTCTCCAGAGTAGGCTAGTGTATACAGTCGAGACCCCGACCAGGGGCGGTGGCCGGTCTCACAAGACACTGGTGTCAGTTGGTTCACCTAAGATGTATACAGGTGCTCATTGGGTTATGAGTACACCAGACAGGACTCGCCGGGAACATGCTAGTTGGTCTTATACTTGACGTCAGATAGTAGTTCCCTGGTGACATGTGTAAAGGTTAGTTCATCGACCTGGGGATCGTCATTTGTCTCGTGTGAGTTCCCACTGTACTTTGATTACTACCCTACCACGCTCAAAGGAGACGTGCAAACAGGTTTTAGTTGGGTACAGTCCCGAGCCACATGGAGGCGGTGAGCTGATCTTCAGGGTTTCGTCTCTCCCGGTATTGGGGGTGAGTTCGCGCTGTGTCTAAGAGAGCCATTACATGAAGTCCTTGGCCAAGACAGGAGATTTACTGGTAGGTATTCCAGTAGTATCTCAGGGTGTTCTGGGCTACACTCCGACATGACTTGTACCGCTTTTGGGGGTCTGATTTTTACCAACCCCCTAGGCCCGCCATGCGATACTCATAGACGAGCGGACCGGACTGTACGGATATTGTCACTGACAGGCTCAGTAGGGTGTCAGGATGAGTTCGCTCATCGACGTCCCTTTTGGTCAATAGCTGGTGGCCCATCACGTATTGGCTTATACCTCTGACGTGCTAGTGGTTAAATCCACAGCCATAGTATTGACGAGTCTTTAGAGTCCACCACACTTACAGTTACTCAAGCTTTCGGGCGAAACGGTGTAGAGGCCGTATGAAGATATGGCAGGGTCCGATCAGATACGTGCGGTATTGCACGGATCAGGATCGGACGGTTAGTACTGGAGGCCGTATGGATATATGGCAAGGTTCCATCGGATACGTGCGGTATTGCACGGATGAGGATCGAACGGATATTACTAGCCAGCTTTGGTTTAAGCCGGATCCTAGTATAGTACAGTGTAGATTTTGTCTCTTTGCATTTGTGTTCAGTGGGAATACAAATGCGGGCATGTATATGCAGTATCGGGGTTTTTCCTGTAATTTATTAGGGCACCAGTATTCTGGAGTTGCCAGTTTGTATTCCGTTCCGGCCGGTTTTTCCTTTGTTCTTTCCTGGCCGGATTTTTTCGATGGAGGGGGTTATTTGCAAGTTTGCAAATAACATTTGTGGAGGGGGTTTCTTACATATGGATTGATTATGAAAACATCTTTTGATACCATTCTTTTCTATCATCATTTCTTTCTTTTTATGAGATGAGAAAGGATTTGAGGTTGATTTGATTTAGTGTGACATGGTTATCATTGCTTTGGTTGTGGTCACCCTCCACCTTTTACTACTCTCACCTCTCTCATGTATTATGTTTTTTCCCTCCACCATTCTCACTAGAGAGAGGCCGGCCACATTTTGAGGAGAGGAGGGGAGAGATTCATTTTAGTATGGCACATATTTCTTCATCTCTTTTTCCTTGCAAAAGTTGTGAGCACCATATTCCTCCATAGTTCTTTCTCTCATCACCTCCATCATGGCAACTAAACCCTCAAATAGACAATGGCTACTACACTATTCTACAGCAAATCTTGGACACGTCGGCTAGCCAACTTCGCGCCCGAGTTGCCTCGGTGTAGAGGCGGGAGCCCGTAAAAGATGCAGACGATGTGGTGCCCTTCCGATGACGAGGTGGAGACCGGACATTCCGCGGGAGATCGGGACGACGATGAGAAGACCGGAGGACTCGGATCACTCGGTATATCTCTAACCCGTCTTATAGTTTGCTAGGACTAGTTTAATGGCCCGATCCGGGTGTTTAGTGCGCGGTGGTGCCGGTTTGCTAGTTTGCAAAATTAAAGTTTTCCGCTTCCGTAATTTTTTGCCGTCGGAATTGACGGCCGGGGCGCCGCCGTGCACTTACAGTGGTATCAGAGCCTCACCATTAACATAGTCTAGCTTCGTCTAATGTGTTTACAATTTCGATCGAACAAAATTCCAAAAACCCGCGTTTTCTTCACATCAGTTTTCTGTCGAATTTTTCCTGGCTCTAAAAATTTTTCAGGTTGTAGAAAATTGATGTACTGGAAGTCCTAAGAATTCTGGGGAAATTCGAGACATTGATCTTTCAGGGAGAGCGCGGAACCGCGGCCAAACGCCACTTGGCGCCGCGGTTCCTCCGCAGTATGGAGGGATCAATGCTTCAAATTTTTCCAGTGGGCTTTTGGGGTAAAAATAGGGTTTCTGGAATATTATTTTTGGTCCCAGAATTTCTTGGAGTGCTACAGTATTGCTTGGGGGCCCACATGGTAAATTTGATCAATCAGATATTTTAAACACATTAGTTCACAGTATTTACATTATATCTGCGACCGTGAATGTCACTCGACCGGTAAATCCTGTCTAACTGCTATAGCCCGGTTAGACGGATTTGCGAACGTGACATTCACGTTGATGTTCTGTGATTTTGTTGTGATGTTGCGGATCGGTCGTGGGGGATATCCTGGTTGCAGTGGTAGTACAGTTTTGTTGTATTATGTACATTTGATATTGCGGGGCGAGCGTCCGACATGTGGACTGCCGTCACTGCCTGTTTGTATTATTATTTTGGGGCACGACCAGGTTGCGGTCAATGTACCCATTGTATGTATATTTTAGTTTCTGTACTAGGATTACCCCGCGGAGGGGTGCACGGATAGCCGGGTTCTAGAAGGCAACAAGCCCGCATCTCATGGCATTGAGATGGAGGGGGCTTCACTCTAGAATTGGCGGGCTATTCGCCGCACTCGTAGGGGGTACAGGTTGATCCAGGAGGGGTGCCCAAGTTACCGAATTCCGTGAAGTGCCGGGTGGTCCATTCACGTTGATGAAAGGGGGCTGCCTCGCTTCAGGTTTTGGCGGGTAACTTGCCGTGCACATAGGGGTCTAGGATTTCATTGCACAGGCTATCCACATGACCAGGGGAACGTCGGGTTTCAGTAGTGGCTCTGTGAAACCCGGGGATCCCAGATATCTGTATTGTTCTGTGATGCTGTACATTTCTGTGATGTTGCATTTTATCACGCCTTGAGCGAAATATTATATATTTATATATATATTAGTAAATGTTGTATATGTTTTGCATCCGCGCTAATCCAGTCCCCGCTCTGTCGTTAGTTAGCTAACCTAACGGGTAATGACGGGACCCAGTGGCGAATGCGGATGGCATATACGTACATCAGTATATTTTCGTTCTTTATGGTGTGATCAAATGATGGGACGGCGTTGATTCGGATGAATGAAAGATATACAAACCTATTCTGATGTTGTTGGAACACTTTTTCAAAAAAGCTGTTATTGCAAGGACGTTCTATTTCGTTTTGCATCGTGGTATTCAGTTGGAATATCCTTCTCCTCAGTCGACGAGACAAGGGCCGAGATCCCTTCACCGGGAGTGACCCCTTGGACAAAAAGTTTGCGTCAGGGCAATAACTTCACTATAGCCGATTACTTTTGCTTTGCATCGTGATATTCAGTTGGAATATCCTGCACCTCATTCTACGGGGAAAGAGCCGAGATCCCTTCTCCGGGAGTGACCTCTTTAGCAACGGTTTTCGTCACTATATTTTTCTAAAAAGCTATCCGTTCCTTCAACGATATCAAGTTCATTACGTTAAAGGTTTTCGCCAGAAACCATTCGTAGCCCTCCGTCGTTTCATATGGGTAGTCAATAGTATTCAAGCTGTGTTTGTTGGCCAAAGTCAAGGCACGGTGTTTGGTAGCTGTTGGTTATTCATATGCAGCATAGATAGATGCGTTGGTTTGGAACAGTCGTACTGCCTTGTAGGCCAAAGTCAAGGGTAGTTACGGGTGGATTCAAATCAACCTGGAGAATGACGGGTAGAACTTGATATGTGACTTATGATTTGTTGGCCAAAGTCAAGGTCATAAGAGCATGGGGTAGAAATCACATCGGGAGTTTCTAAAGAAACTGAGACTTGCCAGATATGCGCATACCTTCTGGAGTGTGATGACGTGATCGGATTCCATCACGTTATCATGCGATGATAGTTGGATCTCGATTCCCACTGATGAGTTGGTTTACTCCTCGGGTCATCCCGACTAGTTCTTCTTTCAGGTTTGGAGGAGAATTTGACGGTACAGTGGGAGGTTTCCAGATTAGATAAATTGGTAACCATCCTAATCTAGGTTAGAGTGAACGCTGAGTGTTTTCTTTTCTCTCTCTCTTTGGCAGCGACCTTTGACCCGACCCTAGACTATGACTCAGTGACCAAGTTGACCGAACCTTCTTAACACTGGCTTTTGGATTGTCAGAGTTGCAGACCTCATTGCCACTCCTACTTTTACCCTTTTCTCCAGGACACCCTGTATTACTACGAACGTCCACTTCCATTGGACAAAACCATCGTATGGTTATATACGAACTCGAAAGGATCTTGTTCCAGTTCGGGGATGGATTCTGGCTCAGGAGAAATAGGAATAAGGTTTATTCGGTTGTCTTTTATCTTCACCTTCTCTCGCGTTGCGAGTGCTCCTAGGATTAGGACAGTACACCCATTATGCTTATTGGATAGTCTTCTTCCAAACCATAGGCTGGTGCCGAACGGTAGGGAAGGAAGAAAACCATTTGGCCTAAAGGAGTGTACATAAGGTAATGACTAAAGACATATAAAAGGATTTGGAGAGGTGACAAAGAATTATACGGTTATAGTTGTGAATCTGGATAATGGAAGAGGCATTACGAGGAATCCCAGGATACCCCATCAAAATATTTCAATGTTTCAGTTTCACTGTGTACTGTTAAAAGAAAACTGATTTCCCATTTAGACGCTTACTCTAGGGTATGTATTTACCAGGTATGATTCTCACATCCGTATGGTTTACAGATGATGAGTGGGAGTAAGTTATTGGGAATTAGGTGACCATCTTCATTATATCGGGATTCGTTGTAATTGGTGATATTTGAGGAAGACACCTGGGTTGTTTGCCGGTCGGCAAATATTTGGTTTTGAATATCTGTCGTTATGCACCAATTTCAAATTGATATATCTGTACGTCTATTTTTATAGAGTGAGATATACCTTTTTGAAATTATGTCTATGACATTTACCTACATCAGTGGATGGTTAGGTAAGGAGCATTAAACAGCGGTGTAATTCTTCTTAACCATAAGTACAGTTTTCAACCTACGACACACAGTGGATGAGTTATTAGACTCAAGGGACTTATACAGAGTATTGTATATTGTCCAGTGTCCATTAGGACAGAGGGGTTGGTCCTCGTACTATATTCGGTTTACTTATGACTCCTCTAATTTTTAGACAGGTGTTTCGTGGAAACACAGGGTCTGAATTTTGAGAAGTTATAGGTATTTGAATAAAGTAGAGAACCAGGTATTGCAAGTATCGGGTTTCTTCAAAGTGATCGAAGATGTAGATACTTGTGTATGGTATTCAGTTGACAGTAATGGTTAAGAGAACTTTCTTCTCTTTCAGGTTACTCATAATTTTAAGTATTCCTAAGTTGAGTAAACGCTGATCGGCCTCCTTCCATTTAGCTGACATGCACTGGAGACAGCTGCATAATTTGAATCTGGTTCAATTAAATTAGTGCCTCCGGTCCTATATTGGATATAGAACAGTTCGTATCTTAACGATGTTAAGGTACGGGGAGTTTTCCAGATTATGCTTAAAACCAGACTCTGGATAACTCAAGGCACGTTTCTGTAATGGCTGTTTGTGGGTTGACCCAGGCTATGACGAGGGTTGACTTTCTACCATCTGGGAGATCAATAGTGATATTGTTCAAGACTCACCACAGTTTTAATAAAAATGGTTTTTTTTTCAGAAAACAGTAATGGGAGTATGGTAGAACTGGAAGTGAATCCAGAACCGCAAACAATTACTGAAGATTTGATAAGGAACCTAAATATTTAATCTGGTTTGATATTCCATTAGCCACTCCGCAAATAAGGTGGGTAACTTTAGGCACTCGAGAGGTACTCCGGTAGCCTCAAGGACGGAGACAGGGAAGCTCTTGTTTACCCAGACTTGCCATTGCTGTTCTTCCAAACTGTGAGACCCGGCAGGAGGATGAATATAGCGTCGTTCTAAACTTGCTTCAGAAGTGTACGTCTATATGACTCTGCCAGAGGGTTGTCGTAGTCAGTGGAAGCAGCGGAAGCATTGGTGGACAGGTGGCTTATGTCTATTTATAGACTAAAGCAGATGTAGCGGGGATAGATCATCTATTTCTGATGTGACAGTCATAGGTTTGACGTCATCAGAATAGGGGATGGATCTGTTAAGAAGGTAGTTTGGTGTGATGTCATGGTATTTAGATGACATACACAGAATAGGAAAGGAAACTCCTATACTACGATCGGTTAAACTTTGGTTGTCACACAGTGGTTTCTCCACGTGAGACTTGGATATAATATCTGACATTCTGGTTACTAGATTTATAAATCTAGATTTGGGTAGTTTCCCAATCTGGGTACTTTGACAGCATTCTAAGAGTATTTAGAATGGACGACTCCTAGCACGGTAGTGTACCTGCAGGTAAAGGAGTCACCCTCTCTAAAGGTGTCTTACAGACTAAATGGGAGAGGGATGTGCATGATTGGCAAATCACTTGCTTAGGCAATTGAGTCAATCATGAAATTTCAAGTACCACACCAGATGTTGTTCTTGCACTAGATGCAATAAGTTGACATTGATCCAATCCGGGAGAAACAGTCGGAAGCAGTTTTAGAACATAAGTGGATGTTCTAGGGATATGATAACGACAGCCTCATTCGGGAGACAGTTATCATTCCAGGCTTCCAAAGTGACCTGGACGACAGGGTGATCGTCAGAGTTATAGTTTTTCCTTCTGATGAGGTACAGTATTTTGGACAGGTGATCCAAGGCAATATTGAGGGAGGCATGGCGCAGGATACTGATTAAGTTCAGTTGACGGTACAGTCTAAGAAGTTTGGATTTGGAGTTCATTTATGAGCTAGGTCCCATCAGACATCCAGACATTCTAAGACAGATATTGCTCATTTCGGGAGATGGCTTTCTCCGCGAACTTGAGATATAGAGAAACATAGAAAAAAAACATCCATGTGGATCCACTCACAGAGGCTATTCCTCGAACACAATAGTTTCGCAAACAGGTTTTGTGAGACTGACAAGTAGAGGAGTTGGGTGTTCGGTATCACACGGGCTGTGAGTATGCGACAACGCAATAATTAGCCTTGAGTGCAAGTGGGAGATTGTTGGAGATAGTGCCCTCAGAGTCAATTATTGGATCACAGGCACGTGATTGCAATGATTGAGGGAGGACCTATCCCGATAGGACAGTCTTACTCGAGATGATAGTATGC
Organism: Agapanthus africanus; assembly: GCA_030015575.1. Lineage (NCBI taxonomy): Eukaryota > Viridiplantae > Streptophyta > Magnoliopsida > Asparagales > Amaryllidaceae > Agapanthus > Agapanthus africanus. Next base: position 272,697,893 of record JASDDO010000010.1, read on the forward strand.
TATATGGTTTACCTTTATCATCGTGTACTGCTTTAGGTGACCTTACAGGTCACTATTACACGTTGGTAGAGCCCCTAGGATTCTTGCTTGATGGCCAGGAGTATGAGGGAGATCATATAAGTGAGTGCTGGCAGTCTATAAGCACATCCTTAAAAGGTCCCTAGTCATGGGAGTTTCAAGACAGGGCATCGATTCTCCAGAGTAGACTAGTGTATACAGTCTCACAAGCCACTGGTGTCAGTTGGTTCACCTAAGATGTATACAAGTGCTCATTGGGTTATGAGTACACCGGACAGGATTCGCCGGGAACAAGCTAGTTGGTCTTATACTTGACGTCAGATAGCAGTTCCCTGGTGACATGTGTGCAGGTTAGTTCATCGACCTGGGGATCGTCATTTGTCTCGTATGAGTTCCCACTGTACTTTGATTACTACCCTACCACACTCAAAGGAGACGTGCAAACAGGTTTTAGTTGGGTACAGTCTCGAGCCACATGGAGGCAGTGAGCGGAACTTCAGGGGTTCGTCTCTCCCGGTATTGGGGGTGAGTTCGCGCTGTGTCTAGGAGAGCCATTACACGAAGTCCTTGGCCAAGGAAGGAGATTTACTGGTAGGTATTCCAGTAGTATCTCACGGTGTTCTGGGCTACACTCTGACACGACTTGTACCGCTTTTGGGGGTCTGACTTTTACCAACCCCCTAGGCCCGCCATGCGATACTCATAGACGAACGGACCGGACTGTACGGATATTGTCACTGACAGACTCAGTAGGGTGTCAGGATGAGTTCGCTCATCGACATCCCTTTTGGTCAATAGCTGGTGGCCCGTCACTTTGGCTTATACCTCTGACGTGCTAGTGGTTAAATCCACAGCCATAGTATTGACGATTCTTTAGAATCCACCACACTTACAGTTACTCAAGTGGTCTGGCGAAACGCTGTAGAGGCCGTATGGAGATATGGCAGGGTCCGATCAGATACGTGCGGTATTGCACGGATCAGGATCGGACGGTTAGTACTGGAGGCCGTATGGATATATGGCAAGGTTCGATCGGATATGTGCAATATTGCACGGATCAGGATCGAACGGATATTACTAGCCGGCTTTGGTTTAAGCCGGATCCTAGTATAGTACAGTGTAGATTTTGTCTCTTTGCATTTGTGTTCAGTGGGAATACAAATGCGGGCATGTATATACAGTTTTGGGGGTTTTCCTGTAATTTATTACGGGACCAGTTTTCTGGAGTTGCCAGTTTGCATTCCGTTCCGGCCGGTTTTTCTTTGTTCTTTCCCGGCTGGACTTTTTCGATGGAGGGGGTTATTTGCAAGTTTGTAAATAACATTTGTGGAGGGGATTTCTTGCATGTGGATTGATTATGAAAACATCTTTTGATACCATTCATTTCTATCATCATTTCTTGCTTTTTATGAGATGAGAAAGGATTTGAGGTTGATTTGATTTAGTGTGACATGGTTATCATTGCTTTGGTTGTGGTCACCCTCTACCATTTACTGCACACACCTCCCTCATGTATTATGTTTTTTCCCTCCACCATTCTCACTAGAGGGAGGCCGGCCACATTTTGAGGAGAGGAGGGGAGAGATTCATTTTAGTGTGGCACATATTTCTTCATCTCTTTTTCCTTGCAAAAGTTGTGAGCACCATATTCCTCTATAGTTCTTTCTCTCATCACCTCCACCATGGCAACTAAACCCTCAAAGAGAAATTGGCTACTATACTATTCTACAACAAATCTTGGACGCGTCGGCTAGCCAACTTCGCACCCCAGTTGCCTCGGTGTAGAGGCAAGAGCCCGTAAAAGATGCAGACGATGTGGTGCCCTTCCAGCGACAAGGTGGAGACCAGACATTCCGCGGGAGATCGGGACGATGACGAGAAGACCGGAGGACTCGGATCACTCGGTATATCTCTAACTCGTCTTATAGTTTGCTAGGACTAGTTTAATGGCCCGATCCGGGTGTTTAGTGCGCGGTGGTGCCGGTTTGCTAGTTTGCAAAATTAAAGTTTTTCGCTTCCGCAATTTTTTGGCATCGGAATTGACGGCCGGGGCTCCGCCGTGCACTTACAACATAAAACCCCCGGCTATTCAATTCACAACGATCCAATATAACATATCGCATCAACACATAAACATCACAGATAACTAGGCGAAGTTAGATAATTCGACAGACACAACGAATTCCCAAAATACCCTAGAGAGCTCAACACGTGAGCAGAAAATAAAAATTCCCAGTAGCATTCCCCGGCACCGATGGACCGTCGCTGAAGTGTCCGTCCAAAGCCTCCATAGTGGCGCCGCGGAACTGCCGCCAAAACTAGGTTTTGGCCGCGGTTACGTAGTACTGTAGCGAGTTAGGGACTCTTTCGTTAGGTGGGTCCATAAAATTCCCTGCATGATTTTCTGAGCATTTTTAATATTAAAAATTTTAAATTTTGAAAAAATTTCCAGCAAGTGGTCAATTCTCGGTGTTTCGGGGTTCGATCGGACTTCTAATTTCGTATAGACAACTCCTAATGCTCTAGCTAGGCTCTGATACCACTGTAGGGTTAGCTTAGCACCTTAGAAAGGTTTTGGCAAGTATCAAACAAGCTACTTTAAAAATTTTGGGGTGCTAAACAAACCCTAACCAAGATCTTAACTAGAGAATTAGGGTTAACATTGCATGTAAACAACTTTACATCTAAGAGAGAGGGATTAAAACTTTTGTAGTCCGTTCCTTCGCTTCATAAGTCTCTTCCAGACTCAAGAGAGGCTCCACAAGTCGAATGATCCATTCTTTCTTGAAGTCTTCCTTTTCGAAAATGATCTACCTTGAAGAATCTCAAGATCAAGCTTTCACTTCTCTAATCAAGTATTAGTGAAGTGAACACCCTAATCTAAGTGGCTAGAATAGATGAAGATGATGAAGTAGGAATTTTGCATTCTTTTGTTTTCAATTTCTCACTTTAAATCATTATTTCACGAAAAGCTAGAAAGCTTTTTCAAGGAGGAGGAAGAAGAAGAAAGCTTTTGTGATGAATAATGAATTATTGTTGTGGTTACAATTGCAACCCTTGGTTAAGAATGAAAGGTATAACCATTGTAGAGAATAATCCATAGGTAAATGGGTTGGGTTGGGTTAACAAATATCTACACAAAATATCAAGCTAAATGACAAAAGAAAGCTTCATGAAGCTTCATGAAAAAGCTAACCCAAAAGCTAAACCAAATCCAAAACCTAACTTTGTTTAAACTTAACAACCATGTTGCATTTGTAACCCTAACTTGTTACAATATTATAAATCACATATACAATATATTTTGTAACAAAATAAAATAATACAATTAACATATATCGCATATACATCAATGTATTACCCAGTGAGAAAATGAATCAATAAAGCGAGCTTATATTAGTTAACGTAATGTAATATATAAAATATATAATTATACATTAAATTATCGAATCAACACTTGATCCGACCATCCGTCTATATTGCATATAACCGACTAATATAACATGTACCAATTCATCGAAAGAACACTTGATCCGACGACCCGGCCATATCAAATATACCCGGCCGATATCTCATATCGTGAGAATAGAATACGGTATCTCATATAGTAATATTCTCGGTCCCGCACATATCACATATGTGCTCCTACTCCGTTTTGCCTGAGCTAGGAAACCTCTGTGTAGGACTCTAATGAATCGTCAATACACCGGCAGCAGGTGATGATCATATCAATCACCCACAAGCTGCAAGAGGTCAGCTAAACGTAACAGCCACCCGTGTATTGAGCAATCAGAAGATCAACAAGCATCCTGTACATTCTCCTGCAAATCCAATCAGTAACACTCCCGTACAGTCCGATCTCTTCGTCTGATATGTTGCATATCTAGTCTAGGATGGTAAACGTCAAACCGCAGTAACCGTTAAGTCGTGTCAATGTAAGGTTCATAACGGGTGGAGAAACTACTGATAACTCTTACGAGTAAATCTCCATATCATTCCTGGCCAGGGACTTCCAGTTATAGCCAATCGAACACAGCACAACATCAACTCCATATACCGGCAGAGACGAAACCCTTCCTATCGCTCATTGACTCCATGTGATTCGGGACTGTATCCAAAAGCCACCATTTTGCACGCCCTCTTGGACGTGGTAAGGTGGAAATCAAAGCACATTAGGAATCACACAAGACACTATGACGATCTCGGGTTTACAGATTAACCTGTACCTGTGTCACCGGAGAACTGGTATCTGACGATAGGTATAATACCATTCATGAGTTCTCGGCGAGTCCGTTCAGTGTACCCAGTCTCCACTAAGCACCTGTACACCCTCTTTGATGTCCAAAACCAATGGATATGGGATCATCCATCGCCCATCATATGGGTCAAGATGCGTATACGCTAGCCTACTCTGGAGTATCGATGCCCTATACTCGTAGACTACCCTGGCCCTACTAGTATGATCTGTATCATAGTCCTAGTAGTCGAGTACATATCCTGAGGGCTTTATCAAAACGTGACCACAAAACAGTATTTGCTAACATGTTAAGATAAAGTGAAACCAGATAGCATACTATCATATCGAGCAAGAAAGTCCTCTCTATATATATCCAAGCATCCACTATAATATACATCATATGTGTAAGTCTACGGTAGCGCCTCGGCAGTCTATCCGAGGCCAAAATGTGGAAACGAAAACATTTTCTAAACTTGAAACCGGCGCTATCGCAGACTTTAATCCCGGATCGAACCATTAATCTATAACAGGCTAACTAGAGAAGGGTTAGAAAGGATATACCGATCGATCCGTGTCCTTCGGTCTTTGGATACCATCGTAAGCTCTTCGCGACAACTCTGATCTCTAGTCTCCTCATCGGAAAGGGCACCACATCTTCGAGTCCTTTTACGGGCTCCCGCTTCGTCCGAAGCAACTCGGACACGAAGTTTGCTAGCCGACATGTCCAAGGTGATGTAGACAATGTGTGTGATCACTTTGTCTCAAGCATCCATTGATTCTCAACACATGAGAGTGTATGGATGGAGGATTTAGTGGATGCCATTAGTGAGGAATAGTGAGCTCAAGAAAGAAGAGGAAGAAAAAGAAGTTTCCTTTTCTTTTTCTTTTGTGTTGAGTTGATAATGAGAGTGAGAGCAAGAATGAAAAATACAAGAGCTAACCCCCCTTATGGCTGCCCTTTCTCTCTCTACTTATCATTTCAACACATCAAATAAACAATAATGTGACATATGCACAAGTAAAGAGACCATGATTCATCACTTGTGCATGTGTCACAATTAATGCTCCTAATCATGATTTTGAGCTCATTATTTCCATATGCAAACATTAATCCAAATGTTTGCAACAATAAAAAGAGAATGGAATCTACTCAAGTAAACTCGTGACGGATCACAAGAATACCCATCACCTGTATATACATACCTGCATCCGCATTCCAACTAAATGCAAATGCGATGAGACTAAAGTAATCCAACAAATCTAATACTAGGATCCGTCTTAAACCAAAGCCCACTAGTATGATCCGTCCGATCATGATCCGTGCACTACTGCACGTATATGATCGAACCCTTCCATAATACCATACGGCCTCTACAACGTTTCGCCCGAAACTTGAGAAACTGTCTGTGGGGGACTCTAAAAACTCGTCAATACTTTGGCTGTGGATTTAACCACTAGCACATCAGTGGTACGAGCTGTACGTAACGGGCTATCAGGTATTGACCAAAAGGGAGGTCGATGAGTGAACTCATCCTGACACCCTACTGAGCTTGTCAGTGACAACATCCGTACAATCCGGTCTGTTCGTCTATGAGCATCGCATGTCAGGCCTACGGGGTTGGTAAAAGTCAGACCCCCAAAAGCGATACAAGTCGTGTCGGAGTGTAGCCCAGAACACCCTGAGATACTACTAGAATACCTAGCAGTAAATCTCCTGCCTTAGCCAAGGACTTCATGTAATGGCTCTCCTAGACGCAGCACGATCTCACCCCCAATTGTCAGATATAGTGCCCTCAAAGTCAATTTATGGATCGCAGGTACGTGATTGCAATGATTGAGGAGGATCTATACCGGAAGGACAGTCTTACTCGAGATGATAGTATGCTATCTAGTTTTCCTTTATCAGTCGTGTATAGGTTCAGGTGACTGATCCCTATTACACGTTGATAGAGCCCTTAGGATCTTGCATGACTACCAACAGTACGATGGCGATCATATACGTGAGAGTTGGGTAGTCTATAAGCACATCCTTAAAACTGGTCCCTAGTCGTGGGAGTTTCAAAACAGGGCATCGATGCTCCGGAGTAGACTAGTGTATACAGTCGAGACCCCGACGAGGGGCGGTGGCTGGTCTCACAAGCCACTGTTGTCAGTTGGATCACCTAAGTGTAGGGTTCCTAGGCACTCTTGTGAAGGTTCTTAAGGCATCAAACATGCCCGGATTAAATTTTAGACGTGCCGAACAACCCAAAGCCGGGATCTTTGCTAGATTATTAGGGTTTAACATGTAAATAGATAACATTTATCTAAGTGTGAGGGATTACAACCTTTGTAGTCCGCTCCTTCACTTCACAAGCTCCGAGTAGAAGTCCCTTTGCCGCGATCCACGATCTCCCGGACCCATGAGAGGCTCCACGACTCGAACGATCCATTCTAGCTCGTCGTAATCCAAATCTCCGATGATCTACGTCGAGGTTTCGAAGAACTCAAGCTATCTCACTCTAAAGAGAAGAGCACCCTAATCCCAAGGGCTAGATGAGATGAGGATGAGAGAGTAGTGATTTTGCTTTCTTTCTATATCATTTTCTCATATTTTATCATCACTTAAGAAAATCAAGAGAGCTTCTTCAAGAGAGAAGAAGAAGAAGATGATAATGGATAAAGAATAATGATAATTCATTTTCTTTTGTGATGAATAGAAATATAAACATATGATTTAATTATTAACCATGGTCAAAGATGAATGGATGAGAATGTGTAGAGAAACAACTAGGGTTAGGGTTTGGTTAAGTTAAAAAAAGTGTCATCCAAAATATCTTTACAAATGACAAAAGAAAATTGCTTCTAGAAAGAACTTGAAGCAACTAAACCCAATCAAACCCTAACCTCAATTAATCATCCTTAAACATGTTTAACAATTAATCATATCATGTCACAATAATATATATCACATATATATTATATATTTGCAACAAAAGAAAATAATACAATTAACATATATCGCATATATATCAATGTATCATCCACTGAGAAAATGAAATAATAAAGTAAGCCAATATTAGTTAATATAATAATATATCATATATATTATTATATATTAAATCATCAAATCAACACTTGATCCGACGATCCGGCTATATCGAATATTACCGACTAATATATCATGTACCGATTCATCGAATCAACACTTGATCCGATGACCCGGTTCATATCCATATATCGCGAGAATCTAATACGGTATCCCATATCGCATTATTCTCGCTCCTGCGCATATCACATATGTGCCACTACTCTGTTTCGCCTGAGCCAAGAAACCTCTGTGTAGGACTCTAAAGAATCGTCAATACGCCGGTAGCAGGCGATGATCATATCAAATACCCACAAGCTGCAAGCGGTCAGCTAAATGTAACACCCACCCAGGTATTGAGCGATCAGAAGATCAACAAGCTAGCCTGTCCGTTCTCCTGTGAATCCGATCTGTAACACTCCCGTACAGTCCGGTCTGTTCGTCTGATATGTCGCATATCAAGTCTAGGGGTGGTATACGTCAGACCCCAGTAACCGATAAGTCGTGTCGATGTATGGCTCATAACGGGTCGAGAAACTACTAGTAACACTTACCAGTAAATCTCTATATCAGCCCTGGCCAGGGACTTCCAGTTATAGCCAATCGAACACAGCACAACATCAACTCCCTATACCGGGAGAGACGAATCCCCTCCTATCGCTCATTGCCTCCATATGATTCGGGACTGTACCCAAAAGCCACCGTTTTGCACGCCCTCTTGGACGTGGTAAGGTGGAAATCAAAGCACAGTGGGAATCACACAAGACTCCATGACGATCTCGGGTCTACAGACTACCCTGTACCTGTGTCACCGGAGAACTGCCATCTGACGTGTGGTATATCACCATCTGGGAGTTCTCGGCGAGTCCGTCCAGTGTACCCAGTCTCCACTGAGCACCCGTACACCATCTCTGATGTCAAAACACCGATGGATATGGGATCATCCATCGCCCATCATATGGGTCAAGATGCGTATACGCTAGTCTACTCTGGTGTATCGATGCCCTGTCTCGATATACCCTCGACTAGGAAGAGTTATAGGATGTACTCATCGACTACCGCGGCCCCACTAGTATGATCTCATCATAGTCCCAGTAGTCGAGTACAGATCCTAAGGGCTTTATCAACATGTGAGAGTAAAACAGTAAACCAATACAAGTCAACATGTTAAGATAAAGTGAAACCAAATAGCATACTATCATGACGAGCAAGAAAGTCTTCTCTATATATAACCAAGCATCCATTATAATATACATCAAATGTACAACAATGGCCTCTAGGGCATATACATAACTAACAATCTCCCACTTGCACTAAGGCCAGCTGCTGTAGTATCTCATACCTAGCATCCCGAATAATCTCTCAAACTGTATCTGGGGAATAGCCTTCGTGAATGGATCCGCAGTGTTGTCCTTCGTATCTACTCTCCTGACCTCGATCTCCCGGCGATCAACTATCTCCCTGATCAGGTGATACCGCCTCAGAATATGTCTGGACTTCTGATGGGTCCTAGGTTCCTTGGCTAACGCCACAGCTCCATTGTTATCGCAATACAGAGGTATTGGATGCTCAATGGATGGAACCACACCAAGTTCACTAATGAACTTCTTGATCCTGACAGCCTCTTTGGCAGCATCGTTGGCAGCGATGTATTCAGCCTCCATCGTTGAGTCTGCAACGGTATCCTGTTTGGAACTCTTCCAACATACCGCCCCTCCATTGAGGGTGAAGACAAAACCCGAATGCGACTTAGAGTCGTCCTTATCACTTTGGAAGCTGGAATCGGTAAAGGACTCCACCTGGAGTTCTCCGTTACCATACACCAAGAACATCTCCTTAGTCCTTCGTAAGTACTTGAGAATGTTCTTCACTGCTGTCCAATGACTCTCTCCAGGATCTGCTTGATACCGACTCACTACACTTATCGAGTATGCTACATCGGGTCTGGTACATAGCATCGCATACATGATAGAGCCTACTGCCGAAGCATAGGGTATCCCTTGCATGCGAGCTCTCTCCAAATCAGTCTTGGGAGACATCTCTTTGGAGAGAGTGAGTCCAGATATCGTGGGCTGATTCCCACGTTTGGATTCTTCCATACTAAACCTCTTTAGTATGGTGTCAATGTACCTGGATTGGGACAATCCCAGTATCCGTTTAGATCTATCTCTATAGATCATGATTCCCAATATGCAGGAGGCATCACCTAGATCTTTCATTGAGAATCTCTGTGATAAGAAGAGCTTGACTGATTGCAGCATAGGAATATCATTTCATATCAAGAGTATGTCATCCACGTACAATACGAGGAAGACTACCTTACCTTCTGCCACCTTCTTATAGATACAAGGTTCATCTATATTTTTGATGAAGTCAAACTCTTTCACTACAACATCAAAACAGATGTTCCAACTCCGCGATGCTTGCTTTAACCCATAAATGGATTTAAGCAGCTTGCACACCTTACCGCTGCTCCCACTATCTACGAAGCCCTCTGGCTGTGTCATGTACACGCACTCTTCTAAATCACCGTTTAGAAAGGCGGTCTTAACATCCATTTGCCAGATTTCGTAGTCATGGTATGCAGCAATGGCAAGTAAGATCCGGATGGACTTAAGCATAGCTACTGGAGAAAAGGTTTCGTCATAATCCACACCTGGAGGTTGACGAAAACCCTTTTCTACAAGTCTAGCTTTGAAAGTCTCAACTTTTCCATCTACACCAAATTTCTTTTTAAAAATCCACTTGCTCCCAATGGGTTTTACCCCTTCAGGAGCATTTTCTAAAATCCATACTTTATTGGTGTACATGGATTCCATCTCAGATCGCATTGCATCCAGCCATTTCACAGAGTCAGTACTTGTGATGGCCTGCTCGAAACTAGTGGGTTCATCATCATCCATGATGCAATCCTCGCTTCCACCATCAATGAGAAAACCGTAGTATCTCTCAGGTGGACGAGAAACCCTACTAGATCGGCGGAGAGGCTGGGGTTCGTCAGGTACTACTGAATCCTCTGGTTCCACTAAATCTTCAGTTGCAGTTTGTGTTACTGGAACTTCTTCCAGTTCTACCTCTTCGCCACTAATTTCTTTTGCAAGAAATTCCTTTTCTAAAAAGGTGGCATGTCGAGAAACAAACACCTTTTGTTCCTCGCGATGGTAGAAAAGATATCCATGTGAATGTTTAGGATATCCCACAAACTTGCATAGAACTGACCGTGCCTCGAGTTTGTCTGGATTTTGCCTTTTGACATAGGCCAGACAACCCCATATCTTAACTCGTTTAAGACATGGTCTCTTCCCACTCCATATCTCATATGGTGTGGTAGGTACAGATTTAGTTGGAACTTGATTCAATAGGTATGCTGCTGTCTCCAGTGCATACCCCCAGAAGGAAATAGGTAACTCAGCCTCGCTCATCATAGAGCGCACCATATCTAATAGGGTGCGATTCCTCCGCTCGAATACACCGTTGTGCTGTGGTGTATAAGGAGGAGTAAGCTGAGAGAGAATCCCATTCTCTTTTAGATAATCTAGGAATTCACCGCTTAAGTATTCACCTCCTCGATCAGATCGAAGAATCTTAATACTTTTGCCCGTTTGGTTCTATACTTCGTGCTTATATTCTCTGAATTTCTCAAAAGCTTCAGACTTGTGTTTCATCAGGAACACATATCCGAATCTTGAGAGATCGTCAGTGAATGTAATAAAGTAGGAAGAACCGTTCCTGGCATGCGTAGACATGGGACCGCATACATCACTATGTACCTGTCCTAAGAGTTCAGCAACTCTTTCTCCGTGTCCACTAAACGGAGCTTTGGTCATTTTTCCTTTGAGACATGAATGACAAGTATCATAAGATGATAATTCGAACGGATTCAAATAACCATCCTTATGTAACTTAGCCAGTCGTGTCACATTGATATGACCAAGTCTACAATGCCACAAGTAGGATTCGTTCATATCTGAACTTTTCCTCTTGTGTGTGTTTTGTATATTCAGGACTGTATTCTGATTTAGAATGAATATGCCATTATGTAACGAGCCTGATGCAATCAACTTTTGATCTAGGAATATGTTCATAACATTATCCTGTACTACAAAATTATATCCCTCTTTACTCAATAAAGAAACTGATATAATGTTGCACATCATGTTCGGTATATAATAGCACTCATTTAGAATCAGTGTATTACGACTTGGTAATACAAGGTGATATTCGCCAACTGCTTTGGCTACAATACTTGCACCGTTCCCTACTTGAACGGAATGATCACCTTTTCCCAGTTCTCTACCTTTACGTAGCCCATGTAACTGTTTACATATGTGGGATCCTGATCCGGTATCTAATACCCAGGACGTAGGGTGAACAGAGAAACAGTTCTCAATAACAAACACACCTGAAGAAGATGCATCAACATGCATGTTCTTTTGGGCGGCGTGAGAATCCAGATATTCTCCTGTTTCCTGTTCAGTCTTATAACTCTTATAAGAAAGAACGGGTCTGACGTTCCCTTGCTCAGTACAATAATCAGGTTCAGTCAATACATCCATATTATTATCTTGATTATGGCCTGAAATGGTCGCTACCTGGAGAGAGAGAGAAGAAAACACTTTAGCGTATGCTCTTGCAAGATTAGATTGGTTATGATCTTATCTAATCAGGATGTCTCCCACTGTTTTTATCAAATCTACCTTCAAACCATAAAAGGTAAGATTAGCCGGGATTAATTACACCCTACAACTTCGTCAATCTTTCAGCCAGATCAGTGTCGGTACTTTGAGGGAGGTTCCCCGTGCTTTCGCACGGACCTAATTAAAGTAAACCTCGTTTTCCCAGAGGCGTAACCTCGTTAACACTTTTCTAGACACCTACTTGAATGACTAATTGTCCTGTGTAAAACTCTCCCAGGAGTAACTCTTACTCGCAGTGGGTATCAGGATCCAACTATCTCATAGGAGGTATGCAATCTCATTGCAAATTTCAACACTTGAAATTCCCGATAATGCTTTTGCCCCTAACCCCTATGACCTTGACAAAGGCCTACAAACCATAGGAAGCTAGTCAAGTTCAACCCGTCATTTCTTGATTGAAATCAAACCCACCCGCACGACCCTTGACAAAGGCCAACAAGGTTGTACGAATACCCTAATCCAATCACATCATATGTTTAAACAGATAAGTACCAGTTAGCTACCGCACACTACGCCTTGACAAAGGCCAACAAACGCAGCACGAATACTAAACAGTCTTTATCTGAAATGACGGAGGGCTACGCAGGTTTTTCAGAAAAAACCTGAGCGTAATGAACATGATATCGTCGTAGAATCGTGTAGTTTTTGAAAAGGAGTGTTTTGAGGCTTTTCTTAGTTTCGCTAAAGGGGTCACTCCCGGTGAAGGGATCGTCGGCCCTTTCCTCATCGAATAAGGTGTAGGATATATCATATATACCGCTGTGCAAAGCAAAACACTTAAAGCAATCAAAAGATAAACAGCGTTTTGTAGCATCTGCCAGTTTCGCTAAAGGAGTCACTACCGGTGAAGGGATCTCGGTCCTTTCCTCATCGAATAAGGTGCAGGATATATCGTATATATCACTGTGCAAAGCAAAACTGTAGCTACCCTTTTTAAAAAGTTTTTGATTCTACAACATCTTTAGGTTTCTTTTCTTTTATTAATCTCATTAATAAAAATCCCATCAGCTTATGCTTCCTAAGCATCACAGAAGAAACGAAAGCAGTAATATTTATATATCAGCATATATATATATAGTATAAGCATTCGTCTCAGGCAGTAATATGATCTCATCATAGAACATTGCAGCAGAAGAACATATATGAAATATTGGATATTCTAGGACGTCCGTGTTTTCAATACGAGCCTGTATAAAACACGGATTCCACGGTCGCGACGAATAGCCAAACCCACATCCCAAGACCCCTACGAGAGCGGCAAGTAACTCTGCCAATTCTAGGGTTAGGAGACCCGGTCTCGACTCCTCGAGATGGCCTCCCACTGGACCCTAGAACCCGGTTACTTGTGCTCCCCTCCTTGGGTCTATCTAATGCGGAAAAGTAAATAATATACACTGGTGACAGCAACCGCAACCAGGAAGTGCCCAAAATAAAAGAATATTACATTACAAATGAATTTTACATGAATGAAAATAAAAACCCTCATCTCACATAAAACCCCCGGCTATTCTGATCGCGACGATCCAATATAACATATCACAGCAACACATAATATCTCATATCATCAACGTAAGCAAGTATGCGTATCCCGATTGTCGTTGATGTATAGCAACGAAGCCGGCGATACACCACATACTACGCTTACGGTCACAGAAAAGAAAGTGTAAAACTACAATATTTGGAATCCACAATCACTTTAGACATCGTAAATCCGAAATATCACATACTTCGTATTTCATGCCTAACTCTATGAATTCCACATATTGTATCACATTCCAGATAAATATACGGTATTAAACTATTTGAACAGATAATCAAACACCCAAAATTTCCCGAAGTGCTCAACTCTTGAGCGGAGTTCAAATAATCCCAGAATAAGTCACAGTACCAGTGATCCAGCCGTAGAAGGGCCAAGCCAACGCCTCACATGTGGCACGCCGTACTGCCCCAAACCCGAAGGTTCAAAAGGCAGTTCAAGACGGTCACATAATCGAGTTAAGGTTTGTTGTCTTCTAGAGGGTCCACCGCTTAACTTGTACAATTTTCCGAAAGATTTAAACCCAATAAAAATTCAACGCTTGAAAGTTTGCCGTGCCGGAATAAAGTGGGTTAATGATATCCGTTCAACCAGTTTAACAGTTTCTAAATATCCGGAAAGAAATACGAACTTAAATATTCCGATCGAGTCTACTATTACAAAACAAACCCCAGAAATTTAAACACCTGGAACAGAATAAAAATATCCAGAATACTCAGCAAGTAACTACGAGCAATACCATGAAGCCACGTGTCCCAATTCAACAGTGCCGCCGTGCAAGCGCCGCGCGAACCCTGGTTCTGCCGCTCTTCCGCGCTCCTTTGGTCGAATTGTGGGCACGTGTTTCATGGTAATTCTTAGAATTACCTGCTGATTTTTTTACATATTTTTAATTCTGAAAAATCCCAAAATTTAAAAAATTTCCAGAGAGGGGTCAAGTTTCGTCGTTTCGGGTTCGATCGGAGTTTTAACTTCGTAAACACATCGCCTAATGCTCTAGCTAGGCTCTGATACCACTGTAGGGTTCTTAGGCACTCTTGTGAAGGTTCTTAAGGCATCAAACATGCCCGGATTAAATTTTAGACGTGCCGAACAACCCAAAGCCGGGATCTTTGCTAGATTATTAGGGTTTAACATGTAAATAGATAACATTTATCTAAGTGTGAGGGATTACAACCTTTGTAGTCCGCTCCTTCACTTCACAAGCTCCGAGTAGAAGTCCCTTTGCCGCGATCCACGATCTCCCGGACTCATGAGAGGCTCCACGACTCAAACGATCCATTCTAGCGCGTCGTAATCCAAATCTCCGATGATCTACGTCGAGGTTTCGAAGAACTCAAGCTATCTCACTCTAAAGAGAAGAACACCCTAATCCCAAGGGCTAGATGAGATGAGGATGAGAGAGTAGTGATTTTGCTTTCTTTCTATATCATTTTCTCATATTTTATCATCACTTAAGAAAATCAAGAGAGCTTCTTCAAGAGAGAAGAAGAAGAAGATGATAATGGATAAAGAATAATGATAATTCATTTTCTTTTGTGATGAATAGAAATATAAACATATGATTTAATTATTAACCATGGTCAAGGATGAATGGATGAGAATGTGTAGAGAAACAACTAGGGTTAGGGTTTGGTTAAGTTAAAAAAAGTGTCATCCAAAATATCTTTACAAATGACAAAAGAAAATTGCTTCTAGAAAGAACTTGAAGCAACTAAACCCAATCAAACCCTAACCTCAATTAATCATCCTTAAACATGTTTAACAATTAATCATATTATGTCACAATAATATATATCACATATATATTATATATTTGCAACAAAAGAAAATAATACAATTAACATATATCGCATATATATCAATGTATCATCCACTGAGAAAATGAAATAATAAAGTAAGCCAATATTAGTTAAATTAATAATATATCATATATATTATTATATATTAAATCATCGAATCAACACTTGATCCGATGATCCGGCTATATCGAATATTACCGACTAATATATCATGTACCGATTCATCGAATCAACACTTGATCCGATGACCCGGTTCATATCCATATATCGCGAGAATCTAATACGGTATCCCATATCGCATTATTCTCGCTCCTGCGCATATCACATATGTGCCACTACTCTGTTTCGCCTGAGCCAAGAAACCTCTGTGTAGGACTCTAAAGAATCGTCAATACGCCGGTAGCAGGTGATGATCATATCAAACACCCACAAGCTGCAAGCGGTCAGCTAAACGTAACAGCCACCCAGGTATTGAGTGATCAGAAGATCAACAAGCTAGCCTGTCCGTTCTCCTGTGAATCCGATCAGTAACACTCCCGTACAGTCCGGTCTGTCCGTCTGATATGTCGCATATCAAGTCTAGGGGTGGTATACGTCAGACCCCAGTAACCGATAAGTCGTGTCGATGTATGGCTCATAACGGGTCGAGAAACTACTAGTAACACTTACCAGTAAATCTCTATATCAGCCCTGGCCAGGGACTTCCAGTTATAGCCAATCGAACACAGCACAACATCAACTCCCTATACCGGGAGAGACGAATCCCCTCCTATCGCTCATTGCCTCCATGTGATTCGGGACTGTACCCAAAAGCCACCGTTTTGCACGCCCTCTTGGACGTGGTAAGGTGGAAATCAAAGCACAGTGGGAATCACACAAGACTCCATGACGATCTCGGGTCTACAGACTACCCTGTACCTGTGTCACCGGAGAACTGCCATCTGACGTGTGGTATATCACCATCTGGGAGTTCTCGGCGAGTCCGTCCAGTGTACCCAGTCTCCACTGAGCACCCGTACACCATCTCTGATGTCAAAACACCGATGGATATGGGATCATCCATCGCCCATCATATGGGTCAAGATGCGTATACGCTAGTCTACTCTGGTGTATCGATGCCCTGTCTCGATATACCCTCGACTAGGAACAGTTATAAGATATACTCATCGACTACCGCGGCCCCACTAGTATGATCTCATCATAGTCCCAGTAGTCGAGTACAGATCCTAAGGGCTTTATCAACATGTGAGAGTAAAACAGTAAACCAATACAAGTCAACATGTTAAGATAAAGTGAAACCAAATAGCATACTATCATGACGAGCAAGAAAGTCTTCTCTATATATAACCAAGCATCCATTATAATATACATCAAATGTACAACAATGGCCTCTAGGGCATATACATAACTAACACTAAGATGTATACAGGTGCTCATTGGGTTATGATTACACCGGACAGGACTCGCCGGAAACCTGCTAGTTGGTATTATACCTATCGTTAGATAGCAGTTCCCTAATGACATGTGTACAGGTTAGTTCATCGACCTGAGGTCGTCATTTGTCTCGTGTGAGTTCCCACTGTGCTTTGATTTCTACCCTACCACGGCTCAAAGTAGTCATGCAAACAGGTCTTTTTTGGGTACAGTCCCGAGCCACATGGAGGCAAGTGAGTAGATCGGCAGGGGATTCGTCTCTCCCGGTATTGGGGATGAGATCGCGCAGTGTCTAGGAGGGCCATTACATAAAGGCCTCGGCCGAGGCAGGAGATTTACTGGCAGGTACTCCAGTAGTATCTCAGGGTGTTCTGGGTCACACTCCGACATGACTTATACCGCTATTGGGGGTCTGACGTTACCAGCCCCTAGGCCCGATATGCGATACTCATAGACGAACTGACCGGACTGTATGTATATTGTCATTGTTAGGCTCAGTAGGGTTTCAGGATGAGTTCGCTCATCGGCTTCCCTTGAGTTCAGTACATGGGCAGCCGTTACGCACTGCTAGTTCCGCTGACATGCTAGTGGTTAAACTCACTGCCAGGGTAATGATGAGTCATTAGAGTCCCCCACAGATAGTTTCCCTAGATCGGGCGAAACGTTGTAGAGGCCGTATGGTTTTATGGCAGGGTTCGGAAAATGCACGTGCGTTTACGCACGTGTCATATTTTGGGCAGATAATAATGGTGGGCTTTGGTTTAAGCCGGATCCGAGTATTATACTGTGTAGATATAATATCTTTGACTCGGTTGCATTTGTATTCGGTCGTAATACAAATGCGGGTATGTTTATACTGTTACGGGGTTGTCCTGAAATTCGTTTCGGGATCGCTTTAGGAAGTTGCCAGTTTTCTATCACCCGTCTTAAACATTCGGTTTAATGCGGATTTATCTTTTTCATTTGGGTGAGTCATGAGGGTGAGTCATGAGTGTGGAAGCTTCTAAAAGTGGTGACTAGGTTCATGTGTCACAATTTGCATTAATGGTTTATATGAGGTGGCTTAGTTCAATTAATGTTTTTGCAAGGTGTAAAATGTTAGTGTGTACGCCCTAGAGGCCATTACTGTATCATACTAGTTTGTATATTACTTAATGGAAGCTTGGGATATTCACCTTGTATAGACAATCTTGCTCAATATAGTAGTACGCTACTTGGTTTGTTTCTGCTTTAATGTGTACATGTGTTTATTTTAGTATATCACCTATACATATTAGTTGAGCCCTTAGGCTCTTTGTTTGATTACCAGCGTTGTAATGACAGTCACACTAGTGGAGGCTGGGTAATCCATAAGCACATCCTTATGCAGGTCCCTAGTCGTAGGACTATCGAGATAGGGCATCGATACTCCGGCGTAGACTAGCGTATGCGCTTCTCATCCCAGTATGGGTGACGGTCTGTCCCACAGCCGTCAGTACGTCGTACTTGAGATAGTTTGCGGGTGCTCGTTAGGTTACGAGTACACTCGACAGGACTCGTCGGGAACTGTTGGTTGGTACTATACCTATCGTCAGTTATCAGTTCCCAAGTGACATGAGTACAGCTTAGTCCGCTGACTTGACACTGTCACTTCGCCTCGAGTGTGTTCCCACTGTACTTAGATTAATACCCTACCACGGCTCAAAGGAGTCGTGCAAACAGTTAGTAGTTGGGTGCAGTCCCGAAGAACTTGGAGGCAGTGACGGTTAGACAGGATTCGTCTCTCCCGGTATTGGGGGTTGACATCGCGCTGTGTCTAGGAGAGCCATTACACAAGTCATCCCTAGCCAGGGCAAGCAAGATATACTGGTAGGTTTCCAGTGTTATCTCTGGGTGTTCTGGGCTACACTCCGACACGACTTATACCGGTATTAGGGGACTGACATTTATTTCCCCCTAGGCCCGTCATGCGATGTTATCAGACGAACATACCAGACTGTACGGAGATTGTCATATTCAGGCTCAGTAGGAGTTCAGATGGGTTTCACCTCGTCCGTCTTCTTGTCAGCATCTACCTGGGGACCGTTACGCATAGCTAGTGCTGCTTGCGGTCTGTGGTTAAACCCACTGCCAGCGTAATGTCGAGTATTTAGAGTCCCACACAGAAAGCTATTCGCCTTTAGGCAAAAGAGTAGAGGTCGCATGGTTTTGCGACAGGGTTCGGTCACATCCGTGCACTTGTGCACGTTAAGTGTCCGGGCAATTAACACTAGAGGGCTTTGCTTTAAGCCAGATCCTAGTGTACGTTTTGGGATTGGTTTTATCTCGTTTGTATTCATGTTCCTTGGAACGCGGATGCGGGTGTGTATGCACAGTTGACAGAGAGACAAAGGCAGAGGATTCTCGTTGGGGTTGTTGACTATTGACTGTTGACTGTTGACTATTGAATTTTGCTTAACCCTAATGAGAATAAGAAATATGATTAATGATAATATTAATTAAGTATTATTGTGTCATGGTTGAGATGAAGGGTTGACTTTGTTGACTTGTTGACTTTGTTGACCGGTTGACTAGGTTGGACTAGTTGACCTCCATCATTACAATAGCTATCATTTCATGGAAAAGACTTTTGCTTGCTTGTTTCTTTTTGCAAAATGAGTGCATGAAATAATATGACCATTTTGACTTGAACAATCACATAATACTCAATTACTATTATGAGTTATCATGATTTTGGATTATGAGAGCTTGGATGGCAAAAGAGTTGCCCATTCTCTCATTTTCTTTCTCTCTCTTGCTTGAGCTCTCCCTCTTCCTCTTGCTCTCTCTCTAGTCTATGGTTCACTTGTCTCATGAGTTGAGAATCAAGAACCATAGAGATAAAACCCAACACACTCCTCTACTCATCCTAGTTCACAATTGTAACACCTTAGGTCGTGTTTAGGGGTTAATTATATTTTAATAGATAGTTTTTGGTAAAAAGTTTACCAAATTAAGTTTTAGATATTTTATTCAAATTAATGAATATTTTGTTAGGATTTTTCTAGGCACACACACACTTGTGCATGTAACTAAGGTTTAGATTTAGGGTTAAACCATGATTAGCTAGCTTGAAGGATTAACCCTTTCTCTTTAAGTTAATTGATTTTCATTAGGTGTATTTGGGTTTTTATTATGTGTGTTGTTTTATTGTTTTCTATATATGAGAAATGATGTGGATTTTTGTTGTTGACTTGGAGGGGGAGAGAGAGTATGGACAATATGGCTTGAGCCATGCTCATTTAATTTGAAAGAGAGGGGGGTTGACTAGGGTGCCTCATTTCTTTCCTCATTATTCTCACAACTCTCTCACACACACACACTCAGCTGAGAGAGAGAGAGAGAGAGAGAGAGAGAGGCAGCAGCTGCCCAAGAAGCACCAGCAGCAGCAACTAGCAGCAGCAACAGCATCATCATCATCAGCATCAGCAGCAGCAAGCAGTGGTAACAGCAACATCAGCAGAAGCCCCCAGCAGCTGCAGCAGCACTTCCCATCTTCTCCATCTCCTTTCTCCTTGCACCTAGGGTCTTGTAAGGTATAGAATCTGAGCCCAACATAATGTTTGCTTAATGTATGTGTAGTTTAGCTTCGGTTTGTGTAAAAAGTGAGTTTTTGTGGTTGAAATGGGGATTTGTGTGAACTTATAGTTTAGTGTTGTTCATATTGGTTAACCTAGCCTAATTAGGTGTTATTAAGACCATGTGAACCCAGTTAGACCCCAGATTACACCAAAATACCATAGGGTTTCAAATTGTGCAAAATTTAGTGTTTTAAGTGAAATTTCACCTTTCTATGATCTGCTATAGGCCCGAGTAGTTCAGGTTAAAATTGAGGAAACTGGAGCACACTAGATAAACCCTGACCACACCACCTGAACACGAAGACCCCACTCCAAAGTTAGGCCGCCGGTTTATTCATTCTGGCCGCAATTTGCGGCCAGATGAGGGTGGTTTTGGGTGAAGTTTGCATTGGTAGGAGTCTGCTATTAATTCTAGGCCAGTGGTATGTATAATTTTTTACGTTGTTACCTTGGGTAGAATCTGGGACGTTATTTCCTATTTCTAGTACATTTGGTTCGCGCGATACGCGAGAGGGTTCTGTGATTCAGCGTATCGCTGCGTGTCGGGGTGAGTTTTAGACGCGTACAAACGTTTAGAGTATCGTACACACGCACGTTTAGTTCGCGACGCGAGCATATCGTTTGACTTCGATATCGCGTTTTGCGAGTTGGTTGCTTATATATGGATTCTTGTGTAATTCCAGTTTCGCAGGCGGGTACGTCAGACGAAGCTAAGAAAGGGAAGCAGGTGGTCGGCTACGAGTAGCGCACGACCAGGTGAGTAGATTTAACATCTACGGGGAAATCGCCCGTATGGCGTTAAGCGTTGGGGCATCTTAGGATATTAGATTGTAGATGTTCATATGGACTGTAGTAGTATACCTTATTGTTGTATGTAGAAATGATAGTATAGGACACTGCACTATCACTAACGGTTCAAGTTGCACGAGCACGATTTATATGCTACACTCACACCGTTAGTGATTTCCATGACACTCACATTATAGGATTGCTATAAATCATATATGATACTGATTCCACTTTATTAAAGTTGTCATGATTTGCCATATACATCACATACCAATACTTGTACCACACACATTGATATCTTCATACCTGCGCACATGCACACTGTATACTCATACCAGTGCACACACATATTGATATCTTCATACCTGCGCACATGCACACTGTATATTCATACCAGTGCACACACACATTGATATCTTCATACTTGCTTAGATTACGCATTGAGATATGTTGTTTCCATGTTAATTCTGGATTTGGGGAACCGTGCATATTTCAAAAGAAAATAGTTAATTAATAAAAAACCCGGTTTCCCTTGATATGATATTTCGGTGCGTCCACCATGTGTTTTCTCGGTGCCAGAGTGATATATGTGAACCCGAATCGAGGAGTTGGATGAGGCCGATTACGGGTACATGGTGGACCCGGTATGGTACCCCGAGGCGAGAACGGTTTCGCTATGTAGTAGACGGTGAGCCTGGCAGAGGGACTACTACCTACCGGCGATTGGTTGGACCTGGCGGCTATCCGGAGGATACTGACCATAGTCGATTGATGGATACGGGACGACTCGTACTGCCGAGGCCGAGGGCCGATACCGCAGACAGAGCCCGTGGGCTGATCCGGACTGACGGATGCCCTATCCATGAGGATTTCCGTGTCGATGCTTGACACGAGTATTTCTTGATATTTTGGGTGCCGATGTTGGGCACTCACGCTTATATGAGATTTACAGGATTTGAGGACCGAGGAGGATGACGACGCCTGAGTAGTATTGAGATTTGGGTTCTTTGATGGGTACCGATTATACTTTCCACGATTACATTCCGTGTAGATGTTATATTTCCCATGCTCAGTATGTAGTAATTGATCTCTCATCCTGTATCTATTGTACCTGATATAGTACACATGCTTGCACGATCATTGCATACCCTGTTCATTCTATATAGGGTTGTTAGATTGCATTGCTATACCCGATCATCGCATATCTTGTTCATCACTTGGAGATGTTATTAGATCGCACTTGTTGCATGATTTGAGCATCCAGTTCATCATATAGATGTTATCTGTTGGTATAGGTTAGAGTATCGTTGCACGTGCATACTCGCGATTACCTTTATATGTTTTCTTCTATTCACGAGTTGGCAACTCACCCCCGTTGTGCCATAGTGTTTGCAGGTTGCCCTTCGGAGTAGTCGCGGCAGGCTACGTTCTTGCATCTTTTGACACAGATACCCCTACAGTTGGTATACTAGCTCTTTTTCTGATAGGTGGTTTTGTGCGGTATCTGGTTATCTTTCAGTTATGTGCATTGTTGTATCTAGTACTCTCCATCTACCACTTATGTATTGACTTAGAGACTAGTTGTGAGGACGATGTATATTATTTTGTATTCTGGTGTCGAGCTCGTTGTGAGCCGACTTTACTTATGCAGTTTATTCTATCTGTGATGTTTCCCACTTGTTGCTCATTTTCTTCGCTACGACGTCGTATATTGTTATCTTGGTGATTGTCTACTTAAGATTTCTTGACATCTTAGTAATTGGTTCTAGTAAATGCTTAAAACACTATATACTTTTACTGGTTTGATTTCTGGGTTTTCGGCTTACTTAGTCGCGTTACGCCTGTAGACGTTACGTCGTTAAGTGCCGGTCACGGGCCAAACTTTCGGTCGTGACAAAATTGGTATCAGAGCGTAGGTTTTACCTTCGGAGTGTAAGATGACCCTGGTATGATGGAGTAGGTAGCTGCAGCAGAGTGGCGTAGCGTGCGTATGTTCCGCGGCATACTCACGACACGGTACTCCGCCTAAGCGACCTTATGACTTATTGATTGAATTTCCTTCATGATCGTATACATCCTTGTGATTCGATTTTCGTATCCTCATCGAATCCTACCTTCTTTTCAGCCATTATGCCGCCAAGGACTACGAGGGTGTAGAGAGCGGTCATGAGAGCCGAGGTTCGAGTTGATTCGTCTGAGACGAGGACTGATCCGAGTAGTACCCCTGTTGTACCAGGACAGATTGTTTCTCCTACGACAGTTCAAATCGCTAGACTAGTGGCAGAGATGCAGGGCTTTCGCCAGACGATGAGCTCATTGGTAGAGGTTGTTCAAGCGCAGCGACAGATGGTTGTCACCCCTGTTACCCAGTTGTTCCTTGCGATCATCATGCAGTATTCCGTCCCCTACATAGCACCGGTGGAGGCAGCCCTAGTTTATGAGACACGTTTTCCAGAGACAGTGAGAGTTTCGGAAAAGTTGTGGAATCGTACTGGTGTACTAGCCCAGAGCAGAGGCATAGGACGAGGACAGTCGTTTGGCTCTCATCCCCAGGCAAGACAGCAGTCAGCGCATAGGTGTTTACGATGCGGAAGCCTTCAGCACCTCATTAGGCAGTGTTCCT
Source organism: Agapanthus africanus (assembly GCA_030015575.1). Classification (NCBI taxonomy): domain Eukaryota; kingdom Viridiplantae; phylum Streptophyta; class Magnoliopsida; order Asparagales; family Amaryllidaceae; genus Agapanthus; species Agapanthus africanus. The sequence continues at coordinate 272,721,696 of JASDDO010000010.1, forward strand.
TCACACCACGTCAGGGTCGTATTCTGAGACGTCGTGGACGCGGAGGGTTTGCATAGAGGGGTCAGGCTAGTAGAGGAGGAATTCGATCAGTCGCAGATGATGGACAGGCACAAGTTTTCGCTTCGACTCATCGGGACGCGAGGGCGTCTAATGCGGAGCCTACGGGTACTCTTTCAGTATGTCCTTTTGTTGCACTCGTATGTTTACACACTTCGTGCCGAGTTTAGGACGAGAGTCGTGCTAGGTTGATCAGCCGTTTGTTGTGTTAACTTCTGTCAGTGATTCTTTTGTTGCGCGACACGTCATTCGGTTGTGTGCCAATCGGATAGGAGATAGAGATTCGTCTGTTGTTTTGGTCCTCCTAGAGATGTGGGATTTGGCGTTCTCCTGGGCACGGAATGGCTAGCTGCGTGCTAGGAGTTGTGGACTACCGTGAGGAAATAGTTAGGTGTTGTTTTCCCCGGCGAGTCAGTTCTTGTTGTGCAGGTGGATAGTGGTGCCGCCTATTACAGCTTGAATTCAGCCTTGTTCTCTAGTCGGCTCTGAGGAGATGTCGTGGATTCTTGGCGTTTTTCGCGATACCGTAGCCACAGTTGGTGTATTGGGCCGGTTTTCTTTAGTGTGAGAGTTTTCCGACGTTGTTCCAGATAAGTCGGTGAGGCTTATGGAGCTTAAAGGTCTGCTGTAGAGCTGTTGTGGAAGGAGTTTGTGCGTCTGAGTGTTTCGCATTGGGGAGTTCCTAATTCTGTTTGTCAAGGAGAAAGACGACAGATTGAGGTTGTGTATTGGTGGATCGTCAATTGAACTGACTTACGGTGCGGATAGGTATCCTGTACCTCGCATTAACGATTTCTTCGATCAGCGTCAGAGTGCGAGACTTTGTCTAAGTTCGTTTGGGATCAGGTCATCATTGTTGCGGGTCATGAGTGATGACATTCCGAAAACTGCCTTGTGCATGCTACGGTCTTTGTGTGTTTTGGGTGTATCGCTGGACTCACCAATGCCCTAGCAACCTTCATAGGTGTGATGAACTGGTTTTCTTCGGGCCGTTCCTCGACCAGCTATTGTTGTGTTATTTACGACATCCTGGTCTATTTAATGTGTTTTGAGGGATAGGAGTAGCACTCGAGGATCTGTTTTACGGATACCGGGAGAGCCCCAGCGGTGTGCTAGATTCTCGGAGTGTTCCTTCAAGCTTTTTGTGTTGACTCCTAGGTCTTGTAGTTACGGAGACGACTTTGTATGGTTCCGAGGAAGATCGTGGCCGTACAATTTAGGCCCAGACTTGTGAGCAGGACGGAGGTCCGCAGATTTTTGGGCTTAATAGGTTTTTACCGCCGTTTCTTGCAGGATTGCTAGTGTAATGCTGCACCGTTGACTAAATTTACTGGAATGGAGGTTTCATTTCTTTAGACTGAGGCTTGTGTACGGAGTTTCGACAGTCGAAGACTCGGTTAACAACTGCATCAGCTCTTTCCTTGCGTTTTGGTTCGGGCGACTTTATGGTTTAACTGTGATGTTTTGTGAGTAGGGCTCGAATGTGTACTGAGGTAACACAATGGAGTTATCGCTTTTGCTTCCCTACATTTGGAGGAAGTACGAGAAGGATATCCCACTCATGATCTGGAGATGGCCGCGATGTTTTGCGTTGGAGATTAGAGACACCACTTGTTTGAGAGTCGTGTCAGATTTTCACGGACCACCAGAGTTAAATGTACATCTTCCTGCAGCGGGTTTTGATTGTTGTGATAGTCCTCCGCAGATTTACAGTTCTTGTGCGATCGTTGAGTACAGCTTATGTTCGTCTCTACTGAGGAGACAGCTGGCTTATGTCCGCGCCTGACCACTTTTCTTAAATCTCTTTCGTGAGACACTGCCCGCTGGCGCTCGTTCGTCAGAGATACTGGAGCCTACTCGGCTGGGTAATGTTATGGAATCCTTGACTTGTGACAAGGGTGTGCTAGGTTAGGGAGATGCTTGTGTACCTAATATTATGGGTTGGAGACGTGGAATCCTAGAGCAGGCACATCGGTCAACTCTCTCTACTCATTCAAGCCCCACCAACTGTTAACGTGACTTGTGAGGTACTTACGGGTGGGCAGGGGCAGAAAGAGAAGTCTCGGGATTCATTTCAAGTGTCTGTCTTGTTGGGTGTTTGAGTTGAGCAACTGAGACCGGCTGGAGAGTTGCAACCTTTAACCGTTCCGAAGAGGGAACGAGAGCAAATCTCCCTGAAATTTGTTATGGTGTTCACTCAGAGTTAGTTAAGATGTGACTCCATTCGGATGTTTGTCATCCGGTGATACTCAGTTTGCTCAGTTGTTATTGTTAAGTTGTCCGTATGTAGAAATTGTTGTCGGTAGTTGGGGATCGTCGTTTGCCATCGATAAGGTTCTCCTTTGATAGCAGTTATCAGGAGACACTCCAATTGGTAACCTTTAGGTTTAGAGGTTAGGTCGTGTCGATCACCAGTCTGTTTTCCTAACTCCGTGTTATAGGATTATTGGACCTCAGCTAGTTTAGAAACTTCGGAAATGACCCAGTTGTTTTAGGTCAGGATGAGAATGGTCCACTGCGGATAGAGATCAGATGCTGACCAAGAGGGTCGCAGATTCGAGTTCGTAATAGAAGATCATGTATTCCCACGGAAATTTCCGATAAATGACATGTTGAGTTTGGAAAGCTTTTCAGTATAGTAAGTCTTTTTAGGATCCTTAAGGCGAGTTGGTTCGTTGCCTTAAGTTGGGCACTTCCACCCAGATTATTGAGTATTCACCCCGTATACCCTATGTCGATACTTTGCAATTACCTTCATGACCTTTCTCATTGGATTCAGCGTCAGAACATTTAGTTCGAGCGTGATCCTTCGTTCACCCAACAGCCTGTCGTAATATTGGACCGGAAGGTGAAGAAACTTCGATCGAAGGTCTTGCCATCAGTGAAGGTATTATGGTGCATCCCAAATGGTGAAGAGATCACTTGGGAGGCTGAGGCGAGATGCGGAAGAAGTTCCCTTATCTCTCTTAAGGTATGCGTAGCTTTGTATTTTAAAATTCGGGGACGAATTTTCTTTAAGGGGGAAGATTGTAACACCTTAGGTCGTGTTTAGGGGTTAATTATATTTTAATAGATAGTTTTTGGTAAAAAGTTTACTAAATTAAGTTTCAGATATTTTATTCTAATTAATGAATATTTTGTTAGGATTTTTCTAGGCACACGCACACTTGTGCATGTAACTAAGGTTTAGATTTGGGGTTAAACCATGATTAGCTAGCATGAAGGATTAACCCTTTCTCTATAAGTTAATTGATTTTCATTAGGTGTATTTGGGTTTTTATTATGTGCGTTGTTTTCTATATATGAGAAATGATGTGGATTTTTGTTGTTGACTTGGAGGGAGAGAGAGAGTATGGGCAATATGGCTTGAGCCATGCTCATTTAATGAGAAAGTGAAAGGGGTTGACTAGGGTGCCTCCTTTCTTTCCTCATTATTTTCATAACTCTCACACACACACACACTCAGCTGAGAGAGAGAGAGAGAGAGGCAGCAGCTGCAGAAGAAGCACCAGCAGCAGCAACTAGCAGCAGCAATAGCATTATCATCAGCAGCATCAGCAGCTGCAGCAGCACTTCCCATCTTCTCCACCTCCTTTCTCCTTGCACCTAGGGTCTAGTAAGGTATAGAATCTGAGCCCAACTTAATGTTTGCTTAATATATGTGTTGTTTAGCTTCGGTTTGTGTAAAAAGTGAGTTTTTGTGCTTGAAATGGTGATTTGTGTGAACTTATGGTTTAGTACTGTTCATATTGGTTAACCTAGCCTAATTAGGTGTTATTAAGACCATGTGAACCTAGTTAGACCCCAGATTACACCAAAATACCATAGGGTTTCAAATTGTGCAAAATTCAGTGTTTTTAAGTGAAATTTCACCTTTCTGTGATCTGGTATAGGCCCGAGTAGTTCAGGTTAAAATTGAGGAAACTGGAGCACACTAAATATACCCTGACCACACCACCTGAACACGAAGCCCCCACTCCAAAGTTAGGCCACCGGTTTATTCATTCTGGCCGCAATTTGCGACCAGATGTGGGTAGTTTTGGATGAAGTTTGCATGGGTAGGAGTCTGCTATTAATTCTAGGCCAGTGGTATGTATAATTTTGTAAGTTGTTAGCCTGGGTAGAATCTGGGACGTTATATCGTATTTCTAGTACGTTTGGTTCGCGCGATACGCGAGAGGGTTCTGTGATTCAGCGTATCGCTGCGTGTCGGGATGAGGTTTAGACGCGTACACACGTTTAGTGTATCGTACACACGCATGTTTAGTTCGCGACGCGAGCATATCGTTTGACTTCGATATCGCGTTTTGCGAGTTGGTTGCTTATATATGGATTCTTGTGTATTTTCAGGTTCGCAGGCAGGTACGTCAGACGAAGCTAAGAAAGGGAAGCAGGTGGTCGGCTACGAGTAGCGCACGACCAGGTGAGTAGATTTAATATCTACGGGGAAATCGCCCGTATGGCGTTAAGCGACTGGGCGTCTTAGGATATTAGATTGTAGATGTTCATATAGACTGTAGTAGCATACCTTATTGTTGCATGTAGAAATGATAGCATAGGACATTGCACTGTCACTAACGGTTCAAGTTGCACGAGCACGATTTATATGCTACACTCACACCGTTAGTGATTGCCATGACACTCACATTATAGGATTGCTATAAATCATATATCATACTGATTCCACTTTATAGAAGTTGTCATGATTTGCCATATACAGCACATACCCATACTTGTACCACACACATTGATATCACCATACCCGCGCACATGCACACTGTATACTCATACCAGTACATACATATATTGATATCTTCATACCTGCGCACATGCACACTGTATATTCATACGAGTGCACACACACGTTGATATCTTCATACTTGCTTAGATTACACATTGAGATATGTCGTTTCCATGTTAATCCTGGATTTGGGGAACCATGCATATTTCAAAAGGAAATACTTAATTATTTAAAAACCCGGTTTCCCTTGATATGATATTTCGGTGCGTCCACCATGTTTTTTCTCGGTGCCAGAGTGATATATGTGAACCCGAATCGAGGAGTTGGATGAGGCCGATTACGGGCACATGGTGGACCCGGTATGGTACCCCGGGGCAAGAACGGTTTCGCTGTGTAGTAGACGATGAGCCTGGCAGAGGGACTACTACCTACCGGTGATTGGTTGGACATGGCGGTTATGTAACATTTTAGAAATCGTTTTGCGAATTTTCCCGTTTTAGGGCAAAATTGTCGGTTTTTCCCGTTTTAACCCGATTTCGATCAGACGACCGTATAAGCTTACCGACACCTAATTTGGCCAAAATAAAGCTTGTGCGCGAACTTTGGGAGTATTTGGGAGGTTTTGGTTAAGATAGATTTTTTCCCGAAAAAAATATTATTTTAAGCGGTGTTTTGTGCACTTAAATCGGGAAAATTTTTATTTTTGTGAATAAATTAATTTTGTCACTAGAATTATTTTAGAATGTTCTTTTTAAATATCTAGATATTTTTTGGTGACTAATGGTGTGTTTTAAAATTTAAAAGAAAAGGGTGTAATGGTGGCAAAATGCATTAATTAGCATTTAATTCTCTTTTTCCTTGTTTTTTCTTCACAAAATATTACACAAACCCCTCCCCCCCCCACTCACCTTGGCCGACCCTAACTCTCCCATTTCTGTCCAAGATAATTCCATGCTCATTTCTCTCTCATTTCCTTTCAAAAACACAAAAAGATATCCAAAAATAAATCCAAAATTCCTATATAAATATTAAACCTTTTTCCTTCACTAATCCTTCATGGATCTTCATCAAAGCTTGAGTTTTGGAGGCTAAAGTGATGGATCTAAGTTCTTTTTGGTGTTCTTGAGGAGGTATAAATTCTTACCTTAATCCATAATTAATTGCTTTAATCTTTAACTAGCTAATTTAGTTAACTAGTTAAGTGCTTAGTTTAGCATTTAAATCTTGATTAATTCATTATATATGGTTTAAGAAATTCATATTAGGGTTAAATTTTGATTAAGTGATTAGTGTTTAATTCAAGTGTTAAATTGTGTTTTGGAAAAGAATAAGCTAGTAGAAAGTGTTAAAATTTGCTAATAAGCATTTTGTTTAATTAAGCAAAATTGCTTACTAGATTTTTGCTAAAACATAATTGGCGAGTGTAAAAAATATAGGATTGGTTTAAATAGCTTAGTTAAGCTATTTTAAGGTATTTGTAATTGTTAGATTTGTGTTATCTTGAATCTAGTGCGATATATTGCGATAGGTTGCTTACTAGATTTCGGGGTTTTCCGACGTAGGGTTCGTTTGGTAGTTGCGAGGTTATATCCAGTGTATTCCTCGTAATTTTTGTGTTGTGTTGCGCGATCGGGACGATCGGGGTCCAGACTCGGTATTTTGTAGTTTAGCGACCCCAATTAGGGTTTTGGCCGGTATCGTGCGCGATAGATGCGCTAAGCGCGCAGTGTAATTTTACGGACGTTTTCGTCGCGTTTCGTTGTCTTTCCGTCATTATAGGATATTTAGCTTATGTGTATTTATGAAATTTTAGGTTCGCAAGCAGGGACTTCGGGTGCTGCGGACAAGGGGAAGCAGGTGGTCGGATTTTCTTAGCTGGAGACCATCGGTGAGTAGATTTAACATCTACCAGAAAATCGCCCGTATGGCGTTATGCGTCGGGGCGAATATGATATGATAGCTGCATGTATTTGCATATTAGTTACTTTCATATGAATGTCATTGCATAGCATTATCTGTTGTACTTGACTCTTACCTTTAGATATAACACATTACTGACGGTTCATGTTGCACGAGCACTAAATTGTATGCTACACCCACACCGTCTGTAATTGCCATGACACGCACAAACACCTACATATGTGATATGATAGTGGATAGGAATGATTAGAGTAGTAACTCATATTCTATTGTGCATATGAAATACTGTGGACACATACATACGTGATATTGCATTGGGCAGGAATAGTTAAGGTAGTGAACCCTATTCCACTTCACTTATATCTTGTTATAATTACCTATACATCATGCATACATATTGACATGTACACCCTCGTACTTGATTACATGTAGATACTTAAACCCTGCTACACTTACATGTACACTTCATATGATACTGCATTTATTTTCAAAGGAATTGGGAACCGCATGATGTGTTTTAAAGTTAGATTCAATTTAAAGAGCGGTTTTCCCTTTATATGCTCATATTGATGTTTTATGTTGCATATATCAGTTTTATATGGATTTTACGCATTGAGATATGGATTTCATATGATTTATGGATTTGAGAACCGTGGGGGATATTTTCAAGAAAACATTGTATTGTTTGAAAACCCGGTTTCTCTTGATATGATATTTGATGCGTCCACCATGTGATTTCTCGGTTCTGAGATTTGGCTTGTGATACCCGATTCGAGGAGCGGGATGCACCGTCTGCGGGTACATGGTGGACCCGGTATGGTACCCCAGGGTGAGTGGTGATTTCGTGGTGTAGACGATAAACCTGACGGTGGGACCACTACCTACCGGTGATTGTATTTGGACTCGGCGGTTATCATGGAGATACCGACCGGAGTGAGGTATGACATATCGTCAGGGCTAGTCATGGTGACAGTGCCTGAGTTATGAGGATTTACGTGTCGATGCTAGACACGGGTTTCATGATGTTTCGAGTGTCGGTGTTGGACACTCAGGTTTTCGTGAGACATACAGGATTTGAGGGCCGATCTGAGGATGCGGTGCCTGAGGATTTGGGATTTGATGTGTCAGTGAGGGACACTGGTGTTTTTCCATGCTGATGATTTTTGCATGAGATTCTATATTATATCATCCCACACTCAGGATTATGTTGATAAGCATCGTTTCATGTAGTTGTAGTACCCTGATGATGTACCTTTACATGATTGTTGCATATTCACTTATCATACTTGTGCTATCGGATTACTTGTGATAGATAGATCGCTGTTCGTGCATACTTGCGATTACTGTATGATATTAGTTACTATTCATGAGTTGGCAACTCACCTCCGTTGTGCCACAGTGTTGTGCAGGACTTACCCTCTGAGTAGTCGCGGCAGGGCATCTTTTCATCTCTACTTTTGCGGATACCGCTACGGTTGGCTGTGAAGCTTTGCTTTTAGGTGGGTTGCGGTTATCTGTTTGTACTTTGTATATTTTTTTTGTTGGATCTAGTATTCTCCATCTACCACTATGTTGTATATGACTTAGAGACGACTTGTGAGGATTCAGTGTTATATTTTGTGGTGACTTTGGGTGCCGTGCTCGTGGGAGCCGGTTTTTGTTGAAAAGTTTTACTTCTTTATGCAGTTTTCTTTTATATTTCTTCGCTTCGGCGTCGTATATATGTTATGGTGGTTGTCTCCGCCATTGGGCGTGATTTGCTCCCGTTTGGGATGCTTTTATTATTATCTATGTTGTACCCGTTTTCGGGGTTAGTTTTTACAAAGGAGGTGCTGCCGAAATTTTTAAGAACGAAAACTAAACTTAAAGATTTTTACTTGAAAATTTCCGAATATTTAAAACTATGTTTTTCTCCGTTGATCCAGTTTTGGGTGGTTTAGATTTCTGGGTTTCGGCTTACTTAAGTTGCGTACGCCTTTAGACGTTACGTAATTTAAGTGCCGGTTACGGGCCAAATTTGGGTCGTGACAAAGTTGGTATCAGAGCGCTAGGTTTTTACCTTTCGGAGTGTAGGATGACCTCGGTATGATGGAGTAGGTAGCTTAAGCAGAGTGGCGTAGCGTGTGTATGTTCCGCGGCATACTTACGACACGGTACTCCGCCTAAGTGACCTTAGGACTTATTGATTGATGTTTCTTCCGTGATTGATATACATCCTTGTGATTCGATTTCCGTTTCCTTATCGAATCTTGTTTCAATTTCCAGCCCATATGCCGCCGAAGACTACGAGGGCACAGAGAGCGGCCGCGAGGGCCGAGGCCAGAGTCGACTCCTCTGAGGTGAGGATTGACCAGGGCGATACACCTGTGGTACCGGAGCACATTGCTATGATTGGGGCCGGTATGCAGGATCTGCGCCAGATTGTGGGGACTTTAGTAGAGGCCATTCGAGCGCAGGGGCAGGTTGTTGTTCCACCCGTTGCAGGGACCACGATGGTACCTACTGATCAGGCAGTCGTAGTTGCAGCTCCAGAGGTTATTACCGTGTCACTGACGGAGTTCATGAGGCTGAGGCCTCCGGTGTTTACTGGCATAGATATTACTGAGGATCCACAGTCGTTCATCGACCGGATGGCCAGGATTTGTCGCTCACTCCGATGCTCTGACGAGAGATGGGTAGAGTTTGCGAGTTTCCGGCTGGAGGGTATGGCCCAGAAGTGGTGTGAGTCGTTGGAGAGGGGCAGAGCCACTGGTCTTGCTCCTATGACCTGGGCTGAGTTTTTGACGTCGTTTCTTGCCCGTTTTCTTCCACCGAGCGTCAGGGAAGCGCCAGCGCGCAAATTTGAGTCTTTACGTCAGACGCCGGGGATGACGGTGTCAGAGTATGATGTATTGTTTACTGAGCTGTCGGTGTATGCTCCGTACTTGGTGGCGACTGAGGAGATGCGGGTGAAAAGGTTTGTTCGAGGCCTGCTTACCCAGTTGTTCTTAGCCATCAGCATTCAGCATTGTAACACGTATGCGGCAGCTGTCGATGCAGCCCTATTGGTGGAGGAGCGTCTAGCTGAGTCATCGGTTGTTCCAGAACTGAAGAGGACTCATACGGATGAGCCAGCACGAGGACCGAGGTTTGTCCGCAGAGGCAGAGTCCCATCAGACTCGGGGAGTAGCAGAGACGTGGGACGTGGCCAGTTATTCAGTTCTTATTCCCAGGAGGGCCAGCGACCGTCTTATGGATGCTTTGGTTATGGCAGTTTGCAGCATCTTGTTCGGAATTGTACTGTGGTGCGTCAGAGAGGGCCAGCAGTACCGCAGATTACCTTACCACCTTCTCCACCTCAGAGAGCGTTGCCTCTTATTCCTGTTGTTGCACCGCGTCAGACTCCTACTCAGAGAGGTCGTGGTCGCGGTGGTTTTGTGCCGAGAGGACGAGGTGGCAGAGGCAGAGGACAGCCAGTAGCCGGTAGAGGGCAGGCACGGATTTTTGCCTTGACTCACCAGGACGCTCAGGCGTCTAATGCTGTGGTTTCAGGTACCCTTTCCTTATGTTCTTTTGATGCACATGTTCTTTTCGATCCGGGATCTACGCATTCGTATGTTTCTACGCACTTTGCGCCGAGGTTAGGCCGAGAGTCGTGTTTGCTAGATCAGCCGCTAGTAGTGACTACTCCTGTGGGAGAGTCGTTTGTTGCGCGGCACGTGTTCCGATCATGTGCTGTCCGCTTAGGAGACAGAGATCTGTCCGTCGACTTGATCCTTCTTGAGATGTTGGACTTCGACATTCTGTTGGGTATGGATTGGCTAGCTACTTGCTATGCATCCGTGGACTGCCGCGAGAAGACAGTTAGATTTTTTTTTCCCGGCGAGTCAGTGTTTGTTGTGCAGGGAGACCGTGGTGTCGCCCCTCACAGTTTGGTTTCTGTTCTGTGCGCTAGTCGGCTTTTGAGGAGGGGATGTCAGGGATTCTTGGCTTTCATTCATGATACTGGAGTTACGGTGGAGTCGTTGGACCAGGTTTCTACCGTGCGAGAGTTTCCCGATGTCTTTCCCGATGAGTTACCTGGGTTGCCGCCAGAGCGCGATATTGAGTTTTCCATTGATCTGATTCCTGGCACGGAGCTTATTTCTATACCGCCTTATCGGATGGCTCCGGCAGAGCTTAGAGAGATTAAAGATCAGTTGCAAGAGTTGCTTGTTTTGGGACTTGTGCGTCCGAGTGTTTCGCCGTGGGGAGCTCCTGTTCTGTTCGTCAAGAAGAAGGACGGCAGTTTGAGGCTATGTGTGGATTATCGTCAGTTGAACCGAGTTACGGTGCGGAACAGGTATCCTTTACCCCGCATTGACGATTTATTTGATCAGCTCCAGGGTGCGAAACATTTTTCGAAGATTGATTTGCGTTCGGGTTATCATCAGTTGCGGGTTCGGAATGATGACATTCCGAAGACCGCTTTTCGTACGCGCTATGGGCATTATGAGTTTTTGGTGATGTCGTTCGGACTCACCAATGCGCCAGCAGCGTTCATGGATCTGATGAACCGGATTTTCAGGCCGTTCCTCGACCAGTTCATTATAGTGTTTATTGATGACATACTGGTCTACTCTAGGAGTCATGAGGAGCATGAGCAGCACTTGAGGATTACTTTGCAGATATTGAGAGAGCACCGGCTGTATGCTAAATTCTCAAAGTGCGCATTTTGGCTTGATAGAGTTGACTTCCTGGGTCATGTGGTGACTGGTGATGGTATTCTTGTGGACCCGAGGAAGATCGAGGCTGTACAGCTTTGTCCCAGACCTGTATCGGTGACGGAGGTCCGCAACTTTTTTGGCTTAGCTGGTTATTATCGCCGTTTTGTGCAGAATTTCTCGAGTATCGCTGCACCGCTGACTGGACTGACCCGGAAGGGAATTCCTTTTCTCTGGACTGATGCTTGCGAGCAGAGTTTTCAGCAGTTGAAGACTCGGTTGACGACAGCACCGGTTCTTTCTTTACCTTCTGGATCAGGCGGCTTTGTTGTTTATTGTGATGTTTCTCGAGTGGGGCTCGGCTGTGTTTTGATGCAGCATGATAGGGTGATTGCATATGCTTCTAGGCAGCTGAAGAAGCACGAGCAGAATTACCCCACTCACGATCTTGAGATGGCAGCGGTAGTCTTTGCGTTGAAGATTTGGAGACACTACTTGTACGGAGAGCAGTGTCAGATCTTCACGGATCACAAGAGTTTGAAGTATATCTTCCAGCAGCGAGATCTGAACCTGAGACAGCGCCGATGGATGGAGCTAGTGAAGGATTATGATTTTGAGATCCTTTATCACCCGGGCAAGGCGAATGTGGTAGCTGATGCTTTGAGTCGTAGGCCCGTGGGTAGCTTGTCCCAGTTGAGCGCAGTTCAGTGTCAGTCTTCTGCAGATTGGCAGCTCTTGTGTGATAGTAGAGTGCAGTTCGAGTTCACTTCCGCTGGGGGACAGCTTGCTCATGTCCGCGCTCGTCCACTTCTTTTTGATCGTATCCGTGAGGCGCAGCCCAGTGATGCCCGTTTGATTGAGATTCTTGAGCTTGTTCGGAAGGGAAGAGTTTCGGAGTTCATGATTGATGACCAGGGTGTGCTACGATGCGGGACTCGCTTGTGTGTACCAGACGTTGATGGGTTGAGACGCGAGATCCTAGAGCAGGCACATCAGTCAGCCTTTAGCGTTCATCCAGGTTCCACCAAGATGTACCGTGACTTGAGGGACTTCTACTGGTGGGAAGGGATGAAGCGTGATATATCGAACTTCGTTTCGAGGTGCCTGACTTGTCAGCAAGTCAAGGCTGAGCATCAGAGACCGGCTGGAGAGTTACAGCCTTTACCCGTTCCGGAGTAGAAATGGGAGCAGATTTCCATGGACTTCATTGTGGGTCTACCCAGGACCAGTCGAGGGTATGACTCCATTTGGGTTATTGTAGACCGGTTGACGAAAGCGGCTCACTTTCTTCCAGTGAAGACCACTTTCGGTTATGCTCAGTATGCTCAGTTATACATAGATGAGATTGTGCGTTTGCACGGTGTTCCCACATGCATAGTATCCGACAGAGGCACCCAGTTTACTAGCCGTCTTTGGCAGAAGCTTCAGGAAGCTTTGGGTACCCGGCTGAGTTTTAGTACCGCTTTTCATCCACAGACCGATGGCCAGTCGGAGCGGACTATACAGACTCTGGAGGATATGCTCCGTGCATGTGTGCTTGATTTTGGTGGCAGTTGGGATCGTCACTTGCCGTTGATTGAGTTCTCCTACAACAACAGCTTTCAGGAGACTATTCAGATGGCACCTTTTGAGGCTTTATATGGTAGGAAGTGTCGATCGCCAGTCTGTTGGACCGAGCTTAGTGAGAGTTTGGTTTTGGGACCCCACCTAGTTCAGGAGACCACGAAGAAGATCCAGCTGATTCAGGATAGGATGAGAGCAGCCCAGTGCAGGCAGAAGTCTTATGCCGACCGTCGTCGTCGCAGACTTGAGTTCGCAGTGGGGGATCATGTATTCCCGAGGATTTCTCCGATGAAGGGCGTTATGCGATTTGGGAAGAGAGGGAAGCTCAGTCCCAGATTTATAGGTCCTTTCGAGATACTTGAGCGAGTGGGTTCTGTTGCTTATCGTTTGGCGCTCCCGCCCAGTTTTCCGGATGTTCACCCCGTTTTTCATGTGTCGATACTTCGTAGATACCTTCATGATCCTTCTCACACGATTCAGCACGAGACCGTTCAGCTTGTGCGCGATCTTTCGTTCACCGAGCAGCCGGTAGTTATTTTGGATCGGCAGGTGAAGAAACTTCGGTCAAAGGTCTTGCCATCTGTGAAGGTTCTTTGGCGTAGCCCGACTAGTGAGGAGATCACTTGGGAGGCCGAGAGCGAGATGCGGAAGAAATTTCCTCATCTTTTTGAAGGTACGCTTAGTATGAAATTTTAATTCGGGGACCGAATTTCTATAAAGAGGGGAGATTGTAACGTTTTAGAAATCGTTTTGCGAATTTTCCCGTTTTAGGGCAAAATTGTCGGTTTTTCCCGTTTTAACCCGATTTCGATCAAACGACAGTATAAGCTTACCGACACCTAATTTGGCCAAAATAAAGCTTGTGCGCGAACTTTGGGAGTATTTGGGAGGTTTTGGTTCAGATAGATTTTTTCCTGAAAAAAATATTATTTTAAGCGGTGTTTTGTGCACGAAAATCGGGAAAATTTTTATTTTTGTGAATAAATTAATTTTGTCACTAGAATTATTTTAGAATGTTCTTTTTAAAAATCTAGATATTTTTTGGTGACTAATGGTGTGTTTTAAAATTTAAAAGAAAAGGGTGTAATGGTGGCAAAATGCATTAATTAGCATTTAATTCTCTTTTTCCTTGCTTTTTCTTCACAAAATATTACACAAACCCCCCCCCCACTCACCTTGGCCGACCCTAACTCCCCCATTTCTGTCCAAGATAATTCCATGCTCATTTCTCTCTCATTTCCTTTCAAAAACACAAAAAGATATCCAAAAATAAATCCAAAAATTCCTATATAAATATTAAACCTTTTTCCTTCACTAATCCTTCATGGATCTTCATCAAAGCTTGAGTTTTGGAGGCTAAAGTGATGGATCTAAGTTCTTTTTGGTGTTCTTGAGGAGGTATAATTTCTTACCTTAATCCATAATTAATTGCTTTAATCTTTAACTAGCTAATTTAGTTAACTAGTTAAGTGCTTAGTTTAGCATTTAAATCTTGATTAATTCATTATATTTGGTTTAAGAAATTCATGTTAGGGTTAAATTTTGATTAAGTGATTAGTGTTTAATTCAAGTGTTAAATTGTGTTTTGGAAAAGAATAAGCTAGTAGAAAGTGTTAAAATTTGCTAATAAGCATTTTGTTTAATTAAGCAAAATTGCTTACTAGATTTTTGCTAAAACATAATTAGCGAGTGTAAAAAATATTGGATTGGTTTAAATATCTTAGTTAAGCTATTTTAAGGTATTTGTAATTGTTAGATTTGTGTTATCTTGAATCTAGTGCGATATATTGCGATAGGTTGCTTACTAGATTTCGGGGTTTTCCGACGTAGGGTTCGTTTGGTAGTTGCGAGGTTATATCCAGTGTATTCATCGTAATTTTTGTGTTGTGTTGCGCGATCGGGACGATCGGGGTCCAGACTCGGTATTTTGTAGTTTAGCGACCCCAATTAGGGTTTTGGCCGGTCTCGTGCGCGATAGATACGCTAAGCGCGCAGTGTAATTTTCCGGACGTTTTCGTCGCGTTTCGTTGTCTTTCCGTCATTATAGGATATTTAGCTTATGTGTTGTATTTATGAAATTTTAGGTTCGCAAGCAGGGACTTCGGGTGCTGCGGACAAGGGGAAGCAGGTGGTCGGATTTTCTTAGCTCGAGACCATCGGTGAGTAGATATAACATCTACGGGTAAATCGCCCGTATGGCGTTATGCGTCGGGGCGAATATGATATGATAGCTGCATGTATTTGCATATTAGTTACTTTTATATGAATGTCATTGCATAGCATTATCTGTTGTACTTGACTCGTACCTTTAGATATAACACATTACTGACGGTTCATGTTGCACGAGCACTAAATTGTATGCTACACCCACACCGTCTGTAATTGCCATGACACGCACAAACACCTACATATGTGATATGATAGTGGATAGGAATGATTAGAGTAGTAACTCATATTCTATTGTGCATATGAAATACTGTGGACACATACATACGTGATATTCATTTGGCAGGAATAGTTAAGGTAGTGAACCCTATTCCACTTCACTTATATCTTGTTATAATTACCTATACATCATGCATACATATTGACATGTACACCCTCGTACTTGATTACATGTAGATACTTAAACCCTGCTACACTTACATGTACACTTCATATGATACTGCATTTATTTTCGAAGGAATTGGGAACCGCATGATGTGTTTTAAAGTTAGATTCAATTTAAAGAGCGGTTTTCCCTTTAAATGCTCATATTGATGTTTTATGTTGCATATATCAGTTTTATATGGATTTTACGCATTGAGATATGGATTTCATATGATTTATGGATTTGAGAACCGTGGGGGATATTTTCAAGAAAACATTGTATTGTTTGAAAACCCGGTTTCTCTTGATATGATATTTGATGCGTCCACCATGTGATTTCTCGGTTCTGAGATTTGGCTTGTGATACCCGATTCGAGGAGCGGGATGCACCGTCTGCGGGTACATGGTGGACCCGGTATGGTACCCCGGGGTGAGTGGTGATTTCGTGGTGTAGACGATAAACCTGACGGTGGGACCACTACCTACCGGTGATTGTATTTGGACTCGGCGGTTATCATGGAGATACCGACCGGAGTGAGGTATGACATATCGTCAGGGCTAGTCATGGTGACAGTGCCTGAGTTATGAGGATTTACGTGTCGATGCTAGACACGGGTTTCATGATGTTTCGAGTGTCGGTGTTGGACACTCAGGTTTTCGTGAGACATACAGGATTTGAGGGTCGATCTGAGGATGCGGTGCCTGAGGATTTGGGATTTGATGTGTCGGTGAGGGACATGGTGTTTTTCCATGCTGATGATTTTTGCATGAGATTCTATATTATATCATCCCACACTCAGGATTATTTTGATAAGCATCGTTTCATGTAGTTGTAGTACCCTGATGATGTACATTTACATGATTGTTGCATATTCACTTATCATACTTGTGCTATCTGATTACTTGTGATAGATAGATCGCTGTTCGTGCATACTTACGATTACTGTATGATGTTAGTTACTATTCACGAGTTGGCAACTCACCCCCGTTGTGCCACAGTGTTGTACAGGACTTACCCTCTGAGTAGTCGCGGCAGGGCAACTTTCATCTCTACTTTTGCGGATACCGCTACGGTTGGCTATGAAGCTTTGCTTTTAGGTGGGTTGCGGTTATCTGTTTGTACTTTGTATATTTTTTTGTTGGATCTAGTATTCTCCATCTACCACTATGTTGTATATGACTTAGAGACGACTTGTGAGGATTCAGTGTTATATTTTGTGGTGACTTTGGGTGCCGTGCTCGTGGGAGCCGGTTTTTGTTGAAAAGTTTTACTTCTTTATGCAGTTTTCTTTTATATTTCTTCGCTTCGGCGTCGTATATATGTTGTTGTGGTTGTCTCCGCCGTTGGGCGTGATTTGCTCCCGTTTGGGATGCTTTTATTATTATCTATGTTGTACCCGTTTTCGGGGTTAGTTTTTACAAAGGAGGTGCTGCCGAAATTTTTAAGAACGAAAACTAAACTTAAAGATTTTTACTTGAAAATTTCCGAATATTTAAAACTATGTTTTTCTCCGTTGATCCAGTTTTGGGTGGTTTAGATTTCTGGGTTTCGGCTTACTTAAGTTGCGTACGCCTTTAGACGTTACGTAATTTAAGTGCTGGTTACGGGCCAAATTTGGGTCGTGACAGGTTATCCGGAGGATACTGACCAGAGTCGATTGATGGATACGGGATGACTCGTACTGCCGGGGCCGAGGGCCGATATCGCAGATAGAGCCCATGGGCTGATCCGGACTGACGGAAGCCCTATACAGGAGGATTTGCGTGTCGATGCTTGGCACGAGT
Organism: Agapanthus africanus; assembly: GCA_030015575.1. Classification (NCBI taxonomy): domain Eukaryota; kingdom Viridiplantae; phylum Streptophyta; class Magnoliopsida; order Asparagales; family Amaryllidaceae; genus Agapanthus; species Agapanthus africanus. The sequence goes on from JASDDO010000010.1 coordinate 272,739,033, forward strand.
ATTTCTTCATATTTTGGGTGCCGATGTTGGGCACGCACGCTTATATGAGATTTACAGGATTTGAGGACCGAGGAGGATGACGACGCCTGAGTAGTATTGGGATTTGGGTGCATTGATGGGTACCGATTATACTTTCCACGATGACATTCCGTGTAGATGTTATATTTCCCATTCTCAGTATGTAGTAATTGATATCTCATCCTGTATCTATTGTACCTGATATAGTACACTTGCTTGCACGATCATTGCATATCCTGTTCATTCTATATAGGGTTGTTAGATTGCATTGCTATACCTGATCATCTCATATCTTGTTCATCGCTTGGAGATATTATTTGATCTCACTTGTTCCATGATTTGAGCATCCAGTTCATTATATAGATGTTATCTGTTGGTATAGGTTAGAGTATCGTTGCACGTGCATACTCGCGATTACCTTTATATGTTATCTTATATTCACGAGTTGGCAACTCACCCCCGTTGTGCCACAGTGTTTGCAGGTTGCCCTTCGGAGTAGTCACGGCAGGCCGCGTTCTTGCATCTTTTGACACAGATACCCCTACAGTTGGTATACTAGCTCTTTTGCTGATAGGTGGGTTTTGTGCGGTATCTGGTTATCTTTTAGTTATGTACATTGTTGTATCTAGTACTCTCCATCTACCACTTATGTATTGAATTAGAGACCAGTTGTGAGGACGATGTATATTATTTTGTACTCTGGTGTCGAGCTCGTTGTGAGCTGACTTTACTTATGCAGTTTATTCTATCTGTGATGTTTCCCACTTGTTGCTCATTTTCTTCCCTACGGCGTCGTATATTGTTATCATGGTGATTGTCTACATAAGGTTTCTTGACATCTTAGTAATTGGTTCTATTAAATGCTTAAAACACTCTATACTTTTACTGGTTTGATTTCTGGGTTTTCGGCTTACTTAGTCGCGTTACGCCTGTAAACGTTACGTGGTTAAGTGCCGGTCACGGGCCAAACTTTGGGTCGTGACAACAAGGTTTAGAAAACCAAGTGTTCTAGTTTCTTTTAGTTTGAAGTGAAGCCAAAGGTAGAAGCTTTCAGGTGGATCCATCTTCGGCGCAAGGAGACAAGGTGAGGCCGATCCGACCACCGCAAGGAGTTGAAAACGAAGGAGATCAAGTTAAGGTGTAATCACCTAACCGAGTAGGTAAAACTCTTGTTAGGATTGTTAGATAGTTTTTTTAACAAAGATCCGTATTTTTAGTCCATGTTACCAACTCTAGAAAAATCGTTTTTTATCATTTCCGCAAGCTCGTAAGTACCGGGAGAGGTAACGTGGACTTACAGTGGTATCAGAGCCTAGTTAAACACTATCTATCATGTTAGCAAAGTAACTAGAAGTTCGATCGGAGAAAAAACCACGAAACACGCCCGAAAAATCAAGTTTCTGTCGATTCTGTATTCGGTTCAAAAAATAATAAATCTTGCACCAAAAATTAACTCAGGCTTTTTAAAATACACCCAAGAAATTTGGTCCACTGGCTCGGTCAAAGCACCGCGGAACCGCGACAGGAGCATGCTTCCGTCGCGGATCCGCGACTGAGTTGACTCGGCCGTGGCACAAATTTCCTGCAGTGTGTTTCTGGGGTTGTTTTGGGATTTTTACAATATGATTTTTCTGCCCAGATTTTCCAGAAAGCAAAATTTGTTTTTGGGGCCTAAAAATCCGTATTTTGATCGAACTTCTAAAGACTTAAGCTAAGGGGTTATATCTATGATGTGTTATATGTATTGAACGTCTGCTATGTTAGTTATATGTATGCCCTAGAGGCCATTACTGTACATCGGATGTATATTGTAGTGGATGCTGGGACATATATAGGGAGGACTTTCTTGCTCGACATGATAGTATGCTATCTGGTTGTACTTTACCTTAACGTGTACACTGATTGTCTCTCTATTACATGTTGGTAAAGCCCTTAGGATGTGTACTTGACTACCTGGACTATGATGCGGATCATACTAGTGGGGACATGGTAGTCCATAAGTACATCCTTCAAAGTCCCTAGTCGTGGGTGTATCAAGAAGGGGCATCGATATACCAGAGTAGACTAGCGTGTACCTTCTCGACCCATACAGATGGGCGATGGATGATCCCATATCCATTGGTGTTTGACATCAGAGGAGATATACGGGTGCTCAGTAGAGACTGGGTACACTGGACGGACTCCCCGAGAACTCCCAGATGGTATTATACCTTACGTCAGATGGCAGTTCTCTGGTGACACTGGTACAGAGTAGTCTGTTGACCCGAGATCGTCATAGAGTCTTGTGTGGTTCCCACTGTGCTTTGATTTCCACCTTACCACGTCCAAGAGGGCGTGCAAAACTGTGGTTTTTGGGTACAGTCCCGAGTCATATGGAAGCAATGAGCGATAGGAGGGGATTCGTCTCTCCCGGTATAGGGGGTTGATGTTGCGCTGTGTTCGATTGGCTATAACAGGAAATCCCTGGCCAGGGTTGCTGAGATATACTGGTAAGTGTTACCAGTAGTTTCTCGAATTGTTATAGACCTCATATCGACACGACTTATCGAGCTATTGGGGTCTGACATTTACCACCCCTAGGCAAGATATGCGACATATCAGACGACGAGACCGGACTGTACGGTAGTGTTACTGGTAGGATTCACTGGAGTGTGAGCTGGCTTGTTCGTCGATCTTCTGATCGCTCAATACCTGGGTGGTCGTTACGTTTAGCAGACCGCTTGCGGCTTGTGGGTGCTTGATATGATCATCATCTGCTGCCGGCATATTGACGAGTCTTTAGAGTCCTACACAGAGGTTTCCTGGCTCAAGCGAAATGAAATAGGAGCGCATATGAGATATGTACGGGACCGAGAATAATGCGTGTATGTGATACCGTATTCCATTCTCGCGATTTGTAACATTGATCGGTTATATGCATTATAGCCGGGTTATCGGATCAAGTGTTGATTCGATAAGTTGTTACTATTGATATTAGTCGGTTATATGCGATATGACCGGGTCGTTAAATCAAGTGTTGATTTAATGATTTAATGTATAATTATATATTTGATATATCACTTTACATCAACTGATATAGGTTCATTTAAAAAAGGATTTTCTCACTTGAAGTGCACATTGTATATATGATATACTTTTGTGCATTTGATTGTATCATGTTTGATGATACATGATAGATTGGTGGTTTAAACCATGGTTGGTCAATGGTTAGGGTTTCTTTTGCTTCATTTACTTGTTTATTTATTCATTTGTTTATCCATTTTGTTTATTTTAGCAAAAGAAATTGATGAAGAGAAATTGGTGGCTTTCTTTGTTTGTTTATGAAGCTTCTTGAAGCTTTGACCTAGTGATAATTTTGTCTTCATGTTTAACCCTAACCCTTGCAATTAACCATGGTCTAATCTCTACACCAAATAATGGTTGCCATATGATAAGTATTGATTTTATTATTCATTATGAAAATACTTATCATATTATTCATCTTCTTCTTCTTCTTCTTCACTTGAAGAAAGCATGCCTCCATCAATGGCAACTTGATGAAATGAGTGAGAAATCCAATTCTAAAGTGAACCCACCTACTATTTCTTCATCCTCTACCTCTTGCCAAGTAGTAGAGTGTGTTTTCTTCACAAGTTTCATGACTTGGTGAAGTGGGAGCTTGATCTTGTGATGCCTCGACGTAGATCATCTTCGGCATGAAGCCGACGACCTTGCCCGCCCATTTCTCCGATGAAGCCGATGCTAGAGCCCTGGATTCCATATGGACAGCGAGGAGACTTCATTGCGGAGCTATGGAGGTGGAGAAATGGATCTACAAAGGTTGTATGTTCGTTTGCTTTTAGTTAAGATGTTAACTAGCTCGTTTTGTCTAAAAATCTAGCCAACGATCTTGTTAGGGTTTGTCGGCACCGTTAAAATTTGAAATTGGCATGGTTGATGCCTTGTGAGACTTCATTAGAGTGTCTAGGAACCCTACAGTGGTGTCAGAGCCTAGCTAGAGCCTTAGGCGAAGTCTAGACGAAGTTTGAAACCCGAACGAACCGAAACCCTAACACAAACCATGCTCTGTGGACTTTTTCTAAAAACTGGGATTTTTCCAGATTAAAAATTCTTAAAAAATTCAGTAGGGAAATCTAAGAATTATGGCGCAAAAATTAATTCATGAACAGTGTAAATGGCGGCGGAACAGCGGCAGAAGCCTGGCTTCTACGGCGGTTCCGCGGCCATTTGATGACGTCACCCTTCCTATTTTGCACAGTAATTCCTCTTTTCTGGTGCTGAGTTTTCTGGGTATTTTTTAAATATTATTCAAAAGTTGAATTTTCTGGGGTTGTTTTGGGGATTCGAAGATTCGATCGGAGTATCAGATTTTGTCTATGTGGCTTTCCGGATAAATTTTAGAATATGTTAAAAAGTTCGACCGGATATAAATACCCAATTTATCCCTGTCGGGAAGTTTCCAAGTGTTGGATTTTTCCGTGGTTTAAAGACGTTCTAAGTAGTGCAAGTAACTCGATGGACCCTCTAGAAGACAACAAACCTTAACTCGATTATGTGACCGTCTTGAACTGCCCTTTGAACCTTCGGGTTTGGGGCAGTACGGCGTGCCACATGTGAAGCGTTGGCTTGACCCTTCTACGGCTGGACTGTTGGTACTGAGGCATGAAGTGAATGTCTTTGAACTTGTTTCATGTGTTGAGCTGTTTCGGGAAAACTTGGGTGTTTGGATGTTCGATCGGAAACTTTAACATTTTCTATTTTATTCGGAATGTGATACAACAATTGGAATTCACAAAAGTTATGCGATAACTGAATGAATGTTATAAACATAGCAGTTTAGTCTCACTTGATCGGTTGCCACGGAATTTTGATGTGATCAAAAGTCCGTCGCAATCACGTAGCATATGCGGATACTCGCCGGGTAAACTTAATAGACAGCTACACCCCATAGCTGTTAGTTATATGTATGCCTTAGAGGCCATTACTGTACATAGGATGTATATTGTAGTGGATGCTGGGACATATATAGTGAGGACTTTCTTGCTCGACATGATAGTATGCTATCTGGTTGCTCTTTACCTTAACGTGTATACTGATTGTCTATCTGTTACATGTTGGTAAAGCCCTTAGGATGTGTACTTGACTATCTGGACTATGATGCGGATCATACTAGTGGGGACATGGTAGTCCATTAGTACATCCTTGAAAGTCCCTAGTCGTGGGTGTATCGAGATGGGGCATCGATATACCAGAGTAGACTAGCGTATACCTTCTCGACCCATACAGATGGGCGATGGATGATCCCATATCCATTGGTGTTTGACATCAGAGATGATGTACGGGTGCTCAGTAGAGACTGGGTACACTGGACGGACTCGCCGAGAACTCCCAGATGGTATTATACCTTACGTCAGATGGCAGTTCTCTGGTGACACTGGTACAGAGTAGTCTGTTGACCCGAGATCGTCATAGAGTCTTGTGTGGTTCCCACTGTACTTTGATTTCCATCTTACCACGTCCAAGAGGGCGTGCAAAACGGTGGTTTTTGGGTACAGTCCCGAATCACATGGAGGCAATGAGCGATAGGAGGGGATTCGTCTCTCCCGGTATTGGGAGTTGATGTTGCTTTGTGTTCGATTGGCTATAACAGGAAATCCCTGGCCAGGGTTGCTGAGATATACTGGTAAGTGTTACTAGTGGCTTCTAGAATTGTTATAGACCTCATATCGACACGACTTATCGAGCTATTGGGGTCTGACGTTTACCACCCCTAGGCGAGATATGCGACATATCAGACGATGAGACCGGACTGTACGGTAGTGTTACTGGTTGGATTCACTGGAGTGTGAGCGGGCTTGCTCATCGATCTTCTGATCGCTCAATACCCGGGTGGCCGTTACGTTTAGCAGACCGCTTGCGGCTTGTGGGTGCTTGATATGATCATCATCTGCTGTCGGCGTATTGACGAGTCTTTAGAGTCCTACACATAGGTTTCCTGGCTCAAGAAAAACGAAATAGGAGCGCATATGAGATATGTGCGGGACCGAGAATAATGCGTGTATGTGATACCGTATTCTATTCTCGCGATTCGTGACATTGATCGGTTATATACGATATAGCCGGGTTATCGGATCAAGTGTTGATTCGATAAGTTGTTACTGTTGATATTAGTCGGTTATATGCGATATGACCGGATCATTAAATCAAGTGTTGATTTAATGATTTAATGCATAATTATATATTTGATATATTACTTTGCATTATCTAGTATCGGTTCACTTTAAATGGATATTCTCGCTCGTTATGTGCGCATTGCATATGCGATATGATTTTGTGCACTTGCTTGTATCATGTTTGATGATACATGCCTTTTGGTTAAGTGTAAAGAATTAAACCTTGGTTAATGAAATGTCTAGGGTTTACTATTTGCTCATTCATTTTATTCATTTATTTATTCTTTTGGAAAAAGAAAAGGAAATGATAAAATGGTGGCATTCTTTGTTCTTTCATGAAGCTTCATGAATACTTTGACTTTGTGACCACTTTGTCTCATCCTTGACCCTAACCATTCCACTTAACCCTAATTAATTCTCTACACCTAACCATGGTTCTATTATGATAAGAATTCATTATTCTTTTCATTTTAGAAAAACTTATCTTATTCTTTCTTCCTCTTCTTCATCTTCAACATTGAAGCAAGCTTGCCTCCATCAATGGCAACTTGTGAAAAAGAGTGAGAAATCCAAATCTAAAGTGAACCCACTTCCTATTTCTTCATCCTCTACCTCTTGCCAAGTAATAGAGTGTGTTTCCTTCACAAGTTTTCTAGACTTGGTGAAGTTGGAGCTTGATCTAGCGATGCCTCGACGTAGATCATCTTCGGCATGGACATCGACGACCTAGCTCGCCATTTCTCCGACGAAGCCGACGCTAGAGCCCGGGAATTCATTTGGACAGCGAGGGGACTTCGTTGCGAAGCTATGGAGGTGGAGCACCGGATCTACAAAGGTTGTATTTCCGTTTAAACTTTAGTTAAATTGTTAACTAGTTCATTTATCGCCTAGAAATCTAGCCAACGATCCGTTTTGGTTTCTCGCCACCTCTAATTTTTGAAATTGGCATGGTTGATGCCTTGTGAGACCTCACTAGGGTGCATAGGAACCTTACAGTGGTATCAGAGCCTAGCTAGAGCCTTAGGCGAAGTCTAGACGGATTTTTAAGTCCGATCGACCCGAAACCCCAACCCAAAATAGCTCTCTGGATTTTTTCCAAATTCTGGGATTTTTCGAAATTAAAAATATGCAGAAAATCAAGCAGGGTTTATTAGGAATTACTGTAAATTTCATGGACCTAATTCATCTAAACCGCCGCGGTTCGGCTGCATGAGCTTGGCTCATGCGGCTGATCCGCGGCCGTACGGTCGATTCTCACAGTAAAAGTTTCACAGTAATTCCTCCTAAGTTGTTCTGTATTTTCTGGGATATTTTAATATTTATTATAGAGATAAGTGTTTTGGGGTTGTTTTGGGGATTCGAATGTTCAACCGGATTATCAAATTTTGTCTGTGTGGCTTTCCGGATAAATTTTTAGAATATGTTATAAAGTTCGACCGGATATAAATACCCAATTTTTCCCCTGCCGGGAAATTTCCAAGTGTTGGATTTTTCCGTAATTTAAAGACGTTCTAAGTAGTGCAAGTAACTCGATGGACCCTCTAGAAGACAACAAACCTTAACTCGATTATGTGACCGTCTTGAACTGCCCTTTGAACCTTCGGGTTTGGGGCAGTACGGCGTGCCACATGTGAGGCGTTGGCTTGACCCTTCTACGGCTGGACCGTTGGTACTGAGGCACGAACTGAATGTTGTTAGACTTATTTCATGTGTTAATCTGTTTCGGGAAAACTTGGGTGTTCGATTGTTCGATCGGAAAGTTTGACATTTTCTATTTATCCGGAATGGGATACAATAATTGGAATTCACAAGAAGTTATGAGATAACTGAATGAATGTTATAAACATAGCAGTTTAGTCTCACTTGATCGGTTGCCACAGAATTTTGATGTCATCAAAAGTCCGTCGCAATCACATAGCGTACGCGGATACTCACCGGGTAAACTTAATAGACAGCCTCACTCCATAGCCCCGACCAAGTGACTGTAGGAGAACCCCGTCGCCGAAAGCATCCGTCCGGGTGCTCGCGGCAGCGGTGTTTCGCCTTGGTGCACTTCGTCGACGGTATCGGGGGTGCGGCCGTCTACTGAAGTTTGCGACGAGCATTCGATCAGGATGTCGGGAATCCTGTTGAATTGCCCGACTTGATATTGAAAAGTGTTTTCGATTTTGCGACTAAAATGAGGGGTTTATAATTGTTAGGCATGCGATGTCTAAAGAATTCATTTGGTCAGGCATGCGATGTGTGAGGAGGTTGCGGATTCCAACCGTTGTAGTTTTACACTTTCTTTTCTGTGACCGTAAGTGTAATATGTGATATCGCCGGTTTCGTTGCTATATGTCAACGACAATTGGGATGCGCATATTTACTTACGTTGATGACATATGATGTTATGTGTTGCTGGATATGTTATATTGGATCGTCGTGTTTGAATAGCCGGGGGTTTTTATGTGAGATTTCATTTTCATTCATGTAAAAACTTGTATGTAATATTCTTTTATTGGGGAACTTCCAGGTTGCGGAAGATGTCACCGTTTGTGTATTATTTACTTTTCCGCACTAGGATAGACCCAAGGAGGGGAGCACAAGTAACCGGGTTCTGGAGTCCAGTGGGAGACCAACTCGAGGAGTCGAGTCCGGGTATGCTAACTCAAGAATTGGTAGGGTTACTTGCCGCTCTCGTAGGGGTCTAGGGGTGTGGGTTTGGCTATTCATCGCGACCGTGGAATCCGTGTTTTATACTGGCTCGTATTGAAAACACGGACGTCCTAGTATATCCAATATTTCATATGATTCTTCTGCTGCGATATCTGTGATGTGATCATGTGATGTTCTGTGATAGATATAGTATATAGTATATATGATATATTATATAGACGTTACTTATGTTTTACACCTGCGCTAGCCCTGCCCCGCTCTGCCGTTAGTTACTTAACCTAACGGTGCACGAGGGGACATCGAGGCGAATGCGGATGGCATAAGTGTACGTCGTATTTATCTGTGATGTTTAGGTACTTAATTGATGGGACTTCATTAATATGATTAATGAAATAAAAGAAACCTAAGATGTTGTAGAATCGAATTTCAAAAATAAAACAGGTAGCTACAGTTCTTGCTTTGCACAACGGTATATATGATATATCCTGCACCTTATTCGATGAGGAAAGGACCGAGATCCCTTCACCGGGAGTGACTCCTTTAGCAATAACTGGTAGATGCTACACCCCTCGGTTTGTCTTTTGATTGCTTTTAAGTGTTTTTGCTTTGCACAGTCATATATATAATATATCCCGCACCTCATTCGACGAGGAAAGGACCGACGATCCTTTCACCGGGAGTGACTCCATTACCAAAACTAGAAAAGCCTCAAAAGCACTCCATTTTTAAAATCATTTGATTCTACAACGATATCAAGTTCATTACGCAATAGGTTTTCAGAAAAACCTGTCGTAGCCTTCCGTCAATTCGGATAAGTTGTATATAGTATTCGTGCTGCATTTGTTGGCTTTCGTCAAGGTGTAGTGTGCGGTAGCTATATGCTGCTTATCTGCTAGCATACGATGCGATTGGATTAGGGTAGTCGTGCGGCTTTGTTGGCTTTCGTCAAGGGTCGTGCGGGTGGGTTTAATTCAATCAAGAAATATACGGGTTGAACTTGACTAGCGGGCTATGGTTTGTTGGCTTTCGTCAAGGTCATAGCACGTTAAGGGCAAAATATTATCGGGAATTTCAAGTGTTGAAATTTGCAATGAGATTGCATACCTTCTATGAGATAGTTGGATCCTGATACCCGCTGCGAGTAAGAGTTACTCCTGGGAGAGTTTTATACATTACAATTAGCTGATCAAGTAGGTGTCTAGAAAGGTGTCAACGGGGTTACGCCTCTGGGAAAACGAGGTTTACATTAATTAGGTTCATGCGAAAGCACGGGGGACCTCCCTCAAAGTACCGACACTGGCCTGGCTGAAAGATTGGCGAACTTGTAGTGTGTAATTAATCCCGGCTAGTCTTTCCTTTTAGGGTTTGAAGGAAGATTTGATAAAAAGCAGTGGGAGCCATCCTGATTAGATAAAATAAAACCAATCTATTCTTGCAAGAGCGCACGCTAAGTGTTTTCTTTTCTCTCTCTCCAGGTAGCGACCATATCATGCCTTAATCAAGATAATAAAATGGATTATTGACCGAACACGCTTGTTATACTGAGCTGGGGAACGTTGGTATCGCTCCAACTTATAATTGTTATAAGACAGAGCAAGAAATTGGGGAATACCAGATTTCCCGTGCCGCCCAAAAGATGAGAGTGCATGTTGATGCATCATCTTCGGGTGTGTTCATTACAAAGAACTGTTTCTCAGTATCCTCCGCATCCTGGGTATATGATACCGGATCAGGATCCCAGATATATAATCTATTACATAGGGCTAAAAAGGGGTAGAAAAACTGAGAACGGGTGATAAGTTTCATGAGGCAGAAAACGGGGCAAGTGTTGCAGCCAAGTCTGTCGGTCACTGTCACCCTGTATTACCAATACATTGATTCTGAACGAATGTTATTAGATACCGAACCTGATATACAAAATTATATCGGTTTCTTTATTAGTAAAGAAACAATAAAATTTTGTATTGTTGGATAATGTTTTGAACATTTCCCATATCAAAAGTTGATCGGTTCAGGCACGTTATCTAAAAACATTAATGTTCTAAATCAAACTACAGTTCTTAGTATACAGAACACACACAAGAGGAAGAATTCTGAAATGAACGAATTCTTCTTGAGGTATTGTAGACTAGGTCAGATCAATGTGACCCGACTAGCTAGAGTTACATATAGATGCTTATTTAAATCAGTTTGAATTTACATCTTGTGAAACTCGCCAGTCATGTCACAAAGATAAGATGACCATAGCTCTGTTTATTGGAAGCAGAGAAAGAGTTAGTAAACTCTTAGGACTGATACATGATGATGTATGTAAGGTCTCCTGTCTACACTTGCCAGGACTGATTCTTTATACTTCATTATATTCTCTGATAATCTCTCAAGATTCATTCATATGTTCTTGTTGAAACACAAGTTCGAACCTTTTGAGATATTCACAGAATATAAGTTAGAAGTAGAGAACCAAAATACGGGTATAATTATTATTTCCTTTGATGTGATCAAGGAGGAGAATACTTGTGCATGGAATTCCTGGGCTATTCTAAAGGAGAATGAGATTCTCTCTCAGCATTACTCCTCCGAATACACCATTGCACGATGGTATATCGGGGCGGAGCAGATACACCCTATTTGATATGGTGTGCTCTACGATGAGTACTACTGAGTTACCTTTTTCCTTTTGGGTGTTATGCACTTGAGAAATTGCATACCTATTGAATAGGGTTCGTATCAAATCAGTGCCTACCACTTCATATGTGATATGGAAGGGGAAGAGCCCATATCTTAAATTGGTTAAGATTTGGGGTTGTCCGGCTAATGTCTAAAAGCAAAATCCGGACAAGCTCGAGGCAAGGTCTGTAATGTAGAACTGGAAAGGTTCCAGCTATACAAAATACAGCAGATAATTTGGTAGAACCAAAGGATTCAGTAGATTCCAACGAACCTCGGCCTCTCCGCCGATATAGTAGGGTTCCTCACCCACCTGAGAGATACTTCGGTTTCTCTATGACAGTGGGAGCGAGGATTGCATCATGAGATGATGACCCAACTAGCTTCGAGCTGGCCATCAGGAGTAAGACTCTGTAAGAATGGCTGGATGCTTAGTGATCTGAGATGGAATCCATGTACACCAACAAAGTATGGACTTTGGTTGCTATATCTGAAGGGTTAAATCCCCATCAGGAGCAAGTATATCTTGAGAAGATTACTTGGTGTACATGAAAAGGTTGAGACTTTCAAAGCTAGACTGTTAAAGGTTTTCGTCATCAACCAGGCGTGGATAATGATGAAACCTTTTCCAGTACCTATGCTTAAGTCCATCCTGATCCTACTTGTCATGGCTACATACCATGACTACGATATCTGGTGGTTGGGTGCCATGACTCCTTTTCTAAATGATGTTTTAGAAGAGTGTGTCTATAAGTACACAACCAGAGGGCCTCATAGACAGTGGGAGCAGCGGAAATGTGAGCAAGATGCTTTATCTGATAAAGCAGGTATCGCGGAGTTGGAACATCTGTTTTGATGGATTAGTCAAAGAGTTTGACATCATCAAAATGGTAGATGAACCTTGTATAAACAAAAAGGTAGTAGGGAGTATGGTGAAAATCCTCGTAGTGTACGTGGATGACATACTCTTGATAGGGAAGGAGTTTCCTATGCTACGCTCGATCAATCTCCGATTATCACAATGATTCTCCATATAGGATCAATGTGATACCTCCTATATCCTGGTTTTTGGATCTATGAGATAGATCTAATTGGATGTTAGGATACTCACTAGTAGTAGTGAGATGGTATCAATCGATCCTGGAGAGAATCACTGGAAGTGTTCCAGAGTGATAAAGACGACTGAATGTCAGTCGCAGGCATTGTCTTTACCCTCATTAAAGGGACGGTATGTTGGAAGAGTTCCAAGCTAGATACCGTGACATACTAGACGATAAAGGCAGGATACATCGCTACTTAAGATGCTACCAAAGAGGCAGTCTGGATGTATATTTGTTCATGAGATGAACTTAGTTCCTCCCATTGTGTGACAATGGAGTTGTGGCTTATGCCAAAAACCCCATCCTATCAGTGATCCAGACATATTCTAAGGCAGTATCACCTGATCATGGAGATGGTTGATCTCCAGGCTGATCGAGGTTAGGAGAGCAGACTCAGAGGACAACACGGCGGATCCACTCACAAAGGCCTGTTCCCAGAGAGAGACTTTTATGGGATGGTTGAGTATGAGATACTACAACCACTGCTACAGATGGCCCTAGTGCAAGTGGGAGATTGTTAGTTATATGTATGCCCTATAGGCCATTACTGTACATAGGATGTATATTGTAGTGGATGCAGGGACATATATAGGGAGGACTTTCTTGCTCGACATGATAGTATGCTATCTGGTTTCTCTTTACCTTAACGTGTATACTGATTGTCTCTCTGTTACATGTTGGTAAATCCCTTAGGATGTGTACTTGACTATCTGGACTATGATGCGGATCATACTAGTGGGGACATGGTAGTCCATAAGTACATCCTTGAAAGTCCCTAGTCGTGGGTGTATCGAGATGGGGCATCGATATACCAGAGTAGACTAGCCTATACCTTCTCGACCCATACAGATGGGCGATGGATGATCCCATAACCATTGGTGTTTGACATCAGAGATGATGTACGGGTGCTCAGTAGAGGCTGGGTACACTGGACGGACTCGCCGAGAACTCCCAGATGGTATTATACATTACGTCAGATGGCAGTTCTCTGGTGACACTGGTACAGAGTAGTCTGTTGACCCGAGATCGTCATAGAGTCTTGTGTGGTTCCCACTGTGCTTTGATTTCCATCTTACCACGTCCAAGAGGGCGTGCAAAACGGTGGTTTTTGGGTACAGTCCCGAATCACTTGGAGGCAATGAGCGATAGGAGGGGATTCGTCTCTCCCGGTATTGGGAGTTGATGTTGCGCTGTGTTCGATTGGCTATAAAAGGAAATCCCTGGCCAGGGTTGCTGAGATATACTGGTAAGTGTTACCAGTGGCTTCTCGAATTGTTATAGACCTCATATCGACACGACTTATCGAGCTATTGGGGTCTGACGTTTACCACCCCTAGGCGAGATATGCGACATATCAGACGACGAGACCGGACTGTACGGTAGTGTTACTGGTTGGATTCACTGGAGTGTGAGCGGGCTTACTCGTCGATCTTCTGATCGCTCAATACCCGGGTGGCCGTTACGTTTAGCAGACCGCTTGCGGCTTGTGGGTGCTTGATATGATCATCATCTGCTGCCGGCGTATTGACGAGTCTTTAGAGTCCTACACAAAGGTTTCCTGGCTCAAGCAAAACGAAATAGGAGCGCATATGAGATATGTGCGGGTCCGAGTGCGTGTATGTGATACCGTATTCTATTCTCGCGATTCGTGACATTGATCGGTTATATACGATATAGCCGGGTTATCGGATCATGTGTTGATTCGATAAGTTGTTACTGTTGATATTAGTCGGTTATATGCGATATGACCGGATCATTAAATCAAGTGTTGATTTAATGATTTAATGCATAATTATATATTTGATATATTACTTTGCATTAACTAGTATCGGTTCACTTTAAATGGATTTTCTCGCTCGATATGTGCGCATTGCATATGCGATATGATTTTGTGCACTTGCTTGTATCATGTTTGATGATACATGCCTTTTGGTTAAGTGTAAAGAATTAAACCTTGGTTAATGAAATGGCTAGGGTTTACTATTTTCTCATTCATTTTATTCATTTATTTATTCTTTTGGAAAAAGAAAAGGAAATGATAAAATGGTGGCATTCTTTGTTCTTTCATGAAGCTTCTTGAATACTTTGACTTTGTGACCACTTTGTCTCATCCTTGACCCTAACCATTCCACTTAACCCTAATTAATTCTCTACACCTAACCATGGTTCTATTATGATATGAATTCATTATTCTTTTCATTTTAGAAAAACTTATCATATTCTTTCTTCTTCTTCTTCATCTTCAACATTGAAGCAAGCTTGCCTCCATCAATGGCAACTTGTGAAAAAGAGTGAGAAATCCAAATCTAAAGTGAACCCACTTCCTATTTCTTCTTCCTCTACCTCTTGCCAAGTAGTAGAGTGTGTTTCCTTCACAAGTTTTCTAGACTTGGTGAAGTTGGAGCTTGATCTAGCGATGCCTCAACGTAGATCATCTTCGGCATGGACATCGACGACCTAGCTCGCCATTTCTCCGACGAAGCCGACGCTAGAGCCTGGGAATTCATTTGGACAGCGAGGGGACTTCATTGCGGAGCTATGGAGGTGGAGCACCGGATCTACAAAGGTTGTATTTCCGTTTAAACTTTAGTTAAGTTGTTAACTAGTTCATTTATCGCCTAGAAATCTAGCCAACGATCCGTTTTGGTTTCTCGGCACCTCTAATTTTTGAAATTGGCATGGTTGATGCCTTGTGAGACCTCATTAGGGTGCCTAGGAACTCTACAATAGCCCCGACCAGTGACTGTAGGAGAACCCCGTCGCCGAAAGCATCCGTTCGGGTGCTCCCGGTAGCGGTGTTCCGCCTTGGTGCACTTTGTCGACGGCGTCGGGGGTGCGGCCATCTACTGAAGTTTGCGACGAGCATTCGATCAGGATGTCGGGAATCTTGTTGAATTGCCCGACTTGATATTGAAAAGTTTTTTCGATAATGAGACTAAAATGCGGGGTTTATAATTGTTAGGCATGCGATGTCTAAGGAATTCATTTGGTTAGGCATGCGATGTCTGAGGTGGTTGCGGATTCCAACTGTTGTAGTTTTAAACATTCTTTTTTGTGACCGTAAGTGTAATATGTGATATCGCCGGTTTCGTTGCTATATGTCAACGACAATTGGGATGCACATATTTACTTACGTTGATGATATGGGATATTATGTGTTGCTGGATATGTTATATTGGATCGTCGTGTTTGAATAGCCGGGGTTTTTTTTATGTGAGATGAGTGTTTTTCATTTTCATTCATGTAAAAAACTTGTATGTAATATTCTTTTATTGGGGCACTTCAAGGTTGCGGAAGTAGTCACCCTTTGTATATTATTTACTTTTCCGCACTAGGATAGACCCAAGGAGGAAGACACAAGTAACCGGGTTATGGAGTCCAGTGGGAGACCAACTCGAGGAGTCGAGTCCGGGTCTCCTAACTCTAGAATTGGTAGGGTTGCTTGCCGCTCTCGTAGGGGTCTAGGGGTGTGGGTTTGGCTATTCATCGCGACCGTGGAATCCGTGTTTTATACTGGCTCGTATTGAAAACACGGACGTCCTAGAATATCCAATATTTCATATGATTCTTCTGCTGCGATATCTATGATGTGATCATATGATGTTCTGTGATAGATACAGTATATAGTATATATGATATATTATATAGACTTCACTTATGTTTTACACCCGCGCTAGCCCTGCCCCGCTCTGTCGTTAGTTACCTAACCTAACGGTGCACGAGGGGACATCGAGGCGAATGCGGATGGCATAAGTGTACGACGTATTTATCTGTGATGTTTAGGTACTTAAATGATGGGACTTCATTAATGAGATTAATGAAATAAAAGAAACCTAAGATGTTGTAGAATCGAATTTCAAAACAAAGCAGGTAGCTACAGTTCTTGCTTTGCACAGCGGGTATATATGATATATCCTGCACCTTATTCGATAAGGAAAGGACCGAGATCCCTTCACCGGGAGTGACTCCTTTAGCAATAACTGGCAGATGCTACACACTCGGTTTGTCTTTTGATTGCTTTTAATAGTTCTGCTTTGCATAGTGATATATATGATATATCCCGCACCTCATTCGACGAGGAAAGGACCGACGATCCCTTCACCGGGAGTGACTCCTTTAGCAAAACTAAAAAAGCCTCAAAAACACTCCATTTCAAAATTCATTCGATCCTACAACGATATCAAGTTCATTACGCAATAGCTTTTCAGAAAAACCTGTCGTAGCCCTCCGTCATTTCAGATAAGTCCTATTTAGTATTCGTGCTACGTTTGTTGGCCTGCGTCAAGGCGTAGTGTGCGGTAGCTAACTAGTATTTATCTGCTTATGCATATGATGCAGATTGTATTAGGGTAGTCGTGCGACTTTGTTGGCCTGCGTCAAGGGTCGTGCGGGTGGGTTTAATTCAATCAGGAAATGACGGGTTGAACTTGACTAGCGGACTATGGTTTGTTGGCCTGCGTCAAGGTCATAGGATGCTAGGGGCAAAATATTATCGGGAATTTCAAGTGTTGAAATTTGCAATGAGATTGCATACCTTCTATGAGATAGTTGGATCCCGATACCCGCTGCGAGTAATTGTTACTCCTGGGAGAGCTTTACACATTACAATTAGCCGATCAAGTAGGTGTCTAGAAAGGTGTCAACGGGGTTACGCCTCTGGGAAAACGAGGTTTACATTAATTAGGTTCGTGCGAAAGCACGGGGGACCTCCCTCAAAGTACCGACACTGGCCTGGCTGAAAGATTAGCGAACTTGTAGTATGTAATTAATCCCGGCTAGTCTTTCCTTTTAGGGTTTGAAGGAAGATTTGATAAAAAGCAGTGGGAGCCATCCTGATTAGATAAAATAATAACCAATCTATTCTTGCAAGAGCGCACGCTGAGTGTTTTCTTCTCTCTCTCTCCAAGTAGCGACCATATCACACCTTAATCAAGATAATAATACGGATTATTGACCGAACCTGCTTGTTATACTGAGATGGGGAACGTTAGTCCCGCTCCAACTTATAATTGTTATAAGACAGAGCAGGAAATTGGGGAATACCAGATTTCCCGTGCCGCCCAAACGAAGAATGTGCATATGATGCATCTTCTTTGGGTGTGTTCATTACAAAGAACTGTTTCTCAGTATCCTCCGCATCCTAGGTATATGATACCGGATCAGGATCCCAGATATGTAATCTATTACATAGGGCTACAAAAAGGTTGAAAAACTGAGAACGGGTGATAAGTTTCATGAGGCAGAAAACGGGGCAAGTGTTGCATCCAAGTCTGTTGGTCACTGTCACCCTGTATTACCAATACATTGATTCTGAACGAATGTTATTAGATACCGAATCTGATATACAAAATCATATCAGTCTCTTTATTAGTAAAGAAATGATAAAATTTTGTATTGTTGGATAATGTTTTGAACATTTCCTATATCAGAAGTTGATCGGTTCAGGCACGTTATATAAAAGCATTGATGTTCTAAATCAAACTACAGTTCATAGTATATGGAACACACACAAGAGGAAGAGTTCAGAAATGAACGGATCCTTCTTGAGGTATTGTAGACTAGGTCATATCAATGCGACCCGACTAGCTAGAGTTACATATAGATGCATATTTAAATCAGTTTGAATTTACATCTTGTGAAACTCGTCAGTCATGTCACAAAGATAAGATGACCACAGCTCTGTCTATTGGAAACAGAGAAAGAGTTAGTGAACTCTTAGGATGATACATGTTGATGTATGTAAGTCCCCTGTCTACACATACCAAGACCGGTTCTTTGTACTTCATTACATTCTATGATAATCTCTTAAGATTCAGACATATGTTCCTGTTGAAACACAAGTCCGAACCTTTTGAGATATTCACAGAATATAAGTTAGAAGTAGATAACCAAAATACGGGTATAAGTATTATGTCCTTTGATGTGATCAAGGAGGAGAATACTAAAGCACGGGATTCCTGGACTATTCTAAGAATGAGATTCTCTCTCAGCATTACTCCTCTGTATACACCATAGCACGATGGTATATCGGGGCGGAGCAGATACACCCTATTTGATACGGTGTGCTTTATGATGAGTACTACTGAGTTACCTGTTTCCTTTTGGGAGTTATGTACTTGAGAAGTTGCATACCTATTGAATATGGTTCCAATCAAATCAGTTGCCTACCGCTTCATATGTGATATGGAATGGGAAGAGCCCATGTCTTAAGTTAGTTAAGATTTGGGGTTGTCCGGCCTATGTCTAAAAGAAAAATCCGGACAAGCTTGAGGAAAGTTCTGTTACGTAAAACTGGAAAGGTTCCAGCTATACAAATGACAGCAGATGACTTGGTAGAACTAAAGGATTCAATAGCAACCGACAAACTTCAGCCTCTCCGCCGATCTAGAAGGTTTCCTCACCCACCTGCGAGATATTTCTGTTTCTCTATGACAGTGGGAGCGAGGATTGCATCATGAGATGATGACCCAACTAGTTTTGAGCTGGCCATCAGGAGTGAGACTCTGTATGAATGGCTGGATGCTTAGCGATCTGAGATGGAATCCATATACACCAACAAAGTATGGACTTTGGTTGCTATATCTGAAGGGTTAAATCCCCATCAGGAGCAAGTATATCTTGAGAAGATTACTTGGTGTATATGGAAAAGTTGAGACTTTCAAAGCTAGACTTGTTAAAAGTTTGCATCATTGACCAGGTGCGGATAATGATGAAATCTTTTCAAGTAGCTATGCTTAAGTCCATCCAGATCCTACTTGTCACGGCTACATACCATGACTATGATATCTGGTGGTTGGGTGTCATGACTGCTTTTCTAAATGATGTTTTAGAAGAGTGCGTCTATAAGTACACAGCCAGAGGGCCTCGTAGACAGTGGGAGCAGCGGAAACGTGAGAAAGATGCTTGATCTGATAAAGCAGGCATCGCGGAGTTGGAACATCTGTTTTGATGGATTAGTCAAAGAGTTTGACATCATCAAAATGGTAGATGAACCTTGTATAAACAAAAAGGTAGTAGGGAGTATGGTGACGATCCTCGTAGAGTACGTGGATGGCATGCTTTTGATAGGGAAGGAGTTTCCTATGCTACGATCGATCAATCTCCGTTTATCACAAAGATTCTCCATATAGGATCAAAATGATACCTACTAAATCCTGGATTTCGGATCTATGAGATAGATCTAATTGGATGTTAGGATACTCACTAGCTGTAGTGAGATGGTATCAATCGATCCTGGGGAGAATCACTGGAAGTGTTCCAGGGTGATGAAGACGAATGAATGTCAGTCGCAGGCATTGTCTTTACCCTCAGTAAAGGGACGGTATGTTGGAAGAGTTCCAAGCTAGATACCGTGGCATACTAGACGATAAAGGCTGGATACATCGCTACTTAAGATGCTACCAAAGAGGCTGTTTGGATGTATATTAGTTCATGAGATGAACATAGTTCCTACCATTGTGTGACAATGGCGTTGTGGCTTATGCCAAGGAACGCAAGTCCCATCAGTGATCCAGACATATTCTGAGGCAGTATCACCTGATCATGGAGATAGTTGATCTCTAAGGGATCGAGGTTACGAGAGTAGACTCAGAGGACAAGACAACGGATCCACTCACAAAGGCCTATTCCCAGAGAGAGACTTTTATGGGATGGTTGAGTATGGGATACTGCAACAACTGCTATCAGATGGCCCAAGTGCAAGTGGGAGATTGTTAGTTATATGTATGCCCTAGAGGCCATTACTGTACATCGGATGTATATTGTAGTGGATGCTGGGACATATATAGGGAGGACTTTCTTGCTCGACATGATAGTATGCTATCTGGTTGTACTTTACCATAACGTGTACACTGATTGTCTCTCTATTACATGTTGGTAAAGCGCTTAGGATGTGTACTTGACTACCTGGACTATGATGCGGATCATACTAGTGGGGACATGGTAGTCCATAAGTACATCCTTCAAAGTCCCTAGTCGTGGGTGTATCGAGACGGGGCATCGATATACCAGAGTAGACTAGCGTGTACCTTCTCGACCCATACAGATAGGCGATGGATGATCCCATATCCATTGGTGTTTGACATCAGAGGAGATATACGGGTGCTCAGTAGAGACTGGGTACACTGGACGGACTCGCCGAGAACTCCCAGATGGTATTATACCTTACGTCAGATGGCAGTTCTCTGGTGACATTGGTACAGAGTAGTCTGTTGACCCGAGATCGTCATAAAGTCTTGTGTGGTTCCCACTGTGCTTTGATTTCCACCTTACCACGTCCAAGAGGGTGTGCAAAACGGTGGGTTTTGGGTACAGTCCTGAGTCATATGGAGGCAATGAGCGATAGGAGGGGATTCGTCTCTCCCGGTATAGGGGGTTGATGTTGCGCTGTGTTCGATTGGCTATAACAGGAAATCCCTGGCCAGGGTTGCTGAGATATACTGGTAAGTGTTACCAGTAGTTTTTCGAATTGTTATAGACCTCATATCGACACGACTTATCGAGCTATTGGGGTCTGACGTTTACCACCTCTAGGCAAGATATGCGACATATCAGACGACGAGACCGGACTGTACGGTAGTGTTACTGGTTGGATTCACTAGAGTGTGAGCGGGCTTGCTCGTCGATCTTCTGATCGCTCAATACCCGGGTGGCCGTTACGTTTAGTAGACCGCTTGCGGCTTGTGGGTGCTTGATATGATCATCATCTGCTGCCGGCGTATTGACGAGTCTTTAGAGTCCTACACAGAGGTTTCCTGGCTCAAGCGAAATGAAATAAGAGCGCATATGAGATATGTGCGGGACCGAGAATAATGCGTGTATGTGATACCGTATTCCATTCTCGTGATTTGTAACATTGATCGGTTATATGCGTTATAGCCGGGTTATCGGATCAAGTGTTGATTCGATAAATTGTTACTATTGATATTAGTCGGTTATATGCGATATGACCGGGTCGTTAAATCAAGTGTTGATTTAATGATTTAATGTATAATTATATATTTGATATATCACTTTACATTAACTAATATTGGTTCATTTAAAAAAGGATTTTCTCACTTGAAGTGCACATTGTATATATGATATACTTTTGTGCATTTGATTGTATCATGTTTGATGATACATGATAGATTGGTGTATGGTTTAAACCATGGTTGGTCAATGGTTAGGGTTTCTTTTGCTTCATTTACTTGTTTATTTATTCATTTGTTTATCCATTTTGTTTATTTTAGGAAAAGAAATTGATGAAGAGAAAATGGTGGCTTTCTTTGTTTGTTTATGAAGCTTCTTGAAGCATTGACCTATTGACCATTTTGTCTTCATGTTTAACCCTAACCCTTGCAATTAACCATGGTCTATTCTCTATACCTAATCATGGTTGCCATATGATAAGTATTGATTTTATTATTCATTATGAAAATACTTATCATATTATTCATCTTCTTCTTCTTCTTCACTTGATGAAAGCATGCCTCCATCAATGGCAACTTGATGAAATGAGTGAGAAATCCAATTCTAAAGTGAACCCACCTCCTATTTCTTCATCCGCTACCTCTTGCCAAGTAGTAGAGTGTGTTTTCTTCACAAGTTTCATGACTTGGTGAAGTGGGAGCTTGATCTTGTGATGCCTCGACGTAGATCATCTTCGGCACGAAGCCGACGACCTTGCCCGCCCATTTCTCCGATGAAGCCGACGCTAGAGCCCGGGATTCCATATGGACAGCGAGGAGACTTCATTGCGGAGCTATGGAGGTGGAGAAACGGATCTACAAAGGTTGTATGTTCGTTTGTTTTTATTTAAGATGTTAACTAGCTCGTTTTGTCGCCTAAAAATCTAGCCAACGATCTTGTTAGGGTTTGTCGGCACCGTTAAAATTTGAAATTGGCATGGTTGATGCCTTATGAGACCTCATTAGAGTGCCTAGGAACCCTACATGCTAATCTCTATACGTCGATTAGTGGGGGTTATACATATCTGTGATCTGTAATGTTGATGGTATGTGTATATGAATTCATTGGATTGTCGCAGACGACTAGCCAGGGGGTTGTGAGATGAGAGTTTTTCTTTTTCTTTCAATTCATGTAAATTTGTAATTGATGTAATATTATTTTTGGCCGCACAACCGGAGTGAGGTTGTAGCCGTCATTGTATAATTTCTTTTACTGTTTTTGCTCCTAGGATAGACCCAAGGTGGGGTGCACAAACTACCGGGTATCTCGAAGTGCCGAGTGGCCTACTCACGTCGTTGAGGGAGGTTGCTCCACTTTGGATACTTGGCAGGTAGTTTGCCGCACCCGTAGGGGTCTAGGGTGGGGTCTTGGCTATTCATCACGACCGTGTAATCCGCTTTTCATTACAGGCTTGTACGAATTGCGGATTCCTAGTATATCCAATGTGTTCATCTGTGATCTGGATTGGCTATCATTGCTATATATCTATATATGATTTCTATTTAGGCGTTGCTTATATTTTGCATCCGCGCTAGTCCATCCCCCGCTCTGTCGTTAGTTAAGTAACCTAACGGGTAATGACGGGGCCCCATGGCGAATACGGATGGCATAAGCATACGTCATATTTTGGTTGTTTTCTGCAATGGTAGGATTAAATGATGAGACGCATTAAAATAAATGCAAGAAAAATAAACCAAGTAAAAGTCGTTGGAACACTTTCAAAACCACTCGGTTCTTTTCAAAACCAAATTTTAAATGCGGAGCATGAACCACTCCTTTTTGAAAGCTATCTCGTTCCTTCGATTATATCAAGTTCACTACGTTCATGGTTTCGCCAAAACCATTCGTAGCCCTCCTTCGTTTCACATGAATGGTCAATAAGTATTCAAGCTATGTATGTTGACCAAAGTCAAGGCATAGTGATTGGTAGCTATTGGGTATTCATGTGCAGCATAGATAGATGTGTTGGTTTGGGACAGTCATACTGCCATGTTGGCCAAAGTCAAGGGTAGGTACGGGTGAGTTCAAATTAACCTGGAGAATGACGGGTAGAACTTGACATGAGACTTATGATATTTTGGCCAAAGTCAAGGTCATAAGAGCATGGGGCAAAAATCCACATCGGGAGTTTCAAAAGAACTGAAACTTGCTAGCACTGCATACCATTTGGAGTGTGATGATTCTGGTAGGATTCCTTCAGTTTTGTCACGCGGTGATATTTGGATCCCGATACTACTGTGAGTATATTCTACTCCTCGGGAAATTTCTCACTTAACGATCAATGCTATAAACCAAGTAGGTGTCTAGAAAGTTGTTAGCGGGGCTACGCCCCCAGGGAAACGAGGTTATTTAATCAAGGAACTTCGTGAAAGCATTGGAAAACCTCCCTCGAAGTACCTACACTAGCCTGGCTGAACGGTTAAGCAAGTATTGTACGGTGAGATTGATCCTGACTAATTCTTCCTTTTTGGTTTGATGAGGGATTCGAGAGACAGTGGGAGCCATCCTGTTTAGACAAATTAAAAACCACTCTACACTTTCAAGAGCATCATGCTAAAGTGTTTCTTCTCTCTCTTCTAATTGCACCGACCAAACATCATGACCGGACTTAAGTTACTACTAGACAAAAACATACTGACAGGGCCAAACTACAAAGATTGGCTCAGGAATGTCAAAATGGCAATCACTTATGACAAGTTGGGGTATCTCCTTATCACCAAAGCTCCCTTATCCCAGGTCCCAAAACCAGCGTCGCGGATAGGGAAATCCGTAAGACCTGGGAAATCAATTGCGTGAAGGCCAAGTGCCTCGTGCTTGCCTCTATGGACAATGAACATCAGAGGAGGCACGAGAATATGGACCTTGAATCCATATTTTTCCATATAAAAGAACTGTATGGAGAGTAATCTCGTATCGCCAGATACGAAGTCTCGAAAAAGCTGTTTTCGGCGAGATTGGCCGTCGGATCAACGGTAGCGGAACACGTACTTAAGATGATTGGCTTCACTGAGGAGCTCGCGGACCTAGGGACAACGTTAGTGAACGAGCTCTACACGGACTTGATTCTCCAGTCCCTTCCTTCCACTTACGCACAGTTTATCCTGAACATCAACTTGCAAGAAAAGGAAGTTGAACTTTCAGAACTCCTCAACATGCTGAGGAGTGCAGAGTGAACCCTACAGAAAGGTAGGGAAACATCCACTTTGTTTGTAGGAGGATCTTCCTCTTCTAGGTCCAAGGCGAAAGCTAAGGGAAAGAAGAAGAAAACCCCCGCCAAACCAAGGGGCGGTATTAGTAAAGTGGATACGAAGGGAAAGGCAAAAGAAACAAAGGTAGCGGGGAAGCTTGTAAGGAAGGAAGAGTGCTTTTACTGTCACAAGAGTGGACACTGGAAGAAAGATTGCAGGGCTTGGAAGGCCAGAACACAGGATCTGAAGCAAGTTGCGGCTTCAACTTCAGGTGTGTATGTTATTGAAAACTATCTATCAATAAACTCTACTTCCTGGGTATCGGATACCGGATCAGGATCTCATATTTGTAATTCTTTGCAGGCGTTGAGAAAGCGTACGTTTTTTAAGGCAGGTGACATGACCCTCAAAGTTGCAAACAGAGCTAGCATGGATGCTAAGGCCGTGGGGGACTATCACCTGGGAATGTCAGATGGACATGTTTTGGTTTTACGTAATTGCTTTTTTATACCCAATGCAACTTGTAATATCATTTCTGTATCTTTAATATCTAAGGAAGATTATGAATTTGCGTTTGTAAGTAATGTTGTAAACATTCACCTTAATCAAGTTCTGATTGGGTCAGGTATATTAAGCAATGGTATATACGTATTAAACCAACCACAGATTTTCAATGTCCAGAATACACACAAAAGAAAGTCTCCGGAAACAAATCAGGCTTTCTTATGGCATTGAAGACTGGGTCACATCAATGAGAGAGGGTTGACGAAGTTACATACAGAAGGATATTTGGATCCGTTCGAATATCAATCATATGCAACTTGTCAATCCTGTCTCAAAGGAAAGATGATAAAGACTCCGTTCACTGGACACGGAGTAAGAGCGAGCGAGCTCTTGGGACTCGTACACAGCGACGTGTGCGGTCCAATGTCTACGCATGCACGAAGCGATTATTCTTACTTCATTACTTTTACGGATGACTTTTCAAGGTACGGATATGTCTTCTTAATGAAACATAAATCCGAAGCCTTTGGAAAATTCCAGGAATATAAGAATGAAGTAGAAAAATAAACAGGCAAAAGTATCAAGACACTATGATCTGATCGAGGTGGTGAATACTTAAGTGCCGAGTTCCTGGATTACCTAAAAGAGAATGGAATTCTCTCTCAGCTTACTCCTCCATACACTCCGCAGCATAACGGTTTATCGGAGAGACGGAACCGAACCCTATTGGATATGGTACGGTCCATGATGAGTAACGCTGAGTTACCGCGATCATTCTGGGGATATGCACTAGAATCAGCTGCATACCTTTTGAACCGAGTTCCAACTAAGACTGTGCCTACTACACCATATCAGATGTGGTTTGGGAAGAGACCCTATCTTCATCACATTAAGACATGGGGATGTCCAGGTTTTGTCAAAAAGCAGCATGCGGACAAACTCGAGGCACGCTCAGTACAAGTGCAAGTTTGTGGGATATCTAAAGAAATCCAAGGGATATTTCTTCTATTGCGAAGAGGAACAAAAGGTTTTTTTTTCTCGTCATGCCTACTTCTTGGAAACTCAGTTTTTGGAAAAACAGATAAGTGGGGGAGCAATAGAACTGGAAGAAATTCCAGAACCACGAGCTATTACTGAAAGCATAGTAGAACCAGAGGGTTCGAAAGATCAGGACATTCCTACGCCGCTCCGCAGAAGTAGTAGGCACTCTCATCCGCCCGAGAGATACTACGGTTTTCTCATAGACGGGGATAGAGAGGATTGCATCATTGATAGTGATGAGCCGACTAGCTTCCAGCAGGCCATTCAGAGCGTTGACTCGGTAAAATGGCTGGATGCAATGCGGACCGAAATGGAGTCCATGTACACCAACAAAGTATGGACGTTGGACGTTGCTCCAGATGGGGTAAAACCCGTAGGATGCAAGTGGATCATCAAAAGGAAGATTGGTGTAGATGGACAGGTTGAGACCTATAAAGCTAGACTTGTTGCAAAGGGTTTTCATCAAAGACCTGGTTTGGACTATGACGAGACCTTTTCTCTAATAGCTATGCTGAAATCCATTCGAATCCATCCTGCCATTGCTGCCTTCCACGATTATGAGATTTGGCAGATGGACGTAAAGACCGCTTTTCTAAATGGAAATTTAGAGGAGTGTATTTATATGGACCAGCCAGAGGGTTTCATTCAGAGTGGGAGCAACGGAAAGGTGTGCAAGTTGCTTAAGTCCATCTATGGACTAAAGCAAGCATCGCGGAGTTGGAACATCTGTTTTGATGAGACGGTCAAAGAATTTGGCTTTATCAAAAATCCAGATGAACCTTGCATCTATAATAGATTTGTAGCAAGAACTGTCGTATTCCTCGTATTGTACGTGGATGACATTCTTTTGGTAGGAAATGACATTCCTATTCTACAATCTCTCGGGGCATTCTTGTCACACAGGTTCTCCATGAAAGACCTGGGTGATGCCTCGTACATTCTGGGGATTCGGATCTATCGTGACAGATCCAAGAGGATATTAGGACTTTCACAGTCCAGGTATATCGACACCATACTGAAAAGATTTAGTGTGGAAGATTCTAAGAACGGTGATCTACCGGCTTGTCACGGGATCACCCTCTCCAAAGAGATGTCTCCCATGAATGATTTGGAAAGGGATCGCATGTCTATTATACCCTACGCTTCTTCGGTAGGCTCTATAATGTATGCGATGTTGTGTACCAGACCAGATGTAGCTTATGCACTGAGTGTGGTAAGCCGGTATCAGTCAAACCCTGGGGAGAAACACTGGATAGCGGTAAAGAACATTCTCAAGTACCAAAGAAGGACTAAGGAGATGTTCTTGGTGTATGGCGGAAAAGACCTCCAGATCGAGGCCTTTGCTGACTCCAGCTTCCACAGTGACAAGGATGATTCCAAGTCCATGTCGGGTTATGTCTTTACCCTCAATGGAGGGGCGGTGTGTTGGAAGAGTTCCAAATAGGAAACCGTTGCTAACTTGACGATGGAAGCGGAATATATCGTTGCTGCAGATGCCGCAAAAGAAGCCGTCTGGATAAGGAAGTTCTACACAGAACTTCAGGTGGTTCCGTCTATTGTTGATCCAATACCTCTGTATTGCGACAACAAAGGGGCTATAGCTTTAGCGAAGGAACCCAGGTCCCATCAGAAGTCCAGACACATCTTGAGGCGGTATCACCTGATCAGGGAGATCGTGGGTCGCCAGGAGATCGAGGTTCGGAGAGTTGCTATGGAAGATAACACTGTTGATCCATTAACGAAGGCCTTACCCCAGACTCAGTTCGAGCGGCTGATCGAGATGATAGGTCTTCGATACGCCAGTACATGGCCTTAGTGCAAGTGGGAGATTGTTAGTATATATGGCATAGAGGCCATTACTGTATTATACTAGTTTGTATATTACTTAATAGAAGCTTGGGATATTCACCTTGTATAGACAATCTTGCTCAATATAGTAGTATGCTACTTGGTTTGTTTCTGCTTTAATGTGTACACGTGTTTATTTTAGTATATCACCTATACACATTAGTGGAGCCCTTAGGATCTTTGCTTGATTACCAGCGTTGTGATGGCAGTCACACTAGTGGGGGCTTGGTAATCCACAAACATTGTAAGTCCACGTTACCTACCCCGGTGCTTGCGGGGAGGCGGAAAACGGAATAAAAATCGGATTTTTATGAGCTTAGGCAACATGGACTAGACTAGAAAGGCTAGAAAGGATCATTGCTAAACAAAAACTTTCTAAAGCTAACTAGTAACTAGCTAAGTGGTAGAAAGGTTATACCTTGGGCTCTAAGTCCTTCTCTCCTTGCTCCTTGGATTGGTGGAAGGAGGTCACCTTGGTCGTCTTCTCACGCCGAAGAAAGATCCATCCGAAAGCCTCAACCTTTGGCTTCAACTCCAAGCTAGAAGTAACTAGGGTGCAAGAAGTGCTAATACTTGAACCCTAGATCAGAGTAGAGATGGTCAAGAGAGAGTTTTTCTCAAGCTCAAGTGTTTCTCAACACATGAGAGGGGAGAGCTTGAGGGAGAGGAAGAACAAGAGAGTGAAATGAAAAGATAGAATGAATATAGAATAAACCATTCTCACTAATATATGTGTATTAATTTAATTAGATAATTAGTAAGATAATTGTCATGGCTTAATCAAGACATGACCATTATCATTTCATTTTAAATGCAAATTGGAAGGATCAAAGAGCATCTTCCAAATGAAATGATGATGGTCAAAGTGTCAACCAAGGTCAACAAGTCAATAAGGTCAAATGGTCAACAACCATAACCATGCTCAATTATTAAACTAATACCAATTAACAATAATACACACATAAACATTAGGGTTAATAAAATGACAACAGCCATTA
Organism: Agapanthus africanus; assembly: GCA_030015575.1. Classification (NCBI taxonomy): domain Eukaryota; kingdom Viridiplantae; phylum Streptophyta; class Magnoliopsida; order Asparagales; family Amaryllidaceae; genus Agapanthus; species Agapanthus africanus. Next base: position 272,768,177 of record JASDDO010000010.1, read on the forward strand.
ACCCTAATCAAGGTCCTCTCCCTCTGTCTCAAGAAACTGTGCATACGCACCCGCAATCGTGATCCGAGGAACACGAATACAATGAGAAAAACCAATCCCAAATTATATACTAGGATCCGGCTTAAACCAAAGCCCGCTAGTATAAACTGTCCGGACAGCAAACGTGCACAAGTGCGCGGATGTGACCGAACCCTGTCGCAAAACCATGCGACCTCTACTCATTTTGCCTAAAGGCGAATAGCTCTCTGTGTGGGACTCTAAAGACTCGACACTACGCTGGCAGTGGGTTTAACCACAGACCGCAACCGGCACTAGCTGTACGTAACAGTCCCCAGGTAGATGTCGATAAGAAGACTGACGAGGTGAACCCCATCTGAACTCCTACTGAGCCTGTATGTGACAATCTCCGTACAGTCCTGTCTGTTCGTCTGATACATCGCATGGCGGGCCTAGGGGGGCAGTGAACGTCAGTCCCCTAATAGCGGTACAAGTCGTGTCGGTGTGAAGCCCAGAACACCCTGAGATAACACTGGAAAGCTACAAGTATATCTCGCTTTCCCTGGCCAGGGACTACTCGTGTAATGGCTCTCCTAGACACAGCGCGATGTCAACCCCCCAATACCGGGAGAGACGAATCCTGTCTAACCGTCACTGCCTCCAAGTGCTTCGGGACTGCACCCAAAAACTACCTGTTTGCACGAATCCTTTGAGCCGTGGTAGGGTAGTAATCAAAGTGCAGTGGGAATACACTCGAGGCGAAGTGACAGTGTCAAGTCAGCGGACTAAGCTATACTCATGTTACCTGGGAACTGATAACTGACGATAGGTATAATACCAACCAACAGTTCCCGACGAGTCCTATCCAGTGTACTCGTAACATAACGAGCACCAGTATACTATCTCAAGTACGACGTACTGACGGCTGTAGGACAGACCGTCTCCCACACTGGGATGAGAAGCGCATACGCTAGTCTACTCCGGAGTATCGATGCCCTGTCTCAATAGTCCAACGACTAGGGACCTGTATAAGGATGTGCTTATAGATCACCCAGCTCCCACGAGTGTGAGCTCCATCACAACGCTGGTAATCAAGCAAAGATCCTAAGGGCTCTACTTATATGTATATCAGCAACATGCTAAAAGAAACACATGCACATATTAAAGTAGAGACAAACCAAGTAGCATACTACCATTTCGAGCAAGATTGTATATACAACTGTGAATATCCCAAGCTTCCATCAAGTAATATACAAACTAGTATGATACAGTAATGGCCTCTAGGGCATATACACTAACAATCTCCCACTGCACTAAGGCCATGTACTGGCGTATCGAAGACCTATCATCTCGATCAGCCGCTCGAAAAGAGTCTGTGGCAAGGCCTTGGTGAATGGATCTGCTGTGTTCTCTTCTGATGCAACTCTCCGAACCTCGATCTCCTGGCGATCTACGATCTCCCTGATCAGGTGATATCGCCTTAAGATGTGTCTGGATTTCTGATGGGACCTGGGTTCCTTCGCTAAAGCTATAGCCCTGTTGCTGTCGTAATACAGAGGTATTGGGTCAACAATGGACGGAACCACCTGAAGTTCTCTCAAGAACTTCCTCATCCAGACAGCTTCTTTTGCGGCATCAGATGCAGCGATGTATTCCGCTTCCATAGTCGAGTCCGCAACGGTTTCTTGTTTGGAACTCTTCCAACACACCGCCCCTCCATTGAGGGTGAAGAAAAAACCCGACATGGACTTGGAATCATCCTTGTCACTTTGGAAGCTGGAGTCAGCAAAGGCCTTAATCTGCAGGTCTTTTCCGCCATACACCAAGAACATCTCCCTAGTCCTTCTCAGGTACTTGAGAATGTTCTTTACTTCTATCCAATGTTTCTCCCCAGAGTTTGACTGATACCTGCTTACCACACTCAGTGCATAAGCCACATCCGGTCTGGTACACAACATCGCATACATTATAGAGCATACCGCAGAAGCATAGGGTATAATAGACATGCGATCCCTCTCCAAATCAGTCTTGGGAGACATCTCTTTGGAGAGGGTGATCCCGTGACAAGCCGGTAGATTACCGCGCTTGGAATCTTCCATATTGAATCCCTTCAGAATGGTGTCGATGTACCTGGACTGTGAAAGTCCTAATATCCTCTTGGATCTGTCACGGTAGATCCGGATACCCAGAATGTATGAGGCATCACCCAGGTCTTTCATGGAGAACCTGTGTGACAAGGGCTTGACAGATTGTAGCATAGGAATGTCATTTCCTATTAAGAGAATGTCATCCACGTATTAAATGAGGAATACTACAGTTCTCGCTACAAATCTACAATAGATGCATGGTTCATCTGGATTTTTGATAAAGCCAAATTCCTTGACCGTCTCATCAAAACAAATGTTCCAACTCCGCGATGCCTGCTTTAGTCCATAAATGGATTTAAGCAACTTGCTCACCTTTCCGCTACTCCCACTCTGAATGAAACCTTCTGGCTGATCCATATAGACACACTCCTCTAAATGACCATTTAGAAAAGCTGTCTTTACGTCCATCTGCCAAATTTCATAATCGTGGAAGGCAGCAATGGAAAGAAGGATCCGAATGGATTTCAGCATAGCTACTGGAGAAAAGGTTTCGTCGTAGTCCAAACCAGGTCGCTGACGAAAACCCTTTGCTACCAGTCTAGCTTTATAGGTCTCAACCTGTCCATCTACACCAATCTTCCTTTTGAAGATCCACTTGCATCCTACGGGTTTTACCCCATCTGGAGCAATGTCCAACGTCCATACTTTGTTGGTGTACATGGACTCCATCTCGGTCCGCATTGCATCCAGCCATTTTACCGAGTCGACGCTCTGAATGGCTTGCTGGAAGCTAGTAGGCTCATCACAGTCTATGATGCAATCCTTTCTATCCCCGTCAATGAGAAAACCGTAGTATCTCTCGGGCGGATGAGACTGCCTACTACTCCTGCGGAGTGGCGTGGGAATTTCCTGATCTTTCGAACCCTCTGGTTCAACCAAGCTTTCAGTAATAGCTCGTGGTTCTGGAATTTCTTTCAGTTCTATTATGCTCCCACTTAATTCTTTTTCTATGAACTGGTGTTCTAGAAAGTGGGCATGGCGAGAAACAAGGACTTTTTGTTCCTCTTCGCAATAGAATTAATATCCCTTGGAGCTCTTCGGATATCCCACAAACTTGCACTGTACTGAGCGTGCCTCGAGCTTGTCCGCATGCTGCTTTTTTACAAAAGCTGGACATCCCCATGTCTTAATGTGATTAACGTAGGGTCTCTTCCCATACCACATCTGATATGGTGTAGTAGGCACAGTCTTAGTTGGAACTCGGTTCAAAAGGTATGCTGCTGATTCTAGCGCATATCCCTAGAACGATCGCGGCAACTCAGCATTACTCATCATGGACCGTACCATATCCAATAGGGTTCGGTTCCGTCTCTCCGATACACCATTATGTTGCGGAGTGTATGGAGGAGTAAGCTGAGAGAGAATTCCATTCTCTTTTAAGTAACCCAGGAACTCGGCACTCAAGTATTCACCACCTCGATCAGATCTCAGTGTCTTTATACTCTTGCCTGTTTGTTTTTCTACTTCATTCTTATATTCCTGGAATTTTTCAAAAACCTCGGATTTATGTTTCATTAAGAAGACATAACCGTACCTTGAAAAGTCATCCGTAAAAGTAATGAAGTAAGAATAACCGCTACGCTCATGTGTAGACATTGGACCGCACACGTCGCTGTGTACGAGTCCCAAGAGCTCGCTCGCTCTTTCTCCGTGTCTAGTAAACGGAGTCTTTGTCATCTTTCCTTTAAGACAGGATTGACAAGTTTCATACGATTGATATTCGAACGGATCCAAATATCCTTCTGAATGTAACTTAGTCAACCTTCTCTCATTGATGTGACCCAGTCTACAATGCCATAAGAAAGTTTTATTGATTTCTGGAGACTTTCTTTTCTGTGTATTCTGGACATTGAAAATCTGTGGTTGGTTTAATACGTTTATACCGTTGTTCAATGTACCTGACCCAATCAAAGCTTGATTAAGGTGAATGTTCTCTACATTACTTACAAATGCAAATTCATAACCTTCTTTAGATAATAAAGATACAGAAATGATATTACAGGTTGCATTTGGTACATAATAACAACTACGTAAAACCAAAAAATGTCCATCTGACAATCCCAGGTGATAGTCCCCCACGGCCTCAGCATCCATGCTAGCACCGTTTGCAACTCTGAGGGTCATGTCACTTGCCTTCAAAACTCTACATTTTCTCAACGCCTGCAAAGAATTACAGATATGAGATCCTGATCCGGTATCCATTACCCAGGAAGTAGAGTTTATTGATAGATAGTTTTCAATAACATACACACCTGAAGCTGAAGCTGCAACTCGCTTCAAATCCTGTGTTCTGGCTTTCCAAGCCTTGCAATCCTGTTTCCAGTGACCACTTTTGTGACAATAGAAGCATTCTTCCTTCCCCACCAGCTTTCCCGCTATCTTTGTTGCTTTTCCTTTTCCCTTCGTATCCACTTTACCGACACCGCCTCTTGGTTTGGCGGGGGCTTTCTTCTTCTTACCCTTGGCTTTCGCCCTGGATCTAGAAGAGAAAGATCCTCCTACAAACAAAGTGGATGTCTCCCTACTTTTCTGTAGGGTGCCCTCAGCACTCCTCAACATGTTCAGAAGTTCGGAAAGTTCTACCTCCTTTCCTTGCATGTTGAAGTTAAGAATAAACTGGGCGTAAGTGGAAGGAAGGGACTGGAGAATCAAATCAGTATAGAGTTCATTCTCCAACGTGGTCCCAAGATCCGTGAGCTCCTCAATGTAGCCAATCATCTTAAGCACGTGTTCCGCTACCAATGATCCGACGGCCAACCTTGCCGAAAATAGCTTCTTCGACACTTCGTATCTTGCGATACGAGACTGCTCTCCATACAGTTCTTTTGTATAGAGAAATATGGACTCTAGGTCCATATTCTCGTGCCTCCTCTGATGTTCGTTGTCCATCGAGGCTAATATGAGGCATTTGGCCTTCGCGCAATCTAACTCCCATGTCTTACAGATTTCCTTATCCGCGACGCTGGAGGTGGGATCTGGGACAGGGGGAGCTTTGGTGGTGAGGACATACCCCAACTTGTCGTAAGTGGTTGCTATCTTGACATTCCTGAGCCAATCTTTGTAGTTTGGCCCTGTCAATATGTGTTTATCTAGTAATAACTTAAGTCCGGTCATGTTGAATGGTCGCTGCAATTAGGAGAGAGAAAAGAAACACTTTAGCATGATGCTCTTGCAAGTTTAGAGTGGTTTTTTGTTTGTCTAAACTGGATGGCTCCCACTGTCTCTCGAATCCCTTCTTAAACCGTAAAGAAAGGACTAGTCAGGATCAATCCGACCGTACAATACTTGCTTAACCGTTCATCCAGGCCAGTATCGGTACTTCGAGGGAGGTTTTCCAACGCTTTCGCAAAGTTCCTTAATTAAGTAACCTCTTTTCCCTGTGGGCGTATCCCCGCTAACACCTTTCTAGACACCTACTAGGTTTATAGCATTGATCGTTAAGTGAGAGTTTTCCCGAGGAGTAGCATATACTCACAGTAGGATCGGGATCCAAATATCATCGCGTGATAAAACCGAAGGAATCCTACCAGAATTATCACTCTAAATGGTATGCAGCGCTAGCAAGTTTCAGTACTTATGAAACTCCCGATGTGGATTTTTTCCCCATGCTCTTATGACCTTGACTTTGGCCTAAATATCATAAGTCGCATGTCAAGTTCTACCCGTCATTCTTCGGGTTAATTGGACCCACCCGTACCTATCCTTGACTTTGGCCAAAATGGCAGCACGACTGTCCCAAACCAACGCATCTATCTATGCAGCACATGAATACCCAATAGCTACCGATCACTATGCCTTGACTTTGGCCAAAATACATAGCTTGAATACTTTTTGACCATTCATGTGGAATGACGGAGGGCTACGAATGGTTTTGGCGAAACCGTGAACGTAGTGAACTTGATCTAATCGATGGAACGAGATAGCTTTTAAAAGGAGTGGTTCAAGCTCCGCGTTTAAAAGTTTAGTTTTGAAAAGAACCGAGTGGTTTTCAAAGTGTTCCAATCGACTTTTACTTGGTTTATTTTCTTGCATTAGTTCTTTTAATGCGTCCCATCATTTAATCCTACCATTGCAGAAAACAACCAAAATATGACGTACGCTTATGCCATTCGCATTCGCCACGGGGCCCCATCATCACCCGTTAGGTTACTTAACTAACGACAGAGCGGGGGCTGGGCTAGCGCGGCTGTAAAACATAAGCAACGCCTAAATAGTTATCATATATAAATATATAGCAATGATAGACATTACAGATCACAGATGAATACATTGGATATACTAGGAATCCGTAATCCGTTCGAGCCTGCAACGAAATGCGGATTACACGGTCGCGGTGAATAGCCAATACCCCACCCAAGACCCCTACGGGTGCGGCAAACTACCCGCCAAGTACCCGAAGCGAAGCAACCTCCCTCAACGCCGTGAGTAGGCCACTCGGCACTTCGAGATACCCGGTAGTTTGTGCACCCCTCCATGGGTCTATCCTAGGAGCAAAAACAATAAAAAGAATTATACAATGACGGCTACAACCCCGACCCGGTTGCGCGGCCATACAAATAATAATATTACATCAATTTAGATATTACAAATGAATGAAAGAGAAACAACACTCATCTCACATCCACCCGGGCTATTCACCCGCGACAATCCAACCCATTCATATACACAAACCAGTATCAATCACAGATCACAGATATGTATAACCCCGACTAATCGACATATAGCGATTAGCCGACGTTCAATACATGCAAACATCACAGATATATCCTTTATAGTCAAAGTGTGTTGAAGTTCGAAAAAAAATACGGATTTATAGGCCCCTAAAAATGAATTTCTATTCTGGAAAACCTGGGAACATATAAACCATCTTAAAAATCCTAAAACCAAGCCAGAGATACACTGCACCAAACTCGACTCGGTGAAGAGTCAAAACGGCGGCGGTTCCGCGGCAATAGCTTGCTATTGCCGCTGAACCGCGAAGGTTTGGACGACTCACTGGACCGGGTTTGGTGGTTTTCTACACAAAACCCTGAGACGATTTTTGGAGTATAACAAAATTTGTTTTGACCAGAAAAAATTTTAACAGAAAACTAGGGTTATGAAATTTTGGTTTTTCGATTTTTCCGTTTCGAACTTCGACACACTTCACTACCTAGCTAGTTTATGTTTAGTTAGGCTCTGATACCACTGTAAGTCCACGTTGCCCACCCTGGTGCTTGCGGGGAGGCGGAAAACGGAATAAAAATTGGATTTTTATGAGCTTAGGCAACATGGACTAGACTAGAAAGGATCTTTGCTAAACAAAAACTTGCTAAAGCTAACTAGTAACTAGCTAAGTGCTAGAAAGGTTATACCTTGGGCTTTAAGTCCTTCTCTCCTTGCTCCTTAGAGTGGTGGAAGGAGGTCACCTTGGTTGTCTTCTCACGCCGAAGAAAGATCCACCCGAAAGCCTCAACCTTTAGCTTCAACTCCAAGCTAGAAATAACTAGGGTGCAAGAAGTGCTAATACTTGAACCCTAGAAGAGAGTAGAGATGATCAAGAGAGAGTTTTTCTCAAACTCAAGTGTTTCTCAACACATGAGAGGGGAGAGCTTGAGGGAGAGGAAGAACAAGAGAGAGAAATGAAATGATAGAATGAATATAGAATAAACCATTCTCACTAATATATGTGTATTAATTTAATTAGATAATTAGTAAGATAATTCTCATGGCTTAATCAAGACATGACCATTATCATTCCATTTTAAATGTAAATTGCAAGGATCAAAGAGCATCTTCCAAATGAAATGATGATGGTCAAAGTGCCAACCAAGGTCAACAAGTCAATAAGGTCAAATGGTCAACAACCATAACCATGCTCAATTATTAAACTAATACCAATTAACAATAATACACACATAAACATTAGGGTTAATAAAATGACAATAGCCATTAATCCTAATCAAGGTCCTCTCCCTCTGCCTCAAGCAACTGTGCATACGCACCAGCATTCGTGATCCGAGGAACACGAATACAATGAGAAAAACCAATCACAAATCATATACTAGGATCTGGCTTAAACCAAAGCCCGCTAGTATAAACTGTCCGAACAGCAAACGTGCACAAGTGCGCGGATGTGACCGAACCCTGTCGCAAAACCATGCGACCTCTACTCATTTTGCCTAAAGGCGAATAGCTCTCTGTGTGGGACTCTAAAGACTCGACACTACGCTGGCAGTGGGTTTAACCACAGACCGCAAGCGGCACTAGCTGTACATAACAGTCCCTAGGTAGATGTCGATAAGAAGACTGACGAGGTGAACCCCATCTGAACTCCTACTGAGCCTGTATGTGATAATCTCCGTACAGTCCGGTCTGTTCGTCTGATACATCGCATGGCGGGCTTAGTGGGGCGGTGAACGTCAGTCCCCTAATAGCGGTACAATTCGTGTCGTAGTGAAGCCCAGAACACCCTGAGATAACACTGGAAACCTACCAGTATATCTCGCTTCCCCTGGCCAGGGACTACTCGTGTAATGGCTCTCCTAGACACAGCGCGATGTCAACCCCCAATACCGGGAGAGACGAATCTTGTCTAACCATCACTGCCTCCAAGTGCTTCGGGACTGCACCCAAAAACTACCTGTTTGCACGACTCTTTTGAGCCGTGGTAGGGTAGTAATCAAAGTGCAGTGGGAACACACTCGAGGCGAAGTGACAGTGTCAAGTCAGCGGACTAAGCTGTACTCATGTCACCTGGGAACTGATAACCGACGATAGGTATAATACCAACCAACAGTTCCCGACGAGTCATGTCCAGTGTATTCGTAACCTAACGAGCACCCGTATACTATCTCAAGTATGACGTACTGACGGCTGTGGGACAGACCGTCTCCCACACTGGGATGAGAAGCGCATATGCTAGTCTACTCCGGAGTATCGATGCCCTGTCTCGATAGTCCAACGACTAGGGACCTGTATAAGGATGTGCTTATAGATCACCCAGCTCCCACGAGTGTGAGCGCCATCACAGCGCTGGTAATCAAGCAAAGATCCTAAGGGCTCTACTAATATGTATATCTGCAATATGCTAAAAGAAACACATGCACATATTAAAGTAGAGACAAACCAAGTGGCATACTACTATTTCGAGCAAGATTGTATATACAACTGTGAATATCCCAAGCTTCCATCAAGTAATATACAAACTAGTATGATACAGTAATGGCCTCTAGGGCATATACAATAACAAGCACATCCTTATGCAGGTCCCTAGTTGTAGGACTATTGAGACAGGGCATCGATAATTCGGAGTAGACTAGCATATGCGCTTCTCATCCCAGTGTGGGAGACGGTCTGTCCCACAGCCGTCAGTGCGTCGTACTTGAGATAGTATGCGGGTGCTCGTTAGGTTACGAGTACACTGGACAGGACTCGTCGGGAACGGTTGGTCGGTACTATACTTATCGTCAGTTATCAGTTCCCAGGTGACATGAGTACAGCTTAGTCCGCTGACTTGACACTGTCACTTCGCCTCGAGTGTGTTCCCACTGTACTTAGATTACTACCCTACCACGGCTTAAAGGATTCGTGCAAACATGTAGTAGTTAGGTGCAGTCCCGAAGCACTTGGAGGCAGTGACGGTTAGACAGGATTCGTCTCTCCCGGTATTTGGGGTTAACATCGTGCTGTGTCTAAGAAAGCCATTACACAAGTCGTCCCTGGCCAGGGCAAGCGAGATATACTGGTAGGTTTCCAGTGTTATCTCAGGGTGTTCTGGGCTACACTCCGACACGACTTGTACCGCTATTAGGGGACTGACGTTTACGGCCCCCTAGGCCCGCCTGCGATGTTATCAGACGAACAGACCGGACTGTACGGAGATTGTCACATTCAGGCTCAGTAGGAGTTCAGATGGGTTTCACCTCGTCCGTCTTCTTGTCGGCATCTACCTGGGGACCCGTACGCACAGCTAGTGCCTCTTGCGGTATGTGGTTAAACCCACTGCCAGCGTAATGTCGAGTATTTAGAGTCCCACACAGAAAGCTATTCGCCTTTAGGCAAAAGAGTAGAGGTCGCATGGTTTTGCGACAGGGTTCGGTCACATCCGTGCACTTGTGCACGTTTAGTGTCCGGGCAGTTAACACTAGCGGGCTTTGGTTTAAGCCAGATCCTAGTGTACGTTTTAGGATTGGTTTTATCTCGTTTGTATTCGTGTTCCTCGGAACGCGGATGCGGGTGTGTATGCACAGTTGACACAGAGACAGAGGCAGAGGATTCTCGTTGGGGTTGTTGACTGTTGACTATGGAATTTTGCTTAACCCTAATGAGAATAAGAAATATGATTAATGATAATATTAATTAAGTATTATTGTGTCATGGTAAGATGAAGGGTTGACTTTGTTGACTTGTTGACTTTGTTGACCGGTTGACTAGGTTGGACTAGTTGACCATCATCATTACAATGGCTATCATTTCATGGCAAAGACTTTAGCTTGCTTGTTTCTTTTTGCAAAATGAGTGCATGAAATGTTATGGCCATTTTGACTTGAATCATCACATAATACTCAATTACTATTATGAGTTATCATGATTTTGGATTATGAGAGCTTGGATGGCAAAATAGTTGCTCATTCTCTCATTTTCTTTCTCTCTCTTGCTTGAGCTCTCCCTCTTCCTCTTGCTCTCTCTCTAGTCTATGGTTCACTTGTCTCATGAGTTGAGAAGCAAGAACCATAGAGATAAAACCCAACACACTCCTCTACTCATCCTAGTTCACAAGGTTTAGCAAACCAAGTGTTTTGTTTCTTCTAGTTTGAAGTGAATCCAAAGGTAGAAGCTTTCAGGTGGATCCATCTTCGGCGCAAGGAGACGACGAGGTGAGGCCGATCCGACCACCGCAAGGAGTTGAAGACGAAGGAGATCAAGTTAAGGTATAACCACCTAACCGAGTAGGTAAAACTCTTGTTAGGATTGTTAGATAGTTGTTTAACAAACATCCGTATTTTGAGTTCATGTTACCACCTCTAGAAAAATCGTTTTTTATCATTTCCGCAAGCCCGTAAGTATCGGAAGTGGTAACGTAGACATACATAAAATGACTCATTCACTTCATTATTTCTAATGGTCACCCTTCCTTGGCTCCTACACTCACCCCCACCTCTTCATATGTGGCCGGCCCATTCTTGTGGTAGAGAGATGGTTGTTGATTAAAAAGTTTATGGAATTTGGTTCATGGAAATTTGATAGCTAATTTCTCATTTTATTCTATTCAAAAGGAAACTTCATTAACAGTTCATCGATGGCTTTGGATGAAGCGAGACAAAGTGTTCTACTCATTCTCTACATCAATCCTGGTCATCTCTTTTAGCAGACTTGATGACCGAGTTGTCTCGGTATAGAGACGGGAGCCCGTTAAAAAATCCGTAGACGTGGTGCCACCTCGACGAGGAGCCAGGAGATCGGAGCAGCCGCAACGGACCGTGGGATGATGGTTATAGAACGATGGACTCGGATCGTTCGGTATAACCTTTCTACCCACATTGTAGTTTGTTAGTTTAGCGTTAATGGAAGATCCGGGTTATAGTATGCGATAGCGGCAGTTATAAAAGTTTTTGTTCCGCATTTGGCGTCTGAAAGACGGACGGGGCGCTACGGAAGACTTACATGGTATGAGTGAATGGTTTGTCTAGCACCTTATAATGAGTTTTGAAGCATCACATGTCTCAAAGTATGGATTTTGATGGTGCTAAACAAACATGCAAAGGAATCGATCCTAGAAAATTAGGGTTACGAAACATAAGGCTAAATAAATTAGGGTTTCGAGACTACAACCTTTGTAGCTCCCTTTTTACTTGACTCCTTAGTCTCTTGGGTATTGGAAGAAGGTCCTCTTGTAGTCTTCTCACGTCCACGACGATCCACCCGGAGTTTCCCGTCCAAGCTTGCAACTTTGAAAAAACAAAGTGAACACTCTAAACAAGTTGGCTAAACTTGTGTAGAATGATGTTGTGGTTTAGAATCTCACTTCAAAAACCTTTCTTTATGTGTATATTGCTCATTAGAAGAAACTAGAGAGCAAATATGAAGGAGGAAGAAGATGGTGGCAATATTTTAACAAGAGATAAAGAAAAGATAACCATGAGAAGAAATGAAATATATCCATTTATATTTTATTCCTTCTCACATCAAACCATGGTTAAATCTTTTGGTTGGTATTTAATCAGGGTTTAAACCATGTATGGAAAGGCTAATCTATGGTTAAGGGTAGGTGAGAATGGTTAGGTTAAAGAAGAGTGTAGAAGCAAGTGAAGATTATCCTTTCCTTTTTCTATTTTGTTTTTAAACCTTAAATCAAATAAAAACAAAAGATTTATCCATGGTGCGAGTCTCATATTGCCACTATTTCCATGTGTAAACAACCATGATAGATGGGTGTATGTATGTATGTATGCACATCCATATGTGCATGAAACTAGTAAGAAAGAGAGAAAGAAAAACATACATGCATGCACACATCAATCATCCAAGAGAAGGTTTTAAGTGAGAAAACTAAGGGTTAAATGATAAATAAACACTTGATTTATCAATCTGGCCATATCACATATGACCCCACCAAAAGCAAGCCGCCCGATCAATGTACGGTATCACATACGCACATTTTAATCGGGTCCTTGCGCATATCACATACGCGCACCGTAACGTTTCGCCTGGACTAGGTAACTCCTGTGTAGTACTCTAATACTCGTCAATACGCCGGCAGAGGGTAATGATCATATCAAGTACCCCGAAACCGCAAGCGGTCAGCTAAACGTAACGGCCACCCGGGTATTGAGCGATCAGAAGAAAACAAGCGAACCTGCTACAACTCCCGTCGAGCCAAACGGCAACACAACCGTACAGTCCGGTCTCTTCGTCAGATATGCTGCATATCGAGCCTAGGGATGGTCACGTCGACCCCAATAACTCAATAAGTCATGCCGGTGAATGGTCTATAATAGATCGAGAAACTACTGATAAAACTTATCAGTAATTCTCAGCAGCCCTGGCCAGGGACTTGCTGATATAACCAGTCGGGCACAGCACAGCATCAACTCCCAATACCAGGAGAGACGAAACCCCTCCTATCGCTCATCGCCTTCGTGTGTCTCGGGACTGTACCCAACGGCCACCTGTTTGCATGACTCGGTAGAGCCGTGGTAGGGTGGCAATCAAAGTACAGTGGGAGAACACACAAGACTCTATGACGATCTTGGGTCTACAGACTAACCTGTACCAGTGTCACCTGAGAACTGCTATCCGACGATAGATATAATTCCATATAGGAGTTCTCGGTGAGTCCGTCCAGTGTACCCGGTCACCACTGAGCACCCGTATATGATCTTGATGTCAAACATCGATGAATGTGGGAACATTCATCGCCCATCGTAAGGGTCTAGTATCATATACGCTAGTCTACACTGGTATATCAATGCCCCGTCTCGATATACCTACGACTAGGGACATTCCAGGATATGCTTACAGACTACAGATGTCCCACTAGTATGATCTCCATCATAATTAAAGTAGTCAAGCCTATATCCTCAGGGTTTTATCAGCATGTATGAATGAATAAAAGCATGATCAAATCAACATGTCAGATAAAGAAGAATCAGATAGCATACTATCATGTCGAGCAAGAATGCATACTGAATATATATATATATATACATGTATAGATACATCCACTATCACATAATGGCCTCAAGGGCATACATATATCCAACAATCTCCCACTTGCACTAAGGCCAGTTATTAGCGTATCTCATACCCAACATCTTAAAAAGTCGCTCATGTTGTGGCTGAGGGAGGGCCTTGGTGAGTGGATCCGCGGCGTTATTCTTTGTGTCTACTCTCTTAATCTCGATCTCTCGGCGATCTACAATCTCCCGGATCAAATGATAGCGCCTCAGGATGTGTCTGGACCGCTGATAGGACCTGGGCTCCTTGGCTAACGCCATAGCCCCATTATTATCACAATACAAGGGTATTGGATCAATAATGGTTGGAACTACTCCTAGCTCCGAGACGAACTTCTTCATCCAGACGGCTTCCTTGGTGGCATCATTTGCAGCAATGTACTCAGCCTCCATCGTAGAGTCGGCAACGGTATCCTGTTTGGAACTCTTCCAACTTACCGCCCCTCCATTGAGGGTAAATACAAACCCTGAGATAGATTTGCTGTCATCCTTATCGCTCTGGAAGCTCGAATTGGTAAAGGCCTCCATTTGGAGATCTGTATTACCATACACCAAGAACAATTCTTTAGTCCTTCGTAAGTACTTAAGAATGATCTTCACACCTGTCCAGTGGTTCTCCCCTGGGTTAGATTGACACCTGCTTACAACACTAAGTGCATAAGCTACATCTGGGTGTGTACATAACATCGCATACATTATAGATCCTACTGCCGAAGCATAAGGTATAATGCTCATGCGAGCTCTCTCTTCATCGGTCTTTGTACAAGAATCCTTGGAGAGAGTGACTCAATGGCAAGCGGGTAAGGCACCCCGCTTGGAGTCTTCCATACTAAACCTTTTTAGGATGGTGTTGATGTACCTGGTTTGGGACAATCCCAATAACTTTTTGGATTTATCCCTATAGATCCTTATGCCCAGGATGTATGTGGCATCACCCAGGTCCTTCATGGAGAACCTTAATGATAAGAATGATTTAACCGACTGTAGCATAGGAATGTGACAGCTCTTCCTACAGCCTTCTTATAAACACAAGGTTCATCTGGATTTTTGATGAAATCAAACTCTTTGATAACATCATCGAAACAGATGTTCCAACTCCGAGATGCCTGCTTTAACCCATATATGGATTTAAGCAGTCTACATGCTTTCCCGCTGCTCCCACTGTCAATGAAGCCCTCTGGCTGATCCATATAAACGCATTCTTCTAAATCTCCATTTAGAAATGCTGTTTTAACGTCCTTCTGCCAGATTTCATAGTCGTAGAGCAATAGCAAGTAGGATCCGAATGGATTTAAGCATGGCTACGGGCGAAAAAGTTTCGTCATAGTCCAAACCTGGTCTTTGACGAAAACCTTTTGCCACAAGTCTTGCCTTATAGGTCTCTACCTGCCCATCTACACCAATCTTTCTTTTAAAGATCCATTTGCATCCCACAGGTTTTACCCCAGGGGGTACAATGTCCAAAGTCCATACTTTGTTGGTGTACATAGACTCCATTTCGGATCTCATGGCATCCAGCCACTTCACAGAGTCTCCACTCGTGATAGCTTGCTGAAAACTGGTAGGATCATCATCATCCATGATGCAATCTTCTCCGTTACCATCAATGAGGAAACAGTAGTAGCTCTCCGGTGGGCGAGAAGTCCTACCAGACCTTCGGAGTGGTCGAGGTTCCTCAGTTTCTATTGCAACAGCCGGTTCAACCAAATCGTCATTAGTAGTTTGTGTTTCTAGAACTTCTTCTAGATCCACCACCTTGCCATCATCTTTATCTGTAAAAAACTCTTTTTCCAAGAATGTGGCATACTGAGAAACAAACACCTTTTGTTCCTCTTTGTGGTAGAACAGATATCCATAAGAATTCTTTGGATATCCCACAAAGTTACACATGACTGACCGTGTCTCGAGTTTGTCCGGATTCTACTTTTTAACATAGGCCGGGCAACCCCAAATCTTAATTCTCTTAAGAGATGGTCTTTTGCCATTCCATATCTCATATGGCGTGGTAGACACGGCTTTGGTTGGAACCCTGTTTAGCAGAAACTCTGCAGTCTCTAATGCATGCCCCCAAAACGAGACTGGTAACTCAGCGTCACTTATCATGGACCGGACCATATCTAATAGGGTCCTATTCCGTCATTCTGACACACCGTTGTGCTGTGGTGTGTAAGGAGGAGTGAGCTGAGAGAGAATCCCATTCTCTTTTAGGAAGTTTGCAAATTCTGTACTGAGATACTCACCACCTCGATCTGATCGAAGCATCTTAATACTCAAGCCGGTTTGTTTTTCTACTTCTTGTTTATATTCAATGAATTTCTCGAAAGCGTCGGACTTGTGCTTTAATAAAAATACATGACCGAATCTTGAGAAGTCGTCAGTGAATGTAATGAAGTATGAAAAACTGCCTCTAGCCTGTGTAGACATTGGCCCACATACATCACTATGTATGAGGCCCGGGAGCTGAGTAGCTCTTTCTCCGTGTCCGGTAAACGGAGTTTTGGTCATTTTACCCTTGATACAAGACTGGCAAGTCGCATAAGATTTATATTCAAAAGAGTTTAAATATCCATCTTTGTGTAACTTGTTTAGTCTTGTTTCGTTAATATGACCAAGTCTACAATGCCAAAGAAAAGCTTCATTTAATTCTGAAAGTTTTCTTTTATTAGTGTGTTGTATACTGAAAACTGTGTGTTGATTTAGGACATATATTCCGTTATTAAGCGTACCATACCCAACCAACATTTGATTTGGGTGAATGTTCATAACATTGTTCTGCAATAAAAAATTATATCCTTCATTGTCCAACAAAGAAACGGATATTATATTACATAGCATACTTGGTACAAAATAACATGGATTCAAAATCAAAATACATCCAGATGGCAACCCCAAGTGATACTCTCCCACTGCGACTGTATGCACATTGGAACCATTTCCAACGCAGAGAGTATGGTCACCTGTCTTCAAAACCTTGCTATTTCTCAGCACCTGCATAGAATTGCAAATGTGAGAACCTGAACCGGTATCCAATACCCAGGAAGCAGAGTTTATTGAAAAACAGTTTTCTGTTACAAACGCACCTGAAGAAGAAGCATCACCATGCTTCTTCTTGAGACTTAAGTACTCCGTGCAGTTGCGCTTCCAATGTCCTGTCTTGTGGCAATGAAAACATTCACCCTTCCCCGAGTCTCCAGCCTTGGACTTTCCCTTTCCCTTCACCTTTTTAACTCCGCCCTTAGGATTAGTGGGTTTCTTCTTTTTCTTTCCCTTGGCCTTAGCTTTCGGGCGAGAAGAGGAAGACTGTCCAATAGTCATATCGGGATTTTTTGCTAACTTCATAGTGCTCTCTGCACTCCTTAACATATTAAGGAGTTCAGGGAGTTCCTTCTCTATGCCATGCATGTTGAAGTTCACTATGAACTGAGCAAAGGTGGAGGGGAGGGACTGCAGAATAATATCTATATATTGTTCATTGTCCATCGCCCATCCAAGGTCCTCAAGCTCTTCTATAAGAGCTATCATCTTCAGAACATGGTCTCCTACTGGTATGCCTGGGGCCATTCGCATCTGAAACAATTTCATTGATGCTTCGTATCGTAATACGCGGGATTGCTTTCCATACAACTCCTTTGTATGGAGAAATATGGTTTGAATGTCCATATTCTCGTGCTGCTTTTGATGTGTATTGTCCATCGATGCAAGCGCGAGGCATTTGGCCGTGGCACAGTCAGCGTCCCATGTCTTGCGGATTTCAACGTCCGCAACTGAGGATTTTGGACCTGGGACGGGCGGGGCTGAAGCCGTGAGGACATATGATATTTTATCATAAGTCAAGGCGATTTTCAGATTCCTCAGCCAGTCTTTATAATTGGTCCCATTCAGTTTGTTTTTATCTAGTAGAAGCTTCAGTCCAGTCATGGGTATCTGCCATTAAGAGAGAGAAAAGAATACACTCAGCGAAAGCTCTTGCATAGATCAGATTTGTTATTATCTTGTCTAATCGATGTCTCCCACTGCTTTAATCAAGTTTTTCTTTCAAACCATAAAAAGAAAACTAGCCAGGATTAATTACAGTCTACAACTTCGGTAACCGTTCAGCCAGGCCAGTGTCGGTACTTGAGGGAGGTTCCCCATGCTTTCGCACGGACCTAATTAAAGTAAATCTTGTTTTCCCAGAGGCGTAGCCCCGATAACACCTTTCTATACAGCTAATGAGTTAGCTAATTGTAAACTGTAAAACTCTCCTAGGAGCAACTATTGCCCACAGTGGGATCGGGATCCAACCATCACATGGAAGGTATGCAATCTCATTGCAAATTTCAAGTATTGAAATTCCCGATGTAATTTTTACCCCTAGTACTTATGACCTTAACTATGGTCAACAAATCATAAGTACCAGTCAAGTTCTACCCGTCATTTCTTGATCAATTAGACCCACCCATATGACCCTTAACTATGGTCAACAAAGTCGCATGAATGTCCTAATTAATCTGCATCATATGCAGTGTAGGAAGACATCACTTAGCTACCGTACACTACGCCTTAACTAAAGTCAACAAACGTAGCACGAATACTTAGTACGCTACTTCCTAAAATGATGGAGGGTTGCGAATGATTTTTAAGAAAATCTTTAACGCTCTGAACTTGATATCGTTGTAGAATCAAACGGTTTTCAAAAGGAGTGGTTTAAGCTCCGCAGTTTAGAAATATAGCTTTTTCATAAATAGCCGAGTGGTTTTCAAATCCGATTCTTGTTCACACCAGAATAATGCATTATTATATTCCCCATTCTTATTCTTTTTATAAATAAACATGTTCTTTTGACGCATGTCTGCTACATGTTACAGGTTACAGGGTCTTGGACAGGAAACAGTGAAAACGATGAAAAGACGACGTAAAAGTGAGACTTTGACCAACAAACAGAGAATCTTGATCAAGCCTACATAAGGAACAGTTCACAAAGCAAGATTCAAGACATCGACTCAAAGCGAACGGTTAAAAGTCCACCACAATTATTCCCTGGAAAATCTGAAAGAGAACAGAAGCTATTTAAAAGAAAGAATTAAAGAACTAAGTAGCCCAGGAAGCCCAAAGACAGAAGAGCCCACAAAGTAAAGGCCCAATACTTCCTTTTTAAGAAGACAAAAGGAAGATTTTATTTTACCAAAATTCATTTGCGGCTTTGACTTGTTGACCTAGGGCTATTTTTGTAATTGTAGACATGCGGATCAAAATGTAACCTAGGGTTTCCTATTCTCTATAAATAGGAACTCTACTCATTGTAATTTCTTATGCCTCCCTTTAATGAATAAAAATTAGAAATCTTTTGGAGAGCATCGGTGCCTCTCTTTAATTCAGAAATTCAGATCTGACAAACCTGCATGGAAGACTGGAGGGATCCATTTGTAAGTAATTTAATTTCTTGTTCTAGTTTAGATTTTAATTCCTTGCCTTAGATGTTAGATTTGGGAAGGGCTTTTGAGAGATGAGATCTCTCATCCCTTTCTTACCCCATCACATAGAATCTATAGGACTCCATGCATACACGCACACACTGCGCCCTACGGCACCCTATCCGTCGAGGTAGCGGTGATACCGTAGTATAAAGGCTCAGTTGCGCGCGTTTTCCATGGAGGTTAGGGTAAGGATCTCTAAAGGAAGGGCAAGAACCTAGAGGAAGGAACACCGTCCCGAATGGATCTAATCCCCTTTATTGATAATTACCATAACTCCTCTTAGATCCTAATCTGGGTATAGAAAGCGTTGAGATTTATTTACATTTCCAAACCATTCCTAAACCTAACCCTAGCAAGATTTAGATTTAGATAATTGCCCTAGAATAATTTAGGATTTTAGATTTAATAACAACTCCGAACACCCTTCTGAATTAACTCGTAAGAACGAATCGGAGATTCACAACATCCCTGTGGACCGACCCGTACTCACCGGCTAGCTTCATGCGACGCCGTTCTTGATTGCGGTTACAAATATTTTTGATCTATCTTTTAGAAAGCGCAAGCACGCTAAATCATTCAATCAATTCTACAACATCTTTTTAGGTTTATTTTCTTTACATTAATCATATTAATGTAATCCCATCATTTAAGTCCTTAAGCCAATCACAGAAAAGAAACGAAAATAACACGTACGCTTATGCCATCCGCATTCGCCGCAATATTCCGTTATGCACCGTTAGGTTACTTAACTAACGGCATACCGGGACGGGACTAGCACGGGTGTAAAACATAAGCAACGTTTACTATATATCATATATATAATATGTCATCGTCTCAGCTATCACAGAACACAGGCAGCAGAAACATAGATATAACGTGGGATATACTAGGACGTCCGTATTTAGTATTTAGCCAGAATAGAAAATACGGATTCCATAGTCGCGATGAATAGCCTAGCCCACACCCTGGACCCCTACGAGAGCGGCAAGTGACCCTACCAATTCTGGAGTTTAGGAGACCCGGTCTCGACTCCTCGAGATGGTCTCCCACTGAACCCCAGAACCCGGTCACCTGTGCTCCCCTCCTTGGGTCCATCCTAATGCAGAAAAGTAAATAATATACAACACCGGTGACACAGCCTCAACCCGGAAGTGCCCCAAATAAAAGAATATTACATTACATTTGAATTTACATGAATGAAAATATAAAACTCTCATCTCACAAAAAAACCCCGGTTATTCAATCGTGACAATCCTGCACATCATATCTCAGCAACACATAATATCACATATCATCAACGTAAATAAGTATGCATACCCCAATTGCCGTTGATGTATAGCAATGAAACCGGCGATATTGAACATACTACACTTACGGTCACAGAAAAAGAAAGTGTAAAACTATAATATTTGGAATCCACATTCTCTTCAGACATCATAAATGCGAAAAATCACATATTTCGTATTTCATGCCTAAACTATATGAATTCCACATATTGTATCACATTCCAGATAAACAGAAAGTATTAAAGTTTTCGAACGAACGATCAAGTATCCAAGATTCACTAAAGCTCAACACTTGAGCAGGGTTCAAAAAATCCGAAATGTGACACAGTAGTAGCGGTCCAGCCGTAGAAGGGTCAAGCCAACGCCTCACATGTGGCACGCCGTACTGCCCCAAACCCTAAGGTTCAAAGGGCAGTTCAAGACGGTCACATAATCGAGTAAAGGTTTGTTGTCTTCTAGAGGGACCACCACAAAAAGACTTGCACGTATCACCAAAGTATTTAAACCCCGTGAATAATGAGCAAATGATACTCGTTCAAACACTTCAATACTTTCTAATTTACCCAGAAAAGCAACGAAATGAAAATACGGATCGAATCTATGCGTCCAAAACCATCTCCAGACAATACAGTGCTATTTTCAGATTAAACATACCTAAAACACTGTACAAGCAGACATAAGAATTATAGTGCAATTTTCATGCAATGTTACCACTGTACGGCCGCGGAGCCGTGGCCTAAGCAAGGAATTGCCGCGGTTCCGCGGCCATATGAACTGTTCAAGGCATCGTATTTCACCATAATTCTTAGTTTTCTCTGATGTAATTTTTAAGTATTTTTAATTATGAAAAACGTCAGATTTTAAAATTTGCCCAGAGAGGGTCCAAAAAAATCGTATTTTTGTTCGATCGGGATTTTTACTTCGTAAAAGCGTCGCCTAATATTCTAGGTCGGCTCTGATAACATTGAAAGGTTTTTCTAGCACCTTATAATGAGTTTTGAAGCATCACATGTCTCAAAGTATGGATTTTGATGGTGCTAAACAAACATGCAAAGGAAGCGATCCTAGAAAATTAGGGTTACGAAACATAAAGCTAAACAAATTAGGGTTTCGAGTACAACCTTTGTAGCTCCCTTTTTGCTTGACTCCTTAGTCTCTTGGGTATTGGAAGAAGGTCCTCTTGTAGTCTTCTCACGTCCACGACGATCCACCCGGAGTTTCCCGTCCAAGCTTGCAACTTTGAAAATACAAAGTGAACACTCTAAACAAGTTGGCTAAAATTGTGTAGAATGATGTTGTGGTTTAGAATCTCACTTCAAAAATGTTTCTTTATGTGTATATTGCTCACTAAAAGAAACTAGAGAGCAAATATGAAGGAGGAAGAAGATGGTGGCAATATTTTAACAAGAGATAAAGAAAAAGATAACCATGAGAAGAAATGAAATATATCCATTTATAGTTTATTCCTTCTCACATCAAACCATGGTTAAATCTTTTGGTTGGTATTTAATTAGGGTTTAAACCATGTAAGGAAAGGTTAATCTATGGTTAAGGGTAGGTGAGAATGGTTAGGTTAAAGAAGAATGTAGAAGCAAGTGAAGATTATCCTTTCCTTTTTCTATTTTGTTTTTAAACCTTAAATCAAATAAAAAAAAAGATTTATCCATGGTGTGAGTCTCATATTGCCACCATTTCCATGTGTAAACAACCATGATAGATGGGTGTATGTATGTATGTATGCACATCCATATGTGTATGAAACTAGTAAGAAAGAGAGAAAGAAAAACATACATGCATGCACACATCCATCATCCAAGAGAAAGTTTTAAGTGAGAAAACTAATGGTTAAATGATAAATCAACACTTGATTTATCAATCCAGCCATATCACATATGACCCCACCAAAAGCAAGCCGCCTGATCAATGTACGGTATCACATACGCGCATTTTAATCGGGTCCTTGCGCATATCACATACGCGCACCACAACGTTTCGCCTGGACTAGGTAACTCCTGTGTGGGACTCTAAAACTCGTCAATACGCCGGCAGAGGGTAATGATCATATCAAGTACCCCCAAACCACAAGCGGTCAGCTAAACGTAACGGCCACCCGGGTATTGAGCGATCAGAAGAAAACAAGCGAACCTGCTACAACTCCCGTCGAGCCAACCGGCAACACTACCGTACAGTCCGGTCTCTTCGTCAGATATGCTGCATATCGAGCCTAGGGATGGTCACGTCACCCCAATAACTCAATAAGTTATGCCGGTGAATGGTCTATAACAGATCGAGAAACTACTGATAACACTTATCAGCAATTCTCAGTAGCCCTGGCCAGGGACTTGCTGATATAACCAGTCGGGAACAGCACAGCATCAACTCCCAATACCGGGAGAGACGAAACCCCTTCTATCGCTCATCGCCTTCGTGTGTCTCGGGACTGTACCCAACGGCCACCTGTTTGCACGACTCGGTAGAGCCGCGGTAGGGTGGCAATCAAAGTACAGTGGGAGAACACACAAGACTCTATGACGATCTCGGGTCTACAGACTAACCTGTACCAGTGTCACCTGAGAACTGCTATCCGACGATAGATATAATTCCATATAGGAGTTCTCGGTGAGTCCGTCCAGTGTACCCGGTCACCACTGAGCACCCGTATATGATCTTGATGTCAAACATTGATGAATGTGGGAACATTCATCGCCCATCGTATGGGTCTAGTATCATATACGCTAGTCTACACTGGTATACCAATGCCCCGTTTCGATATACCTACGACTAGGGACATTCCAGGATATGCTTACAGACTACAGATGTCCCACTAGTATGATCTCCATCATAATCAAAGTAGTCAAGCCTATATCCTCAGGGCTTTATCAGCATGTATGAATGAATAAAAGCATGATCAAATCAACATGTCAGATAAAGAAGAACCAGATAGCATACTATCATGTTGAGCAAGAATGCATACTGAATATATATATACATGTATAGATACATCCACTATCACATAATGGCCTCTAGGGCATACATATATCCAACAATCAGAGCCACGCCATTAAGCTTTACTAACTTGATCTAACGCGTTTAAAACAACGATGGAACGAAATTTCCGAAACCGCGATTTTAGTGTTAAAGTTTTTGTCGATTTTAAAAACTGGTCTAAAAATTATTTTGAGCATAACAGAAAATCGAGCAGGCTCTTTTAAGAACACAGAAGAAATTTGATCCCCTGATTTGACCGTACGACCGCGGAACCGTCGCACAAGCATAGCTTTGGCCGTGGATCACCGGTCGTCTTGGTGCTTCAGTGGGCCAAATTTATTCTTCGGGGTCTACATAGAAAATAATGGTTTCTGGAATATTTCTTTTGGGCCCAGATTTTGTTACTGTACAGCAGATGTACGTGGGGCCCACTTCGGGAAATTTTGTCGATCGAAATTTTAAACTTGTTAGTTTGCAGTACTTACATTATATGTCCGACCGTGAATGTCATTCGAGCGGTAAACCGCGTCTAATTGCTATAGTCCTTTTAGACGGGTTTGCGAACGTGACATTCGCGTTGATGTTCTGTGTTGTGCTGTGATGTTACGGATTTGTCGTGGTGGATAGCAGTGTGCAATGGTAGTGCAGTTTGGATTTATTTGTACATTTGATATTGCGGGACGAGCGTCCAACATGTGGACTGCGTCACTTCCTGTTTGTATAATATTCTTTTGGGACACGACCGAGCTGAGGTCGATGTACCCGTTGTACATGTTTTTCATTTCTGTACTAGGTTTTACCCCGTGACGGAGTGCACGGATAGCCGGGTTCTGGAGGGCAACAGGTCCGCATCTCATGGCTTTGAGAGGCAGAGGGGCCTCACTCTAGAATTGGCAGACTATTCGCCGCACTCGTAGGGGGTACAGGTTGACCCAAGGAGGGGTGCTCAAGTTACCGGATTCCGTGAAGTGCAGGGTAGTCCATTCACTTTGCTGTAGGAGGCTGCCTTGCTTCAGGTTTTGGCGGGTAACTTGCCGCACCCGTAGGGTCTAGGTTTCATTGCACAGGCTATCCACACGACCAGGGGAACGTCGGGTTTCAGCAGCGGCACTGTGAATCCCGGGGATCCCAGATTATCTGTATTGTTCTGTGATGCTTATTACTTTTTTGTAATGTTGCATTTATCATGCCTGGAGCAATTATTTTATACTGGAATATATACTAGTAGATGTTGTATATGTTTTACACCCGCACTAGTTCAGTCCCCGCTCTGTCGTTAGTTAAGTAACCTAACGGGTGATGACGGGACCCAGTGACGAATGCGGATGGTATATACGTACATTTTATTTTCGTTCTTTTCTGGTGTGATTAATTGATGGGACTGCGTTGATTCTGATCAATGCAAAGGAAAACAAAAATGTTTGGATGTTGTTGGAACAGTTTTAAAAAGTGTTATTACAAAGACGTTTTCTTTTGTTTTGCACAGTGGTATTCAGTAGGAATATCCTTCACCTCATTCGACGAGGCAAGGGCCGATATCCGTCATTTCTTATGGATGGTCAGTAGAGGCTGGGGTATTCATTTGTTGCATAGATCGATGAGTTGGTTTGGGACAGTCCTATTACCTTGTTGGACTTCGTCAAGGGTTTGTACGGGTAGGTTCGAATTGACAATAATGACGGGTAGAACTTGATATGTGTCTTATGATTTGTTAGCCTTCATCAAGGTCATAAGAACATGGGGTAAAATCATATCGGGAGTTTCTAAAGAAACTGAAACTTGCCAGGCATGCACATACCTTCTGGAGTGTGATAACGTGAGTGGATTCCGTCACGTTATCATGCGATGAGAGTTGGATCCCGATTCCAATTGATGAGTTGGTTTACTCTTCGGGTGATCCCGATTGATTCTTCTTTTAGGTTTGGAGAAGAATTTGACTGTACAGTGGGAGGTTTCCGGATTAGATAAAGTGATAACCATTCTGATCTAGGTTAGAGTGCACGCAGAGTGTTTCTTTTCTCTCTCTCTTTGGCAGCGACCATTGACCGACCCTAGACTCTGACTCAGTGACCAAGTTGACCGAACCTTCTTAAAATACTGGCTTTTTGGATTGTCTATGTTGCATAAGTTATTGCCACTCCTTCTTTTACCCTTTGGATTTCTCAAAACACTCCGTATTACTACGGACATCCACTTCCATTAGATAGATCCATCGTATGGTTATATACGAACTCGAAGGGAATTCTTCGAGGATGGATCCAGGTTCAGGAGAAATAGAATTGGTTTATTCAGTTGTCTTTTATTATCACTTTCTCTCAGGTTGCGAGGGCTCCTTGGTTTAGGAGAGTACACCTATTACGCTTATTGGATAGTCTTCTTCCAAAATAGAGGCAGGTGCCGAAAGGTAGGGAACGAAGAAAACCAATTAGCTTAAGTAGGGTGTACAGAAGGTAATATGTAAAGACAAAATAAAGGGATTAGAAAGAGGGCAAAGTAAATTGCGACAGCTATCATTCACGACCAAACCGCGTACTTCATCGCCACTCCTATTTCACATTTGCTTTTTTCCCCAGTTCAGGAGAAATAGAATACGGTATTATTCAGTTGTCTTTTATCATCACCTTCTCTCAAGTTGCGAGTGCTCCTTGGTTTAGGAGGGTACACCGATTACGCTTATTGGACAGTCTTCTTCCAAACAATAGGCTGGTGCCGAACGGTAGGGAAGGAAGAAACCCACTAAGCCTAAAAGGGGTGTACAGAAGGAAATGACTAAAGACAAATAAAGGGATTTGGAGAGATGGCAAAGAAATATACGGTTATAGTCATGAATTGGATTATGGAAGAGGCATTATTAGGAATACTAGGATACCCCTATGAAACATTTTCATGTTTAAGTTTCACAGTGCGTTGTTAAAGGAAAACTGATTTCCCGATACTTACTCCAGGGTATGTATTTTCCAGGTATGATTCTCACATTTGTATGGTTTTACAGATGATGAGTGGGAGGAAGTTATTGGGAAATTAGGTGATCATCCTCATTATATCGGAATTCGTTGTAATTAGTGATATTTGAGGAAATCGCCTGGGTTATTGCCGGCAGGCATGTATTTGGTTTTGAGTATCCGTTGTTGTGCACCAATTTCAAAATGATATATCTGTACGTTTATTTTTATAAAGTGAGATATAACTCTTTGATATTATGTCGATGAAATTTACCTATATCAGTAAGCGATTGGGTAAGGAGCATTGAACATCGGAGTAGTTCTTAACCATAAGTACAGTTTTCAACCTATGATGCACAGGTTTTGAGTTATTCAACTCAGCGGACTTATACAGAGTATTGTATGTTGTCCAGTGTCCGTAAGGACAAAGTGGTTGGTCCTCGTACTATGTTCTGTTTACTTATGACTTCCCTAGTTTTCAGACAAGTGTTTCGTAGAAATACAAGGTATAAGTTTTTGAGAAGTTATGGGTATAGAAATAAAGTAGAGAACCAGATGTCGCAAGTATCGGGATTCTTCAAAGAGATCGAAGATGTAGATACTTGTGATTGGTATTCAGATGATAGTAACGGTTTTTGAGAAACTTGTTTCTCTTTCAGGTTACTCATAATTGGATGCATTCCTAAGTTGAGTAATGCTGATCAGGCTTTTCTCCATTAAGTTGATATGCACTGGGGACAGCTGCATGATTAGAATCTGGTTCCAATTAAATAAGTGCCAAAGTTTCTATATTGGATATAGAATGGTTCATATCTTAACGATGTTAAGGTACGGGGAGTTGTCCGGCTTATGCTTAAAACCGGACTCTGGATAACTCAGGGCACGTTTCTGTAATGGCAGTTTGTGGGTTGGCCCGGGCTATGTCGAGGGTTGACTTTCTACCATCTGGAAGATCAATAGTGATATTGTTCTTGACTCGCCACAGTTTTAGTAAAATGGATTTTTTCAGAAAACAGTAGTGGGTGTATGGTAGAACAGGAAGTGATTCCAGAACAAAAAACGATTACGGAAAATTTAATAGGACCTAAAGATTCAATCAGGTTTGACATTCCATTAGCCACTCCGCAGATATGGTGGATAACCTCAGGCACCAGAGAGGTACTCCGGTAGCCTCAAGGACGGTGACAGGGAGATTCTTGTTTACCTAGACTTGACACTACTGTTGTTCTAGGCTATGAGACCCAGCAGGAGGTTAAGTATGGCATCGTTCTAAACTAGCTTTAGAAGTGCACGTATATATTATTCTGCCAGAGGGTTGTTGTGGTCAGTGGGAGCATCGAAAGCATAGTAGGCAAGTAACTTATGTCTATTTATAGACTTGAGCTGGTATAGCGGAGATAGATCAACTTATTTTGATATGACAGTCATGGGTTTGACTTCATCAGAATAGGGGATTGATCTATTAAGAAGGTAGTAGGGTGTGATGTCCTGGTATTTGGATGAAATACACAGAGAAGGAAGTAAAATTGCTATACTACAATCGGTTATACTGTGGTTGTCACACAGTTGTTTCTCCAGACAGGATATGGATATAATATCAGACATTCTGGTTTCTAGATCTAGATTTTGGTAGTTTCCCAATGTGGGTACTTTGACTGTATTCTAATAGTATTTTAGAATAGATGACTCCTGGTATGGTGGTGTACCTGCAGGTGATGGAGCCACCCTCTCTAAAGGTGTCTTACAGACTAAAGGGGAGAGGGATGTCCATGATTGGCAGATCACTTACTTAGGAAATTGAGTCAATCATGAGATGTCAAGTACAACACCAAATGTTGTTTTTGCACTAGATGCGATAAGTTTATATTAGTCCAATCCTGAAGAAACATAAGGAAGCAGCTTTAGAACATAAGTGCATGTTCTACGGATTTGATGACGGCAGCCTCCTTCGGGAGACGGTTATCATTCCAGGCTTCAAAGGTGACATGGATGACAGAGTGATTGTCAGAGTTATAGTTTTCCCTCCGATGAGTGATAGTATCATGGACAGGTGGTCCAAGAGGATACTATGGGAGGCATGGTGCTGGATACTGATTAGGTTCTGTTGACGATACAGTCTAAGAAGTTTGGATTTGGAGTTCATTTATGAACTAGGTCCCATCAGATATCCAGACATATTCTAAGACAGGTATTACTCGATTTGGGAGATGGCTTTCTCCGCGAACTTGAGTTTAAGAGAGACATAGAAAGAAACATTAGGGCGGATCAACTCATTGAGGCTATTTCTCGAACAGAAGAGTTTTACAAACATGCTTTGTGAAACTGATTCGTAGAGGAGTTGGGTGTTCGTTATCACACGGGCTGTGAGTATACGACATCGCAATAATTAGCCTTAAATGCAAGTGGGAGATTGTTGGATATAGTGCCCTCAAAGTCAATTATTGGATCGCGGGTACGTGGTTGCAATGATTGAGGATGACCTATACAGGTAGGACAGTCTTACTCGAGATGATAGTATGATATCTGGTTTGCCTTTATCAGTTGTTTACAGGCACAGGTGACTGATCACTATTACACGTTAATAGAGCCCTTAGGATCTTGCTTGACTACCAACAGTATGATGGAAATCATATACGTGAGAGTTGGGTAGTCCATAAGCACATCCTTAAAAGTGGTCCCTAGTCATGGGAGTTTCGAGACAGGGCATCGATAATTCGGAGTAGACTAGTGTATCCAGTCGAGACCCCGACGAGGGGCGGTGGCCGGTCTCACAAGCCACTGGTGTCAGTTGGATCACCTAAGATGTATACAGGGGCTCATTGGTGTAGGGTTCCTAGGCACTCTCAAGAGGTCTCACAAGGCATCAACCATGCCAATTTCAAAAATAACGGTGCCGAGAAACCCTAACAAGATAGTTGGCTAGAATTCTAGGCGACAAAGCAAACTAGTTAACACTTAACTACAAGAATACGGAAATACAACCTTTGTAGATCCGGTCCTCCACCTCCACGGGTCCGTGATGAAGTCCTCTCCGCTGTCCTCATGCAATCCCGGGCTCTAGTGTCGGCTTCATCGGAGAAGAAGCGGGCTAGGTCATCGACGACGTGCCGAAGATGATCTACGTCGAGGCATCACTAGATCAAGCTCCAACTTCACCAAGTCATGAAACATGTGAAGAAAACACACTCTACTACTTGGCAAGAGGTAGAGGATGAAGAAATAGGAAGTGGGTAGACTTTAGAATTGGATTTCTCACTTGTTTTCATCAATCACCATTGATGAAGAATGGTTTTCTTCAAGTGAAGAAGATGAAGAAGAAGAAGATAATGATATGATAAGTTAATTAGAATAATAAAGAAAAAGAATACTTATCATAACATTAACTATAGTTAGGTGTAGAGAATTGACTAAGGTTAAAAGAATGGTTAGGGTTAAGCTTGAAGACAAAATGGTCATATGGTCAAAACTTCATGAAGCTTCATCAAGCTTCATGAAAGAAAGAAAGAAAGAACAAAACCATTTTGTTTTCTTTTGTCATTTCATTTTCTTCCAAAAGAAAAAGATAAATGAATGGACAAATAAATGGAAACCTTAACCATTTACTTAACCTAGGTTCAATTCTTTACACAAACCAATTTTGTATGCATCATCAAACATGATACAATCGAGTGCACAAAAGTATATCACATATACAATGTGTACACCCGAGTGAGAAAATCCATCTTAAGTAAACCGATACTAATTAATGCAAACTTATATATCAAATATATAATTATGCATTAAATCAACACTTGATTTAATGATCCGGTCATGTCGCATATAACAGGCTAATATCAAAAGTAACAACTTATCGAATCAACACTTGATCCGATAACCCGGCTATATCGTATATAACCGATCAATGTCACATATCGCGAGAATTGAATACAGTATCACATACTGGTATCATTCTCGGTCCTGCACACATCTCATATGTGCTCCTATTTCGTTTCGCTTGAGCCAGGAAACCTCTGTGTAGGACTCTAAAGACTCGTCAATACACCGGCAGCAGATGATGATCATATCAAGCACCCACAAGCCGCAAGCGGTCTGCTAAACGTAACGGCCACCCGGGTATTGAGAGATCTGAAGATCGACGAGCAAGCCCGCTCACACTCCAGTGAATCCAACCAGTAACACTACCGTACAGTCCAGTCTGATCGTCTGATATGTCGCATATCTTGCCTAGGGGTGGTAAACGTCAGACCCCAATAGCTCGATAAGTCGTGTCGATATGAGGCTCATAACGGGTCGAGAAACTACTGGTAACACTTACCAGCAATTCTCTGATCAGCCCTGGCCAGGGACTTCCTGTTATAGCCAATCGAACACAATGCAACATCAACTCCCTATACCGGGAGAGACAAATCCCCTCCTATCGCTCATTGCCTCCATGTGACTCGGGACTGTAC
The DNA here is from genome assembly GCA_030015575.1 of Agapanthus africanus. Taxonomy (NCBI): domain Eukaryota; kingdom Viridiplantae; phylum Streptophyta; class Magnoliopsida; order Asparagales; family Amaryllidaceae; genus Agapanthus; species Agapanthus africanus. Next base: position 272,799,161 of record JASDDO010000010.1, read on the forward strand.
CCAAAAACCACCGTTTTGCATGCCCTCTTGGACGTGGTAAGATGGAAATCAAAGCACAGTGGGAACCACACAAGACCCTATGACGATCTCGGGTCAACAGACTACTCTGTACCAGTGTCACCAGAGAACTGCCATCTGATGTGAGGTATAATACCATCCGGGAGTTCTCGGCAAGTCCTTCCAGTGTACCCAGTCTCTACTGAGCACCCGTATATCATCTCTGATGTCAAACACGAATGGATATGGGATCATCCATCGCCCATCTGTATGGGTCGAGAAGGTATACGCTAGTCTACACTGGTATATCGATGCCCCGTCTCGATACACCCACGACTAGGGACTTTGAAGGATGTACTTATGGACTACCATGTCCCCACTAGTATGATCCGCATCATAGTCCAGGTAGTCAAGTACACATCCTAAGGGCTTTACCAAAATGTAATAGAGAGACAATCAGTATACACGTTGAGGTAAAGAGCAACCAGATAGCATACTATCATGTCGAGCAAGAAAGTCCTCCCTATATATGTCCTAGCATCCACTACAATATACATCCAATGTACAGTAATGGCCTCTAGGGCATACATATAACTAACAATCTCCCACTTGCACTAGGGCCATCTGTAGCAGTGGTTGTAGTATCTCACACTCAACCATCCCATAAAAGTCTCTCTCTGGGAATAGGCCTTCGTGAGTGGATCCGCCGTGTTATCCTCTGAGTCTGCTCTCCTAACCTCGATCACCCTGGAGATCAACCATCTCCATGATCAGGTGATACTGCCTTAGAATATGTCTGGATCACTAATGGGACCTGCGTTCCTTGGCATAAGCCATAACTCCATTGTCACACAATGGGAGGAACATAGTTCATCTTATGAACCAATATACACCCAAACAGGCTCTATGGTAGCATCTTAAGTAGCGATGTATCTAGCCTTTACCGTCTAGTATGTCACGGTATCTAGCTTGGAACTCTTCCAACATACCGTCCCTTTAGTGAGGGTAAAGACAATGCCTGCGACTGACATTCAGTCGTCTTTATCACTCTGGAACACTTCCAGTGATCCTATATGGAGAATCATTGTGATAAGCGGAGATTGACCGAGCGTAGCATAGGAAACTCCTTTCTTATCAAGAGTATGTCATCCACGTACTCTACGAGAATCACCACCATACTCCCTACTACCTTTTTTTTTATACAAGGTTCATCTACCATTTTGATGAAGTCAAACTCTTTGACTACTACATCAAAACAGACGTTCCAACTCCGCGATGCCTGCTTTTTTATAAAACATCTTGCACACGTTTCCGCTGCTCCCACTGTCTACGAGGACCTCTGGCTGTGTACTTATAGACGCACTCTTCTAAAACATCATTTAGAAAAGCAGTCAAGACACCCAACCACCAGATATCGTAGTCATGGTATGTAGCCGTGGCAAGTAGGATCTGGATGGACATAAGCATAGCTACTTGAAAAAGGTTTCATCATTATCCACGCCTGGTCAATGACGAAAACCTTTAACAAGTCTATCTTTGAAAGTCTCAACTTTTCCATTTACACCAAGTAATCTTCTCAAGATATACTTGCTCCTGATGGGGATTTAACCCTTCAGATATAACAACCAAAGTCCATACTTTGTTGGTGTATAAGGATTCCATCTCAGATCACTAAGCATCCAGCCATTCTTATAGAGTCTTACTCCTGATGGCCAGCTCGAAACTAGTTGGGTCATCATCTCATGATGCAATCCTCGCTCCAAATGTCATAGAGAAAATGAAGTATCTCTCAGGTGGGTGAGGAACCCTACTAGATCGGCAGAGAGGCTGAGGTTCGTTGGAATCTACTGAATCCTTTGGTTCTACCAAATCATCTGCTGTAATTTGTATAGCTGGAACCTTTCCAGTTCTACATAACTGATGTTTCCTCGAGCTTGTCCGGATTTTTCTTTTAGACATAGGCCGGACAACCCCAAATCTTAACTAGCTTAAGACATGGGCTCTTCCCATATCATATCAAATATGAAGTGGTAGGCAACTGATTTGATTTGAACCATTTTCAATAGGTATGCAGCTTCTCAAGTACATAACTCCCAAAAGGAAATAGGTAACTCAGTAGTACTCATCATAGAGCACACCTTATCATATAGGGTGTGATTGCTCCGCCCTGATATACCATCGTGCTATGGTGTATCCAGAGGAGTAATGCTGAGAGAGAATCTCATTCTCCTTTAGAATAGTCCAGGAATTCCATGCACAAGTATTCTCCTCCTTAATCACATCAAAGGACATAATACTTATACCCGTATTTTGGTTCTCTACTTCTAACTTATATTCTGTGAATATCTCAAAAGGTTCGGACTTGTGTTTCAACAAGAACATATGTCTGAATCTAAAGAGATCATCAGAGAACGTAATGAAGTATAAAGAACCAATCCTGGTATGTGTAGACAGGGGACCTTACATACATCAACATGTATCAATCCCAAGAGTTCACTAACTCTTTCTCTGTTTTCAATAAACAGAGCTATGGTCATCTTATCTTTGTGATATGACTGGCAAGTTTTCACAAGATGTAAATTCAAACTGATTTAAATATGTATCTAAATGTAACTTTAGCTAGTCGGGTCACATTGATCTGACCTAGTCTACAATACCTCAAGAAGAATTCGTTCCTTTCTGAACTCTTCCTCTTGTGTGTGTTCTGTATACTAAGAACTGTAGTTTGATTTAGAACATCAATGCTTTTAGATAACGTGCCTGAACCGATCAACTTTTGATATAGGAAATGTTCAAAACATTATCCAACAATACAAAATTTTATCATTTCTTTACTAATAAAGAGACTGATATGATTTTGTATATCAGGTTCGGTATCTAATAACATTCGTTCAGAAGCAATGTATTGTAATACAGGGTGACAGTGACCGACAGACTTGGCTACAACTCTTGCCCCGTTTTCTGCATCATGAAACTTATCACCCGTTCTCAGTTTTTCTACCCTTTTGTAGCCCTATGTAACAGATTACATATCTGGGATCCTGATCCAGTATCATATACCCAGGATGCAGAGGATTCTGAGAAACAGTTCTTTGTAACGAATACACCCGAAGGAGATGCATCATCATGCACTTTCTTCGTTTGGGCGGCACGGGAAATCTGGTATTCCCCTATTTCCTGCTCTGTCTTATAACAATTTTAAGTTGGAGCGGGACCAACGTTCCCCAGCTCAGTATAACAAGCGGGTTCGGTCAATTATCCGTATTATTATCTTGATTAAGGCTTGATATGGTCGCTACCAGGAGAGAGAGAGAAGAAAACACTCAGCGTGCGCTCTAACAAGAATAGATTGGTTATTATTTTATCTAATCAGGATGGCTCCCACTGCTTTTTATCAAATCTTCCTTCAAACCCTAAAAGGAAAGACTAGCCGGGATTAATTACACACTACAAGTTCGCCAATCTTTCTGCCAGGCCAGTGTCGGTACTTTGAGGGAGGTCCCCCGTGCTTTCGCACGAACCTAATTAATGTAAACCTCGTTTTTCCCAGAGGCGTAACCTCGTTAACACCTTTCTAGACACCTACTTGATCGGCTAATTGTAATGTGTAAAACTCTCCCAGGAGTAACAATTACTCGCAGCGGGTATCGGGATCCAACTATCTCATAGAAGGTATGCAATCTCATTGCAAATTTCAACACTTAAAATTCCCGATAATATTTTTCCTTGAACGATCTATGACCTTGACAAGGTCAACAAACCATAGACCCCAAGTCAAGTTCAACCCGTCATTTCTTGATTGAATCAAACCCACCCGCACGACCCTTGACAAGGTCAACAAGGCCGCACGACTACCCTAACCCAATCTGCATCATATGTATAAGCAGATAAATACTGGTTAGCTACCGCACACTGCGCCTTGACAAGGTCAACAAACGCAGCACGAATACTAAACAGGATTTATCTGAAATGACGGAGGGCTACGACAGGTTTTTCAGAAAACCTATTGCGTAATGAACTTGTTATCGTTGTAGGATCGAATGATTCTGACATGGAGTGTTTTTGAGGCTTTTCTAGTTTTGCTAAAGGAGTCACTCCTGGTGAAGGGATCGTCGGTCCTTTCCTCGTCGAATGAGGTGCGGGATATATCATATATATCACTGTGCAAAGCAAAACTCTTAAAAGCAATCAAAAGACAAACCGAGTGTGCAGCATCTGCCAGTTATTGCTAAAGGAGTCACTCCCGGTGAAGGGATCTCGGTCCTTTCCTTATCGAATAAGGTGCAGGATATATCACATATACCACTGTGCAAAGCAAGAACTGTAGCTACCTGTTTTATTTTGAAATTCGATTCTACAACATCTTAGGTTTCTTTTATTTCATTAATCACATTAATGAAGTCCCATCATTTAAGTACCTAAACATCACAGATAAATACGACGTACACTTATGCCATCTGCATTCGCCTCGATGTCCCCTCGTGCACCGTTAGGTTAGGTAACTAACGGCAGAGCGGGGCAGGGCTAGCGCGGGTGTAAAACATAAGTAACGCCTATATAATATATCATATATACTATATACTGTATCTATCACAGAACATCACATGATCACATCACAGATATCGCAGCAGAAGAATCATATGAAATATTGGATATACTAGGATGTCCGTGTTTTCAATACGAGCCAGAATAAAACACGGATTCCACGGTCGTGATGAATAGCCAAATCCACACCCCTAGACCCCTACGAGAGCGGCAAGCAACCCTACCAATTCTGGAGTTAGGAGACCCGGACTCGACTCCTCGAGTTGGTCTCCCACTGGACTCCAGAACCCGGTTACTTGTGCCCTCCTCGTTGGGTCTATCCTAGTGCGGAAAAGTAAATAATATACAAAGGGTGACTACTTCCGCAACCTGGAAGTGTTGCGCCACGGCAGCGCCCCGGCCGTCTATCCGAGGCCAAAATGCGGAATCAAAAATTTTCCTTACTTGGAAACCGGAGCTACCGCGGACAATGAAAACCCGGATAGTAACCATTAACATAAAGCTAGCAAACAAGAGATGGGAAGAGAAGTATACCAAGTGATCCGAGTCCTCCGGTCTTCTCTTCATCGTCCCGATCTCCCGCGGAAAGTCTTGTCTCCACATCGTCGCCTCCTCGCCGGAAGGGCACCACATCGCCTGCTTCTTTTACGGGCTCCCGCCTCAATACTGAGGCAACTCGAGCATGAAGCCGGCAAGTCGACATGCCCAAGAAATGCTGTATAATGTAGTGTAGAAGCTATATCTCATTTGGGTTTGTTGCCATTTGAAGATGATGGAGGAAACAAGATAAGAAAAATGGTGCTTGCATTTTTCTAGCATGAAAATGAGATCAAGAATACCACACTCTCAAGAATGAAACTCTCATCTTCTTTTCTCTCAAGTGAGTTCTACCATCTCCAAAATGAGAATGGTGGAGGAAGCAATACAAAACCACAACCTTAGAAGGAAGGTAATGGTAGTAAAAGCAAGGGGTGACCATAGCCAAACATCATGATAACAAAACTCATATCAACTACTAATCACCTCAAATCAACAAAAAGCAAGTGATGATGATAGATAAGAATGGTATCAAAAAGTTGCTATCATAATTAATCATCTTACAAATAAACCCTCCACAATATGTTATTTGCAAACTTGCAAATAACACCCTACATCCTAAAAGTCCGGCCGGGAAAGAACAAAGGAAAACCGGCCGGAACGGAATGCAAACTGGCAACTCCAGAAAACTGGTCCCGTAATAAATTACAGGAAAACCCCGATACTGTGCATACACACCCGCATTTGTATTCCGTCCGGATACAAATGCAATGAGATAAAATCTACACTGTACTAGACTAGGACCGGCTTAAGCCAAAGCCGGCTAGAAATATCCGTTCGATCCTGATCCGTGCAATACCGCACGTATCAGATCGAACCCTGCCATATAACCATACGGCCACTAGTACAAACCGTCCGATCCTGATCCGTGCAATACCGCACGTATCTGATCGGACCCTGCCATATCTCCATACGGCCTCTACAGCGTTTCGCCCGAAAGCTTGAGTAACTGAAAGTGTGGTGGACTCTAAAGACTCGTCAATACTATGGCTATGGATTTAACCACTAGCACGTCAGAGGTATAAGCCAATACGTGACGGGCCACCAGCTATTGACCAAAAGGGACGTCGATGAGCGAACTCATCCTGACACCCTACTGAGCCTGTCAGTGACAATATCCGTACAGTCCGGTCTGTTCGTCTATGAGCATCGCATGTCGGGCCTAGGGGGTTGGTAAAAGTCAGACCCCTAAAAGCGGTACAAGTCGTGTCGGAGTGTAGCCCAGAACGCCCTGAGATACTACTGGAATACCTACCAGTAAATCTCCTGCCTCGGCCGAGGGCTTTGCGTAATGGCTATCCTAGACAAAGCGCGACCTCACCCCAAATACCGGGAGAGACGAACCCCTGAAGATCCGCTCACTGCCTCCATGTGGCTCGGGACTGTACCCAACTAAAACCTGTTTGCAAGACTCCTTTGAGCCGTGGTAGGGTAGTAATCAAAGCACAGTGGGAACTCACACGAGATAAATGACGATCTCAGGTCGATGAACTAACCTGTACACATGTCACCAGGGAACTGCTATCTGACATCTGGTATAAGACCAACTAGCAGGTTTCCGGCGAGTCCTGTCCAGTGTACTCATAACCCAATGAGCACCTGTATACATCTTAGGTGAACCAACTGACACCACTGGCTTGTGAGACCGGCCACCGCCCCTCGTCGGGGTCTCGACTGTATACACTAGTCTACTAATGGAGTATCGATGCCCTGTCTCGAAACTCCTACGACTAGGGACCTTTTAAGGATGTGCTTATAGACTACCAGCTCCCACGTATATGATCGCCATCATACTGCTGGTAGTCAAGCAAGAATCGTAGGGGCTCTATCAACGTGTAATAGCGACATGTCAGGTCACCTAAAGCAGTACACGATGATAAAGATAAACTAGATAGCATACTATCATCTCGAGTAAGACTGTCCTACCGGGATAGGTCCTCTCTCAATCATTGCAATCACGTGCCTGTGATCCAATAATTGACTCTGAGGGCACTATCTCCAACAATCTCCCACTTGCACTCAAGACTAATTTTTGCGATGTCGCATACTCACAGCCCGTGTGATACCGAACACCCAACTCCTCTACTAGTCAGTCTCACAAAACCCGTTTGCGAAACTATTGCGTTCGAGGAATAGCCTCAGTGAGTGCATCCGCTGTGAAGTTTCTTTTTATGTCTCTCTATATCTCAAGTTCGCGGAGAAAGCCATCTCCCGAAATGAGCAATACCTGTCTTGGAACGTCTGGATGTCTGATGGGACCTAGTTCATAAATGAACTCCAAATCCAGACTTCTTAGACTGTATCGTCAACTGAACTTAATCAGTATCCTGCGCCATGCCTTCCTCAGTATTGCCTTGGACCACCTGTCCAAAATACCGCCCCTCGTCAGAAGGAAAAACTATAACTCTGACAGCCACCCTACCATCCAGGTCACCTTGGAGGCCTGGAATGATAACCGTCTCCTAAAGGAGGCTGCCGTTATCCTATCCCTAGAACATCAACTTATGTTCTAAAACTGCTTCCGACTGTTTCTCCAGGATTGGATCAATATCAACTTATTGCATCTACTGCAAGAACAACATCTGGTGTGGTACTTGACATCTCATGATTGACTCAATTGCCTAAGCAAGTGATCTGTCAATCATGCGTATCCCTCTCCCCTTTAGTCTGTAAGACACCTTTAGAGAGGGTGACACCATCAACTGCAGGTACACTACCGTGCCAGGAGTCGTCCATTCTAAATACTCATAGAATGCTGTCAAGGTACCCAGATTGGTAAACTACCCAAATCTAGATCTAAAACCATAGATCTAGTAACCAGAATGTCTGATATAATATCCAAGTCCTGTGTGGAGAAACTACTGTGTGACAACCAAAGTATAACCGATCGTAGTATAGGAATATCACTTCCTACTCTGTGTATGTCATCCAAATACCATGACATCACACCCTACTACCTTCTCAACAGATCCATCCCCTATTCTGATGAAGTCAAACCTATGACTGTCACATCAGAAATAGATGATCTATCTTCGCTATATCTGCTTTAGTCTATAAATAGACATAAGCATGATTTCCACCAATGCTTCCGCTGCTCCCACCGACTACGACAACCCTCTGGCAGAGTCATATAGACGTGCACTTCTAAAGCTAGTTTAGAACGACGCTATACTCATCCTCCTGCCGGGTCTCGCAGCCTGGAACAACAGCAAAAGCAAGTGTGGGTAAACAAGAACTTCCCTGTCACCGTCCTTGAGGCTACCGGAGCACCTCTCGGGTGTCTGAAGTTACCCACCTTGTCTGCGGACTGGCCAATGGAATGTCAAACCAGATTGAATCTTTAGGTTCCTTATCAAATCTTCAGTAATCGTTTGTGGTTCTGGAATTACTTCCAGTTCTACCATACTCCCACTACTGTTTTCTGAAAAAATCCATTTTTATTAAAACTGTGGCGAGTCTAGAACAATATTACTATTGATCTTCCAGATGGTAGAAAGTCAACCCTCGTCATAGCCTGGGTCAACCCACAAACAGCCATTACAGAAACGTGCCTTGAGTGGTCCAGTGTCTGGTTTTAAGTATAAGCCGGACAACTCCCCGTACCTTAACAATGTCAAGATATGAACTGTTCTATATCCAATATAGAAACAGAGGCACTGATTTAATTGAACCAGATTCAAATCATGCAGCTGTCTCCAGTGCATGTCAACTAAATGGAAGGAGGCCGATCGGCGTTACTCAACTTAGGAATGCTTCCAATTATGAGTAACCTGAAAGAGAAGCAATTTCTCTTTATCATTACTATCAACTGAATACCATATACAAGTATCTACATCTTCGATCACCTTGAAGAATCCCGATACTTGCAATACTTGGTTCTCTACTTTATTCAAATACCTATAACTTCTCAAAATTCGGACCCTGTGTTTCCACGAAACAGCCGTCTAAAAACTAGAGAAGTCATAAGTAAACCGAATATAGTACGAGGACCAACCCCTCTGTCATGATGGACGCTGGACAACATACAAAACTCTGTATAAGTCCGCTGAGTCTAACAACTCTTTCACAGTGTGTTGTAGGTTGAAAACTGTACTTATGGTTAAGAAGAATTACACCGCTGTTTAATGCTCCTTACCTAACCTTTCACTGATATAGGTAAATGTCATCGACATAATATCAAAAGGTATATCTCACTCTATAAAAATAGACGTACAAATATATCAATTTGAAATTGGTGCACATCAGCGGATATTCAAAACCAAATATTTGCCGACCGGCAAACAGCCCAGATGATCTCCTCAAATATCACCGATTACAACGAATCCCGATATAATGAGGATGATTACCCTATTCCCAATAACTCACTCCCACTCATCATCTGTAAAACCATACAGATATGAGAATCAAACCTGGTAAATACATACCCTGAAGTAAGTGCCCAATCGGGAAATCAGTTTTCTTTTAACAGTACACAGCTGAACTGAAACATTGAAATATTTCGATGGGGTATCCTGGTATTCGTAGTAATGCCTCTGCCATTATCCAGATTCACAACTATAACCGTATAATTCTTTGCCACCTCTCCAAATCCCTTTATATGTCTTTAGTCATTACCTTCTGCCACCCCTTAGGCCAAATGGTTTTCTTCCTTCCCTACCGTTCGGCACCAGCCTATGGTTTGGAAGAAGACTACCCAATAAGCATAATGGGTGTACTGTCCTAGTCCTAGGAGCACTCGCAATGCGAGAGAAGGTGAAGATAAAAGACAACCGAATAAACCTTATTCCTATTTCTCCTGGACCAGAGTCCATCCCCGAACTGGAACAAGTTCCTTTCGAGTTCGTATATAACTATACGATGGAGTATCCAATAAACTGTGGATCTTCGTAGTGATACGGAGTGTCCTGGAGAAATACAAAGGTGATTTAGGATTGGCGAAGAAATACTTGGTTTGTTCGTGAATAGCAGTCGCAATTTACTTTGCCCTCTTACTAATCCCTTGCTTTGTCTTAACTTAATATCTTCTGCACACCATCGTTATGCTAATTGGTTTTCTTCATTCCCTACCGGTCGGCACCAGCCTAAGGTTTGGAAGAAGACTATCCAATTTGCGTAATAGGTGTACTATCTCCTAAACCAAGGAGTACTCGCAACCTGAGAGAAGGTAAAAGGAAAAGACAACTGAATAATCCTATTCGTTTTCTCCAGAACCAGAAACCATACTCGAAGTTCTTCGAGTTCGTATATAACCATACGATTGTTTTGTTCAATGGAAGTGGACGTTCGTAGTAATACGGGGTGTCCTGGAGAAAAGGGTAAAAGTGGGAGGGGCAATGAGGTTTGCAACTCTGACAATCCAAAAGCCAGTGTTAAGAAGGTTCGGTCAACTTGGTCACTGAGTCATAGTCCAGGGTCGGGTCAATGGTCGCTGCCAAAGAGAGAGAAAAGAAACACTCAGCGTGCACTCTAACCTAGATCAGAATGGTTACCAATTTATCTAATCAGGAAACCTCCCACTGTACCTCAAATTCTCCTCCAAACCTGAAAGAAGAATTAGTCGGGGTCACCCGAGGAGTAAACCAACTCATCAGTGGGAATCGGGATCCAACTATCATCGCATGATAACTTGACGGAATCCACTCAAGTCACCACACTCCAGAAGGTATGCGCATGTCTGGCAAGTTTCAGTTCTTTTGAAACTCCCGATGTGATTTTTACCCCTAGGACCCAAGTGACCTTGACACAGTCAACAAATCAAAGAGTCCTAGTCAAGTTCAACCCGTCATTATCCTGGATTGCATTAAACCCACCCGTACGAGCCCTTGACACAGTCAACAAGGCCGCACGACTGTCCTAACCAATCCCATTAATATGCTACAAACAAACACCACTTAGCTACCGCACACTACGCCTTGACACAGTCAACAAACGCAGCACGAATACTAAGTAATACTTGTAAGAAATGACGGAGGGCTACGGCTGGTATTTGGCGAAAAACCTTTAACGTAATGAACTTGATATCGTTGAAGGAACTGCATAGCCTTTTATAAAAATATAGTGACGAAAACCTTTACTAAAGAGGTCACTCCCGGTGAAGGGATCTCGGCTCTTTCCCCGTAGAATGAGGTGCAGGATATTCCAACTGAATAGCACGATGCAAAGCAAAAGTAATTGTCTATAGTGAAGTTAATGCCCTGACGCAAACTTCTGTCCAAGGGGTCACTCCCGGTGAAGGGATCTCGGCCCTTGCCTCGTCGACTGAGGAGCAGAATATTCCAAATGAATACCACGATGCAAAACAAAAGTGAACGTCCTTGCAATAACAGCTTTTTGAAAAATGTTCCAACAACATCAGAATAGGTTTTTTTAGCTTGCATTAATCTGAATCAACACAGTCCCATCAATTGATCACACCACAAAGAATGAAAATATACTGATGTACGTATATGCCATCCGCATTCGCCACTGGGTCCCGTCATCACCCGTTAGGTTACTTAACTAACGACAGAGCGGGGACTGGACTTGCGCGGATGCAAAACATATACAACATCTACTAATATATATACCAATATATTATATTTCGCTCAAGACATGATAAAATGCAACATCACAGAAATGTACAGCATCACAGAACAATACAGATATCTGGAAGCCCCGGGTTTCACAGAGCCGCTGCTGAAACCCGACGTTCCCCTGGTCGTGTGGATAGCCTGTGCAATGAAATCCTAGACCCCTACGGGCGCGGCAAGTCACCCGCCAAAACCTGAAGAGAGGCAGCCCCCTTCAGCGCCGTGAATGGACCACCCAGCACTTCAAGGAATCCGGTAACTTGGGCACCACTCCTGGGTCAACCAGTACCCCCTACGAGGGCGGCGAATAGCCCGCCAATCCTAGAGTGAAGCCCCCTCCGTCTCAATGCCATGAGATGCGGGCCCGTTGCCCTCTAGAACCCGGCTATCCGTGCACCCCTTCGCGGGGTAATCCTAGTACAGAAAGTAAAATATACATACAACGGGTACATCGACCGCAACCAGGCCGTGCCCCAAAAGAATAATACAAACAGGCAGTGACGGCAGTCCATATGTCGGACGCTCGCCCCGCAATATCAAATGTACATATAAAACAAAACAGTACTAACATTGCATCCAGGCTATCCCCCACGACCGATCCGCAACATCACAGCATAAACACAGAACATCAACGTGAAAGTCACGTTCGCAAATCCGTCTAACCGGGCTATAGCAGTTAGACAGGATTTACCGATCAAGTGATATTCACGGTCGCAGATATAATGTAAATACTATGAAATAATGTGTTTAAAATATCCGATCGATCAAATAATTAATAAGTGGGCCCCCAAGTAATACTGTAGCACTCACAGAAATTCTGGGCCCAAATTTAATATTCCAAAACCCCCAAAATCAGCCCACAAGCCCACTGGAAAAATTGGACACAGTGAGGACACCAAAGTGCGGCGGAACCGCGGCCCAAGGGGGGGTTTGGCCGCGGTTCCACGCTTCAATGATCGACTGACTGCGTCGAATTTTTATAGCAGTCTTAGAATTTCCAGTACATTAGTTTTATACAACCTGAAAAATTTTTAGACATCAAAAAATTTCAACAGAAAACTGATGTGAGGAAAATGAGGTTTTTTGGAATTTCGGTCAATCGGATAAGTAAAACACATTAGAACAAGCTAGGCAAGGTTAATGGCGTGGCTCTGATACCATGTTGGCCACGGCAGCGCCCCCGGCCGTCTATCCGAGGCCAAAATGCGGAATCAAAAATTTTCCTTACTTGGAAACCGGCGCTACCGCGGACAATGAAAACCCGGATCGTAACCATTAACCTAATGCTAGCAAACAAGAGATGGGAAGATAAGTATACCAAGTGATCCGAGTCCTTCGGTCTTCTCTTCATCGTCCCGATCTCCCACGGAAAGTCTTGTCTCCACATCGTCGCCTCCTCGCCGGAAGGGCACCACATCGCCTGCGTCTTTTACGGGCTCCCGTCTCAATACCGAGGCAACTCGAGCATGAAGCCGGCAAGTCGATATGCCCAAGAAATGCTGTAGAATGTAGTGTAGAGTCTATGTCTCATTTGGGTTTGTTGCCATTTGAAGATGATGGAGGAAACAAGATAAGAAAAATGGTGCTTGCATTTTTCTAGCATGAAAATGAGATCAAGAATGCCACACTCTCAAGAACGAAACTCTCATCTTCTTTTCTCTCAAGTGAGTTCTACCATCTCCAAAATGAGAATGGTGGAGGAAGCAATACAAAACCACAACCTTAGAAGGAAGGTAATGGTAGTAAAAGCAAGGGGTGACCATAGCCAAACATCATGATAACAAAACTCATATCAACTACTAATCACCTCAAATCAACAAAAAGCAAGGGATGATGATAGATAAGAATGGTATCAAAAAGATGCTATCATAATTAATCATCTTACAAATAAACCCTCCACAATATGTTATTTGCAAACTTGCAAATAACACCCTCCATCCTAAAAGTCCGGCCGGGAAAGAACAAAGGAAAACCGGCCGGAACGGAATGCAAACTGGCAACTCCAGAAAACTGGTCCCGTAATAAATTACAGGAAAACCCCGATACTGTGCACAAACACCCGCATCTGTATTCCGTCCGGATACAAATGCAATGAGACAAAATCTACATTGTACTAAACTAGGACCGGCTTAAGCCAAAGCCGGCTAGTAATATCCGTTCGATCCTGATCCGTGCAATACCGCACGTATCAGATCGAACCCTGCCATATAACCATACGGCCACTAGTACAAACCGTACGATCCTGATCCGTGCAATACCGCACGTATCTGATCGGACCCTGCCATATCTCCATACGGCCTCTACAGCGTTTCGCCCGAAAGCTTAAGTAACTGAAAGTGTGGTGGACTCTAAAGACTTGTCAATACTATGGCTATGGATTTAACCACTAGCACGTCAGAGGTATAAGCCAATACGTGACGGGCCACCAGCTATTGACCAAAAGTGACGTCGATGAGCGAACTCATCCTGACACCCTACTAAGCCTGTTAGGGACAATATCCGTACAGTCCGGTCCATTCGTCTATGAGCATCGCATGTTGGGCCTAGGGGGTTGGTAAAAGTCAGACCCCCAAAAGCGGTACAAGTCGTGTCGGAGTGTAGCCCAGAACGCCCTGAGATACTACTGGAATACCGACCAGTAAATCTCCTGCCTCGGCCGAGGGCTTTGCGTAATGGCCCTCCTAGACACAGCGCGACCTCACCCCCAATACCGGGAGAGACGAACCCCTGAAGATCCGCTCACTGCCTCCATGTGGCTCGAGAGTGTACCCAACTAAAACCTGTTTGCATGACTCCTTTGAGCCGTGGTAGGGTAGTAATTAAAGCACAGTGGGAACTCACACGAGATAAATGACGATCTCAGGTCGATGAACTAACCTGTACACATGTCACCAGGGATCTGCTATCTGACATCTGGTATAAGACCAACTAGCAGGTTCCCGGCGAGTCCTGTCCGGTGTACTCATAACCCAATGAGCACCTGTATACATCTTAGGTGAACCAACTGACACCAGTGGATTGTGAGACCGGCCACCGCCCCTCGTCGGGGTCTCGACTGTATACACTAGTCTACTAATTGAGTATCGATGCCCTGTCTCGAAACTCCTACGACTAGGGACCTTTTAAGAATGTGCTTATAGACTACCAGCTCCCACGTATATGATCGCCATCATACTGCTGGTAGTCAAGCAAGAATCGTAGGGGCTCTATCAACGTGTAATAGCAACATGTCAGGTCACCTAAAGCAGTACACGATGATAAAGATAAACCAGATAGCATACTATCATCTCGAGTAAGACTGTCCTACCGGGATAGGTCCTCCCTCAATCATTGCAATCACGTGCCTGTGATCCAATAATTGACTCTGAGGGCACTATCTCCGACAGGAAGTGCCCCAATAAAAGAATATTACATACAAGTTTTTACATGAATGAAAATGAAAAACACTCATCTCACAGAAAAACCCCGGCTATTCAAACACGACGATCCAATATAACATATACAGCAACACATAACATCACATGTCATCAACGTAAGTAAATATGCGCATCCCAATTGTCGTTGACATATAACAACGAAACCGGCGATATCACATATTACACTTACGGTCACAGAAAAGAAAGTGTAAAACTACAACAGTTGGAATCCGCAACCTCCTCAGACATCGCATGCCTGACTAAATGAATTCTTTAGACATCGCATGCCTAACAATTATAAACCCCGCATTTTAGTCTCATTATCGAAAACACTTTTCAATATCAAGTCGGGGAATTCAACTGGATTCCCGACATCCTGATCGAATGCTCGTCGCAAACTTTAGTAGGCGGCCGCACCCCTGATACCGTCGACGAAGTGCACCAAGGCGGAACACCGCTGCCGCGAGCACCCGGACGGATGCTTTCGGCGACGGGGTTCTCCTACAGTCACTTGGTCGGGGCTATGGAGTGAGGCTGTCTATTAAGTTTACCCGGCGAGTATCCGCGTACGCTACGTGATTGCGACGGACTTTTGATCACATCAAAATTCCGTGGCAACCGATCAAGTGAGACTAAAGTGCTGTGTTTATAACATTCATTCAGTTATCTCATAACTTCTTGTGAATTCCAATTATTGTATCACATTCCGGATAAATAGAAAATGTCAAACTTTCCGATCGAACGATCGAACACCCAAGTTTTCCCGATACAGATCAACACATCAAACAAGTCTAAAAACATTCAGTTCGTGCCTCAGTACCAACGGTCCAGCGGTAGAAGGGTGAAGCCAATGCCTCACATGTGGCACGCTGTACTGCCCCAAACCCTAAGGTTCAAAGGGCAGTTCAAGACGGTCACATAATCGAGTTAAGGTTTGTTGTCTTCTAGAGGGTCCATTGAGTTACTTGCACTACTTAGAACGTCTTTAAACCACGGAAAAATCCAACACATGGAAATTTCCCGACAGTGGAAAAATTGGGTATTTATATCCGGTCGAACTTTTTAACATATTCTAAAATTTATCCGGAAAGCCAAATAGACAAAATCTGATACTCCGATCGAAACACCGAATCCCCAAAACAACCCCAGAAAATTCAACTGTTGAATAAAATTTAAAAATTCCCATAAAATCCAGC
Organism: Agapanthus africanus; assembly: GCA_030015575.1. NCBI lineage: Eukaryota > Viridiplantae > Streptophyta > Magnoliopsida > Asparagales > Amaryllidaceae > Agapanthus > Agapanthus africanus. The sequence goes on from JASDDO010000010.1 coordinate 272,815,481, forward strand.
ATCAGAAAAGAGGAGTTACTATGCAACAATTACAGTGAGATACGACCGTACTGCCGCGGATCCGCCGCATGAGCCAAGCTCATGCCGCGGAACCGCGGCTACTTATATGAATTACGATGTCGTTTTGCACCATAACTCTTAGATCTTCCTGCTGAATTTTTTAAGAATTTTTAATCTGGAAAAAACCCAGTTTTTAGAAAAAGTCCAGAGAGCATGCTTCGGGTTCGGATTTTGGTTCGATCGGACTTCAAACTCCGTCTAGACTTCGCCTAAGGCTCTAGCTAGGCTCTGATACCACTGTAAGGTTCGTAGGCACTCTCAAGAGGTCTCACAAGGCATCAACCATGCCAATTTCAAAAATAACGGTGCCGAGAAACCCTAACATGATCGTTGGCTAGAATTCTAGGCGACAAAGCAAACTGGTTAACACTTAACTACAAGAATACGGAAATACAACCTTTGTAGATCCGGTCCTCCACCTCCACGGCTCCGTGATGAAGTCCTCTCCGCTGTCCTCATGCAATCCCGGGCACTAGCGTCGGCTTCATCGGAGAAGAAGCGGGCTAGGTCATCGACGACGTGCCGAAGATGATCTACGTCGAGGCATCACTAGATCAAGCTCCAACTTCACCAAGTCATGAAACATGTGAAGAAAACACACTCTACTACTTGGCAAGAGGTAGAGGATGAAGAAATAGAAAGTGGGTAGACTTTAGAAATGGATTTCTCACTTGTTTTCATCAATCACCATTGATGAAGAATGGTTTTCTTCAAGTGAAGAAGATGAATAAGAAGAAGATAATGATATGATAAGTTAATTAGAATAATAAAGAAAAAGAATACTTATCATAACATTAACTATAGTTAGGTGTAGAGAATTGACTAAGGTTAAAAGAATGGTTAGGGTTAAGCTTGAAGACAAAATGGTCATATGGTCAAAGCTTCATGAAGCTTCATCAAGCTTCATGAAAGAAAGAAAGAAAGAACAAAACCATTTTGTTTTCTTTTGTCATTTCATTTTCTTCCAAAATAAAAAGATAAATGAATGGACAAATAAATAGAAACCTTAACCATTTACTTAACCTAGGTTTAATTCTTTACACAAACCAATTTTGTATGCATCATCAAACATGATACAATCGAGTGCACAAAAGAAAAGTATATCACATATACAATGTGTACACCCGAGTGAGAAAATCCATCTTAAGTAAACCGATACTAGTTAATGCAAACTTATATATCAAATATATAATTATGCATTAAATCATTAAATCAACACTTGATTTAATGATCCGGTCATGTCGCATATAACCGGCTAATATCAACAGTAACAACTTATCGAATCAACACTTGATCCGATAACCCGGCTATATCGTATATAACCGATCAATGTCACATATCGCGAGAATTGAATACAGTATCACATACTGGTATCATTCTCGGTCCCGCACACATCTCATATGTGCTCCTATTTCATTTCGCTTGAGCCAGGAAACCTCTGTGTAGGACTCTAAAGACTCGTCAATACGCCGGTAGCAGATGATGATCATATCAAGCACCCACAAGCCGCAAGCGGTCTGCTAAACGTAACGGCCACCCGGGTATTGAGCGATCTGAAGATCGACGAGCAAGCCCGCTCACACTCCAGTGAATCCAACCAGTAACACTACCGTACAGTCCGGTCTGATCGTCTGATATGTCGCATATCTTGCCTAGGGGTGGTAAATGTCAGACCCCAATAGCTCGATAAGTCGTGTCGATATGAGGCTCATAACGGGTCGAGAAACTACTGGTAACACTTACCAGCAATTCTCTGATCAGCCCTGGCCAGGGACTTCCTGTTATAGACAATCGAACACAGTGCAACATAAACTCCCTATACCGGGAGAGACAAATCCCCTCCTATCGCTCATTGCCTCCATGTGACTCGGGACTGTACCCAAAAACCACCGTTTTGCACGCACTCTTGGACGTGGTAAGATGGAAATCAAAGCACAGTGGGAACCACACAAGACTCTATGACGATCTCGGGTCAACAGACTACTCTGTACCAGTGTCACCAGAGAACTGCCATCTGACGTGAGGTATAATACCATCTGGGAGTTCTCGGCGAGTCCGTCCAGTGTACCCAGTCTCTACTGAGCACCCGTATATCATCTCTGATGTCAAACACCAATGGATATGGGATCATCCATCGCCTATCTGTATGGGTCGAGAAGGTATACGCTAGTCTACTCTGGTATATCGATGCCCCGTCTCGATACACCCACGACTAGGGACTTTGAAGGATGTACTTATGGACTACCATGTCCCCACTAGTATGATCCGCATCATAGTCCAGGTAGTCAAGTACACATCCTAATGGCTTTACCAACATGTAATAGAGAGACAATCAGTATACATGTTGAGGTAAAGAGCAACCAGATAGCATACTATCATGCCGAGCAAGAAAATCCTCCCTATATATGTCCTAGCATCCACTACAATATACATCCAATGTACAGTAATGGCCTCTAGGGCATACATATAACTAACAATTGGGTTATGAGTACACCGGACAGGACTTACCGGGAACCTGCTAGTTGGTATTATACCTATCGTTAGATAGCAATTCCCTGGTGACATGTGTATAGGTTAGTTCATCGACCTGAGGCCGTCATTTGTCTCGTGTGAGTTCCCACTGTGCTTTGATTTCTACCCTACCACGGCTCAAAGGAGTCGTGCAAACAGGTCTTTTTTGGGTACAGTCTCGAGCCACATAGAGGCAAGTGAGCGGATCGGCAGGGGATTCGTCTCTCCCGGTATTGGGGGTGAGATCGCGCAGTGTCTAGGAGAGCCATTACACAAAGCCCTCGGCTGAAGCAGGAGATTTACTGGTAGGTACTCCAATAGTATCTCAGGGTGTTCTAGGCTGCACTCTGACACGACTTATATCGCTATTGGGGGTCTGACGTTACCAGCCCCCTAGGCCCGATATGCGATACTCATAGACGAACGGACCGGACTGTTAGTATATTGTCACTGTTATGCTCAGTAGGATTTCAGGATGAGTTCTCTCATCGGCTTCCCTTGAGGTCAGTACATGGGCAGCCATTACGCACTGCTAGTGCCGCTGACGTGCTAGTAGTTAAACCCACTGCCTGAGTACTGATGAGTCATTAGAGTCCCCCACAGATAGTTTCCCAAGATCGGGCGAAACGTTGTAGAGGCCGTATGGTTTTATAGCAGGGTTCGGAAAATGCACGTGCGTTTAAGCACGTGTTATATTTCGGGCAGATAATACTGGTGGGCTTTGGTTTAAGCCGGATCCGAGTATTATACTGTGTAGATATAATATCTTTGTCTTAGTTGCATTTGTATTCGGTCGTAATACAAATGCGGGTATGTTTATACTGTTACGGGGTTGTCCTGAAATTCATTTCGGGATCGCTTTTGGAAGTTGCAGTTTTTTATCACCCGTCTTAAACATTCGGTTTAATGCGGATTAATCTTTTTCATTTGGGTGAGTCATAAGGGTGTGTCATGAGTGTGGAAGGTTCTAAAAGTGGTGACTAGGTTAATGTGTCACCATTTACATTAATGGTTTTTGTGAGGTGGCTTAGTTCAATTAATGTTTTTGCAAGGTGTAAAATGACTCATTCACTTCATTATGGCTAATAGTCACCCTTCCTTGGCTCCTACACTCACCCCCACCTCTTCATATGTGGCCGACCCATTCTTGTGGTAGAGAGATGGTTGTTTATTAAAAAGTTTATGGAATTTGGTTCATGGAAATTTGATAGCTCATTTCTCATTTTATTCCATTCAAAAGGTAACTTCATTAACCGTTCATCCATGGCTTTGGATGAAGCGAGACAAAATGTTCTACTCATTCTCTACATCAATCTTGACCGTCTCTTTTAGCAGACTTGATGACCGAGTTGCCTCGGGATAGAGGCGGGAGCTCGTTTAAAGATCCGTAGATGTGGTGCGACCTCGATCAGGAGCCAGGAGATCGGAGCAGCCTCAACGGAGCGTGGGATGATGGTTAAAGAACGAAGGACTCGGATCGTTTGGTATAACCTTTCTACCAACTTTGTAGTTTGTTAGTTTAGCGTTAATGGCAGAGCCGTGTTATAGTATGCGATAGCGCCAGTTATAAAAGTTTTTGTTCTGCGTTTGGCGTCTGAAAGACAGCCGGGGCGCTACCGTAGACTTACACCAATACCGGCAGAGACGAAACCCCTGCCGATCCACTTACTGCCTATATGTGGCTCGGGACTGTATCCAACTAAAACCTATTTGCACGACTCCATTGAGCCGTGGTAAGGTTGTAATAAAAGCACAGTGGGAACTCACACGAGACAAATGACGATCTCAGGTCGATGAACGAACCTCTACACATGTCACCAGGGAACTGCTATCCGACGTCAGGTATAAGACCAACTAGCATGTTCCCGGCGAGTCCTGTCCGGTGTACTCATAACCCAATGAGCACCTGTATACATCATAGGTGAACCAACTGACACCAATGGCTTGTGAGACCGGCCAGCTCCCCTCGTCGGGGTCTCGACTGTATACACTAGTCTACTAATGGAGTATCGATGCCCAGTCTCGAAACTCCCATAACTAGGGACACTTTAAGGATGTGATTATAGACCCCAGCTCCCACGTATATGATCGCCATCATACTGCTGGCCGTCAAGTAAGAATCCTAAGGGCTCTACCAACGTGCAATAGTGACCTAAAGCAGTACGCGATGATAAAGATAAACCAGATAGCATACTATCATCTTGAGTAAGATTGTCCTACGGGTATAGATTCTCCCTCAATCATTGCAATCATGTGCCTGTGATCCAATAATTGACTCTGAGGGCACTATATCTAACAATCTCCCACTTGCACTCAAGGCTAATTATTGTGATGTCGCATACTCACATCCCGTGTGATACCAAACACCCAACTCCTCTACTAATCTGTCTCACAAAGCCGGTTTGTGAAACTATTGCGTTCGAGGAATAGCCTCAGTGAGTGGATCCGCCCTGATGTTTCTTTCTATATCTCTCTTTATCTCAAGTTCGCGGAGAAAGCCATCTCCCGAAATGAGCAATACCTGTCTTAGAATATGTCTGGATATCTTATGGGACCTAGTTCATAAAGGAACTCCAAATCCAAACTTCTTAGACTGTATCATCAACTGAACTTAATCAGTATCCAGCGCTATGCCTCCCTCAGTATCCGTTTGGACCTCCTGTCTAAACTACTGCCCCTTGTCTGAGGGAAAAACTATAACTCTGACAGTCACTCTGTCATCCAGGTCACCTTGGAATCCTGGAATGATTACCGTTTCCCGAATGAGGCTGTCGTTATCATATCCCTACAACATTCACTTATGTTCTAAAACTGCTTCCGAACGTTTCTCCAAAATTTGATCAATATCAACTTATTGCAACTCGTGCAAAAACAACATCTGGTGTGGTACTTCACATCTCATGATCAACTCAATTGACTAAGCAAGTGATCTGCCAATCATACACATCCTCTCCCTTTCAGTCTGTAAGAAACCTTTATAGAGGGTGACTCCATCACCTGCAGGTATACTACTGTGCCAGGAGTCGTCCATTCTAAAACACCTTTAGAATACTGTCTAAGTACCCAGATTGGGACACTACCCAAATCTAGATCTAAAATCATAGATCTAGTAACCAGAATGTCTGATATTATATCTATATCCTATGTGGAGAAACCACTGTGTGACAACCAAAGTATAACCGATCGTAGTGTAGGAATTTCACTTCCTACTCTGTGTATGTCATCCAAATACCAGGACATCACACCCTATTGCCTTCTTAACAGATCCATCCCCTATTCTGATGAAGACAAATCTATGAATGTCACATCAGAAATAGATGATCCATCTCCGCTATATCCGCTTTAGTCTATAAATAGACATAAGCCACTTTTGCACTATGCTTCCGCTGCTCCCACTGACTACGACAACCCTCTGGCAGAATAATATACACGTGCACTTCTAAAGCCAGTTCAGAACGACGCTATACTCATCCTCCTGCCGGGTCTCAAAGTCTGGAACAGCAGTAGTGTCAAGTCTGGGTAAACAAGAACCTCCCTGTCACCGTCTTTGAGCATACCGAAGTACCTCTCGAGTACCTGAGGTTACCCACCTTATCTGCGGAGTGGCCAATGGAATGTCAAACCAGATTGAGTCTTTAGGTTCTTATTAAATCTTCAGTAATCCTTTGCGGTTCTGGAATCACTTCCAGTTCTACCATACTCCCACTATTGTTTTCTGAAAATGTCCATTTTACTAAAACTGTGGCGAGTCAAGAACAATATCACTATTGATCTTCCAGATGGTAGAAAGTCAACACTCGTCATAGCCAGGGTCAACCCACAAACAGCCATTACAGAAACGTGCCTTGAGTTATCCAGAGTCTGGTTTTAAGCATAAGCCGGACAACTCCCTGTACCTTAACATCGTTAAGATATGAACCGTTCTATATCCAATATAGAAACAGAGGCACTGATTTAATTGGAATCAGATTCAAATCATGCAGCTATCTCCAGTGCATGTAAACTAAATGGAGAGAGGCCGATCAGAATTACTCAACTTAGGAGTGCATCCAAACATGAGTAACCTGAAAGAGAAACAAGTTTCTCAAAACCATTACTATCAACTGAATACCATACACAAGTATCTACATCTTCGATCTCTTTGAAGAATCCCGATACTTGCAACACATGGTTCTCTACTTTATTCTTATACCTATACTTCTCAAAACTTGGACCCTTTGTTTCTACGAAACACTTGTCTAAAACTAGAGAAGTCACAAGTAAACAGAATATAGTACGAGGACCAACCCCTGTGTCCTAATGCACACTGGAAAACATACGATACTCTGTATAAGTCCACTGAGTCGAATAACTCAAACCCTATGCATCGTAGGTTGAAAACCGTATTATGGTTATGAAGAATTACACCGCTGTTGAATGCTCCTTACCTAACCATCAACTGATATAGGTAAATGTCGTAGACATAATTTCAAAAAGTTATATCTCACTTTTTAAAATAATCGTACAGATATATCAATTTGAAATTGGTGCATAACAACAGATATTCAAAACCAAATATTTGTTGTCCGGCAAACAACCCAGGCGATTTCCTCAAATATCACCAATTACAACGAATCCCGATATAATAAGGATGATCATCCAATTTCCAATAACTTACTCCCACTCATCATCTGTAAAACCAGACAGATGTGAGAATCAAACCTGGTAAATACATACCCTGGAGCAAAGGCTAATTGGGAAATCAGTTTTCTTTTAACAATACACAGTGAAACTGAAACATATAAATGTTTCGAAGGGGTATGCGGGTATTCCTAGTAATGCCTCTTCCATTATCAGATTCACAACTGTAACCGTATATTTCTTTGCCATCTCTCCAAATCCCTTTATATGTCTTTAGTCATTACCTTCTGTACACCACCTTTAGGCCAAATGGTTATCTTTCTTCCCTACCGTTCGGCACCAGCCTATGGTTTGGAAGAAGACTATCCAATAAGCATAATGGGTGTACTCCCCTAATCCTAGGAGCACTCGCAACGCGAGAGTAGGTAAAGGTAAAATACAACTGAATAAAACCTTATTCCTATTTCCCCTGACCCAGAATCCATTCCCGAACTGGAACAAGTTCCTTCGAGTTCGTATATAACCATACGATGGAGTATCCAAATAACTGTGGATCTTCATAGTGATACGGGGTGTCCCAAAGAAATACAAAGGTGAAGTAGGAGTGGCAATGAAATACTTGGTTTGGTCGTGAATAGCAGTCGCAATTTACTTTGCTCTCTTTCTAATCCCTTTATTTGTCTTAACTTGTTACCTTCTGTACACCATCGTTAGGCTAATTGGTTTTCTTCATTCCCCACCGTTCGACACCTGCCTATGGTTTGGAATAAGACTATCCAATTAGCATAATAGGTGTATCGTCCTAATCCAAGGAGCACTCGCAACCTGAGAGAAGGTAAAAGGAAAAGACAACTGAATAGTCCTATTCATTTTCTCCAGAACCAGAATCCATCCTCGAAGATGTTCCTTCGAGTTCGTATATAACCATACGATGGATTTATCCAATGGAATTGGATGTTCGTAGTAATACAGGGTGTTATGGAGAAATGCAAAGGGTAAAAGAAGGAGTGGCAATGAGGTATGCAACTCTGACAATCCAAAAGCCAGTATTTTAGGAAGGTTCGGTTAATCTTGGTCACCGAGTCATAGTCAAGGGTCGGGCCATGGTCGCAGCCAAAGAGAGAGAGAAAAGAAATACTCTGCGTGCACTCTAACCTAGATCAGAATGGTTATCACTTTATCTAATCAGGAAACCTCCTACTGTAACCTTAAATTCTCCTCCAAACCTGAAAGAAGAATTAGTCGGGATCCCCCGAGGAGTAAACCAACTCATTAGTGCGAATCGGGATCCAACTATCATCGCATGATAACGTGATAGAATCCACTCACGTTATCACACTCCAGAAGGTATGCGAATGCCTGGAAAGTTTCAGTTTCTTTAGAAACTCCCGATGTGATTTTTACCCCATGCTCTTATGACCTTGACGAAGGCCAACATATCATAAGTCACATGTCAAGTTCTACCCGTCATTATCCAGGTTAATTTGTACACACCCGTACATACCCTTGATGAAGGCCAAAATAGTAGTACGACTGTCCCAAACTAACGCATCTATCTATACAGCAGAAAAGTAACAAATAACTACCATACACTATGCCTTGACGAAGGCCAACATACATAGCATGAATACTAAGTGCTACCTTTCTGAAATGACGGAGGGCTACGAATGGTTTTTGGTGAAAAACCTTTAACGTAATGAACATGATATCGTTGAAGGAACCGGATAGCTTTTTATAAATATAGTGGCGAAAACCTTTGCTAAAGAGGTCAATCCCGGTAAAGGGATCTCGGCTCTTTCCCCGTAGAATGAGGTGCAGGATATTCCAACTGAATACAACGATGCAAATCAAAAAGTAATCGACTATAGTAAAGTTATTACCCTGACGCAAACTTCTGCCTAAGTGGTCACTCCCAGTGAAGGGATCTCGGCCCTTGCCTCGTCGACTGAGGTGCTGGATATTCATAACCGAATACCACTGTGCAAAACAAAAGAGAACGTCCTTGCAATAACAGCTTTTTGAAAAGTGTTCCAACAACATCGAACAGGTTTGTTTAGCCTTCATTGATCCGAATCAACACAGTCCCATCAATTGATCACACCAATAAAGAATGAAAATGCGATGTACGTATATGCCATCCGCATTCGCCATCGGGTCCCGTCATCACCAGTTAGGTTACTTAACTAACGACGGAGCGGGGACTGGACTAGCGTGGATGCAAAACATATACAACATCTACTAGTATATATATCAATATATAATAATCGCTCCAGGCGTGATAAAATGCAACATCACAGAAATGTAATAAGCATTACAGAACAATACAGATAATCTAGGAGCCCCGGGTTTCATAGAGCCGCTACTGAAACCCGACGTTGGATAGCCTGTGCAATGAAATCCTAGACCCCTACGGGTGCGGCAAGTACCCGCCAAAATCTGAAGCGAGGCTGTCCCCTTCAACAAAGTAAATGGACTACCCAGCACTTCACGGAATCCGGTAACTTGAGCACCCCTCCTTGGGTCAACCTATACCCCCTACGAGTGCAGCAAATAGCCCGCCAATTCTAGAGTAAATCCCCCTCCGTCTCAAAGCCATGTGATGCGGGCCCGTTGCCCTCTAGAACCCGGCTATCCGTGCACCCCACCGCGGGGTAATCTTAGTACAGAAAGTAAAATATATATACAACGGGTATATCGACCTCAGCCCGGTCGTGCCCCAAAAGAATAATATACAAACAGGAAGCGGCGGCAGTTCACATGTCGGACGCTCGCCCAGCAATATCAAATGTACAAATATAACCAAACTGTACTACCATTGCATCCAGGATATCCACCACGACAAATCCGCAACATCACAGCTAAACACAGAACATCAACGTGAATGTCACGTTCGCAAATCCGTCTAAAAGAGCTATATCAATTAGACAAGATTTACTGATCAAATGACATTCACGGTCGCAGATATAAAGTAAGCACTGTGAACTAACATATTTAAAATTTTCGATCGACAAAATTTCCCGAAGTGGACCCCAAGCACAAATCCAGCACTCAAAATAATCTGGTCCAAAACTAAAAATACCAGAAACCCCAATTCCATGTCAGAGACCACTGTAGAAAATTTGGTGCAGAGAAACCAAAAAATGGCGGAGGAACCGCGGCCAAAACATGGATATGGCCGCGGTTCTGCGGCGCTACTATAGCATCATGCAACCAAATTTTTACAGATTTCTTAAAAAAGCCTGCCTGATTTTCTGCAATACTCAAAATAATTTTTCGACGACAAAAAAAATTCGACAGAAACTGCATAGATTGGAATCGCGGTTTTGGAAATTTCGTTCGATCGATATTTTAAACACGTTAGAGCAAGCTAGTAAAGGTTAATGGCCTGGCTCTGATACCATGTAAGTCTACGGTAGCGCCCCGGCCGTCTATCAGAGGCCAAAATGCGGAAACGAAAACTTTTTCTAAACTTGAAACTGGCGCTATTGCAGACTTTAATCCCGGATCGAACCATTAACCTATAACTGGCTAACTAGAGAAGGGATAGAAAGGCTATACTGATCTATCCGTGTCCTTCTGTCTTTGGCCACCATCCTAAGCTCCTCGCGGCAACTCCGATCTCCGGTCTCCTCGTCGGAAAGGGCACCACATCTTCTAGTCCTTTTACGGGCTCCCGCTTCGTCCGAAGCAGCTCGGACACGAAGTTTGCTAGCCGACGTGTCCAAGGTGATGTAGAGAATGTGTGTGATCACATTGTCTCAAGCATCCATTGATTCTCAACACATGAGAGTGTATGGATAGAGGATTTAGAGGATGCCATTAGTGAGGAGATAGTGACCTCAAGAAAGAAGAGGAAGAAGAAGAAGTTTCCTTTTCTTTTTCTTTTGTGTTGAGATGATAATGAGAGTGAGAGCAAGAATGATAAATACAAGAGCTAACCCCCCTTATGGCTGCCCTTTCTCTCTCTACTTATCATTTCAACACATCAAATAAACAATAATGTGACATATGCACAAGTAAAGAAACCATGACTCATCACTTGTGCATGTGTCAGAATTAATGCTCCTAATCATGATTTTGAGCTCATTATTTCCATATGCAAACATTAATCCAAATGTTTGCAACAATAAAAAGAGAATGGCATCTACTAAAGTAAACTCGTGATGGATCACAAGAGTACCCCTCACCTGTATATAAATACCTGCATCCGCATTCTAACTGAATGCAAATGTGATGAGACTAAAGTAATCCAACAAATATAATACTAGGATCCGGCTTAAACCAAAGCCTACTAGTATGATCCGTGCACTACTGCACGTATATGATCGAACCCTGCCATAATACTATACGGCCTCTACAACGTTTCGCCCGAAACTTGAGAAACTGTCTGTGGGGGACTCTAATGACTCGTCAATACTTTGGCTGTGGATTTAACCACTAGCATGTCAGTGGTACTAGCTGTACGTAACGGGATACTTGGTATTGACCAAAAGGGAGGTCGATGAGAGAACTCATCCTGACACCCTACTGAGCCTGTCAGTGACAATATCCATACAGTCCGGTCCGTTCGTCTTTGAGCATCGCAAGTCGGGCCTAGGGGGTTGGTAAAAGTCAGACCCCCAAAAGTGGTACAAGTCGTGTCGGAGTGTAGCCCAGAACACCCTGAGATACTACTGGAATACCTACCAGTAAATCACATGCCTTGGCCAAGGGCTTCGTTTAATGGCTCTCCTAGACACAGCGCGATCTCACCCCCAATACCGCGAGAGACGAAACCCCTGTCGATCCGCTCACTACCTCCATGTGGCTCGGGACTGTACCCAACTAAAACCTATTTGCATGACTCCTTTGAGCCGTGGTAGGGTAGTGATCAAAGCACAGTGGGAACTCACATGAGACAAATGACGATTTCAGGCAGATGAACTAACCTGTACACATGTCACCAGGGAACTGCTATCTGACGTCAGGTATAATACCAACTGGCATGTTCCCGGCGAGTCCTGTCTGGTGTACTCATAACCCGATGAGCACCTGTATACATCTTAGGTTAACCAACTGACACCAATGGATTGTGAGACCGGCCACCGCCCCTCGTCGGGGTCTCAACTGTATACACTAGTCTGCTAATGGAGTATCGATGCCCAGTCTCGAAACTCCCACGACTAGGGACACTTTAAGGATGTGCTTATAGACCCCAGCTACCACGTATATGATCGCCATCTTACTGCTGGCCGTCAAGAAAAAATCCTAAGGGCTTTACCAACGTGCAATAGTGAACTGTAAGGTCACCTAAAGTAGTACGCGATAATAAAGATAAACCAGATAGCATACTATCATTTTGAGTAAGACTGTCCAACTGGCATAGGTCCTCCCTCAATCATTGCAATCACGTGCCTGTGATCCAATAATTGACTCTGAGGGCACTATATCCAACAATATGTACAACAATGGCCTCTAGGGCATACATTTAACTAACACATATGACATGCTTCCATGATATACTTGAGATGCTCCTATTACTATTCTATGTTGCATACATCGTACTTTATGGTTATGTCCACTGAGATACTGTTTCATGAGATCTCTAGATTTGGGTACCGTGGTTATATTTCAAAGGAAATTGTGTATGGTTTTAAAAACACGGTTTCCCCTTTATATGAAAATTGTGTTCACCATGATTTTTCTCGGTTCTGAGCTTTTTCGAGTACCCGATTCGAGGAGTTGGATGAGCTGTCTACGGGTACATGGTGGACCCGGTAAGGTACCCTGAGGCGAGAATTTTATAAGGATGACGATGAGCCTGGCAGGGGGAGCACAACCTACCAGTGATAATTTAGACCCGGCGGTTATCCCGAGGATACCGACCGGAGTCATGAGATGTATATGAGGGCCGATCTAAGGATGCGATGTATGAAAATATGAGGATTTACGTGTCGATACTGGACACGGGTTTCATGATGTTTTTGAGTGTCGATGTTGGACACTTAGGTTTCTATGATATGAGTCGTTGATGGACAAACGTATATGATATCCACATGCATACTGGCATATGATTTCAGATGTTTGTTTTTACATGTCATTGGCATTGACACTATTGTTGACTTATATGCATACATGGTCACCCTAGATATCATAGTATTACCTTCATGGTACATTATGACCTAGGAATCGCTGCTTACTCGATTTCTACCTGCTGATGTTTTCTACTCACGAGTTGGCAACGCACCCCCGTTGTGCTACAGTTTTCTTGCAGGTTCGACCGCTTGGATCAGTAGCGGTATCGCTGGCACACGGTTCCTTCAGGGTGTTTGCTTTTGTAGGTGTTATACAAATTTGATCGTGACCACCCTTGTAATTTTATATTCTATTGTATCAAGATAAACTCCATAAAATCAGAAACTAGTTTTTGTATATTGATAGACCTAGACAGACTTATGTTGTGAGACTTAAAGCGTTGGGCGTTGTTCACTATTTGAGGTTTTTGATGTATTACTTTAATTATTGTTCTTTCTATGGTTGATCTTCACCGTAGTGCGTTGTATATTTACTGTTTTATTGCGTGGTTGTGATTCCGCCAATTGGCAAAGAGCAAGCTCCCACTTGGGGATGCCTTTTATTTGTATGTATGTGGTTTTGGATCAAAATATACAAGGGAGGTGCTGCCCAATTTTTTAAAGGGCGAAAAATGTTTTCAACTAGTATATAATTCACTTGCATTTTCTTATATCATTATTTTTTAATTTAAAGAAAAACTTGATTTCATTATACCTTTATTTCAAAACTGCACCTCCACTATTTTCGCAAAAAGGTTTAGATTTCTGGGTTTCGGTTTAATTGAATTACGTTACGCCATTAGATGTTGCGTGATTCTTGTGTCGGTCACGTGCCAAATTTACGGGTCGTGACGCTATCGCTCACTGCTTCGATGTGACTCGGGACTATACCCAAAATCCACCTGTTTGTACGACTCTTTTGAGCCATGGTAGGGAGGAAATCAAAGCACAGTGGAAACGACACAAGACATTATGATGATCTCGGGTCTACAGACTAACCTGTACAAGTGTCACCAGAGAACTGCTATCTGACGATAGGTATTGTACCATCTAGGTGTTCTCAGCGAGTCTTGTTCGGTGTACCGATTCTCTAATGAGCACCTGTGTACAATCTTTGATGTCAAACACCAATGGTTGTGGGATCAACCATCACCCTATACAGGGTCAAGAAATGTACACACTAGTCTACTCTGGAATATCGATGCCCTGTCTCGATACTCCCTCGACTAGGTACTGTTAAAGGATGCTCTTGTGGACTACACAAGCCCAACTAGTATGATCTTCATCATTGTCTTGGTAGTCAAGACAACATCCTAAAGGCTTTATCATCATATAACAGAGTGACAATATAACAATACAAGTGTACATGTTAAGATAAAGAGGAACCAGATAGCATACAATCATGTTGAGCAAGAAAGTCCTCTATATATATGTCCAAGCATCCACTATATCATACAATAATGGCCTCTATGGCATACATATTCTTAACAATCTTCTACTTGCACTAAGGCCATTTGTTGTAGTATCTCATACCCAATATCCCAAAAATTCTCTTAAACTGCTTCTGGGATGGGCCATCGTGAGTGGATCCGCTGTGTTGTCCTTCGTGTCAACTCTCCTGACCTCGATCTCGCGGCGATCAACTATTTCCAGGATCAGGTGATACCGCCTCAGAATATGTCTGGATCACTGATGGGACCGAGGTCCCTTAGCCAAAGCCACAGCTCCTTTGTTATCACAATACAATGGTATTGGATTCTCAATGGATGGAACCACACCATGTTCAGCAATGAACTTCTTCATCCAGATAGCCTCTTTGGCAGTATCGTTGGCAGCGTTGTATTCAGCCTCCATCGTCGAGTCTAGTACGGTATCTTTCTTGGAACTCTTCCAACATACCGCCCCTACATTGATGGTGAAGAAAAAACCTGAGACCGACGTACTATCGTCCTTATCACTTTGGAAGCTTGAATCGGTAAAGGACTCCACCTGGAGTTCACTGTTACCATACACCGAGAACATTTCTTTAGTCCTTCTCAAGTACTTTAGAATGTTCTTCACACCTATCAAGTGCTTTTCCCCAGGATCCGATTGATACCTGCTCACTACACCTAGTGTGTAAGCAACATCAGGTCTGGTACAAAACACCGCATACATGATAGATCCAACTGCAGAAGCATAGGGTATCACTGTCATGCGAGCCCTCTCTAAATCATTCTTAGGTGACATCTCTTTGGAGAGAGCGATTCCTGAACAAGCGGGTAAATTACCATGCTTTGAATATTCCATACTAAACCTTATTAGTATGGTGTCTATATACCTAGATTGGGACAATCCCAACATCCTTTTAGATCTATCTCTATAGATATTAATCCCCAGGATGTAGGAGGCATCACCTAGATATTTTATGAAGAACTTTTGTGATAGGAAGAGTTTGACCGAGTGCAGCATAGGAACATCATTTCCTTTCAAGATTATGTCATCCACGTACAATACGAGGAAGACAACCTTACTCTCTACTACCTTTTTATGTATACAAGGTTCATCTACATTTTTGATGAAGTCAAACTCTTTGACTGCCACATCAAAAAAGATGTTCCAGCTCCACGATTCCTGCTTTAATCCGTAGACTGATTTAAGTAGCTTGCACACATTTCCGCTGCTTCCACTGTTTACGAAGCCCTCTGACTGTGTCATATACATGGTTTCTTCTAAATCACTATTTAGAAAAACGGTCTTGACGTCCATCTACCAGATTTTATAGTCAATGTATACAACAATGGCAAGTAGTATTCTGATAGACTTAAGCATAGCTACTGGAGAAAAGGTTTCATCATAATCGAAACCTGGTCGTTGACGAAAACCTTTTGCTACAAGTCTAGCTTTGAAGGTCTCAACCTTTCCATCTACACCAAGTTTCTTCTTAAAGATCCATTTGCACCCGATGGGTTTTACCCCTTCAGGAGCAACTTCCAAAGTCCATACTTTGTCAGTGTACATAGATTCCATCTCAGATCACATAGCATCCAACCATTTCACAGAGTCCCTACTTGTGATGGCCTGTTCGAAACTAGTTGGTTCATCATCTTGCATGATGCAATTCTCGCTACTACTGTCTATAAGAAAACTGTAGTATCTTTCAGGTGGATGAGGAACCTACTAGATCTGTGGAATGGCTGAGGTTTGTCGGGGACAATCGAATCCTCCCGTTCTACTAAATCGTCACCTGTGGTTTGTGTATCTTGAACTTTTTCCAGCTCTACCTCATTACCATTAATTTCTTTCATAAGAAATTCCTTTTCTAAAAAAATGACATGCTGAGCAACAAACACCTTTTGTTCCTCACTGTGGTAGAATAGATATCCATAAGAATTCTTTGGTTATCCCACAAACTTGCACAGAAAAGACCTTTCCTCGAGCTTGTCTGGATTTTTATTTTTAACATAGGCCGGATAACCCCATATCTAAACTCGTTTAAAAGATTGTCTCTTCCCATACCATATTTCATATGGAGTGGTAAGCACAGATTTGGTCGGAACCATATTCAATAGATATGCAGCTATCTCAAGTGTATAACCCGAAAAGGAAATAGGTAACTCAGCAGCACTAATCATAGAGCGCACCATATCTTATAAGGTGCGATTCCTCAGCTCCGAAATTCCATTATGCTGCGGTGTATATGGAGGAGTAAGCTAAGAGAGAATCTCGTTCTCTTTAGATAATCTCGGAATTCCATACTTAAGTATTCTCCTCCTCGATCAAATCAAAGGACTTTAATACTTTTACCCGTCTGGTTCTCTACTTCACACTTATAGTCCATAAATTTCTCAAAAGCTTCAGATTTGTGTTTCAATAGGAACACATGTCCGAATCTTAAGAGATTATTGATCAGTCGAAAATACTGCATCTTTTAACCGGCAATTTCTCTATCATTTGCACTCATTTAGAAGTGTGCGGTATTCATATTTCACATATTAGCAAAAACAGTCCTGAAATATCAGATTGCATGTGTTAGACTCTAAAACCGAAATTTCTGAAGAAATTGTGTGTTTATCATGGCATCGCATCATCCCTGTATTGCGCAACACTTGTGTCGAGATTTTTGCAGGAAATTGCAGGAGCAAAGCCAAAAGAGCTGATCAAAAATACGCCAACTCAATGATTTCAAATCTGGTAGCAATTCAAAAGGAAATATAAAAATCAACATATCAAAGAAAGGCCCGCAAGTCAGCACCAGAAGTACCAAGCCCCAAGCCTTCAACATGGTCGCGGAACCGCGGCGGAAGCCGGCTTGTGCCGCGGTTCCGCGGCGGTATTGCCACTTCAGCGCTCTATTTTCTGTGCAAAACTCCTCTCTCAGGGCCCACATTCATTTAAGATGCGTCAAATTCCAGAATTCTCTCGAAACTTCTACCAGATCAGCAAAGCTAATCTTAATTAAGCTCCTAACAAACTATTTCTAGAAGCTCCCTCCTAACTAACTTCATCTAGAAGCTTCTACTTAACTAACTTTTGGAGGGAAATTCAAATCTCCTCAACAAACTTTTGGAGGGAAACTTAAAATTCAAATCCTAGATCTAGGGTTTTGATGGCTATAAATAGGAACCTAGACCTAGGGTTAAAGGTTAATCTTTAGTTAGCTAATCTTTGTTCATTACTTTCCTAAATCTCTAATTCTTCATCTTCTTCCACAAGTCTAGTGACAAGACTTGTGCGAAACCCTAACCCTAATTCCAATCCAAATTCAAGATCCCGAGTACCAATCAAGCGAGAAGCCCTTCAACCTTTTAGGAGCGGAGCCGATCTCCAACCGAGCAAGTGATCCAAGCCTATCCGCGACTTAGGGAGCCGAGCGAAGCCAAATCGACGATCGAGTTCTTCCTCTTGTAGTTCTTGAGCGAATGTAATAAAATTGTTGATATAAATAAAAGGTGGAATTCTTTATCTTGTTTTCTTTAAATTCTTGCATCATGATTCGATCTCAATTTGTAATTGTAGTTCTTGTTGTGATGTTTTAGTAAAACTCCGCTCGTTAAGGAGTCGAAACGATCAATAGAATGATGATGTAACAAATCTTAAAACGATTCTTAAGTCCTACGGGTTTTGTAAACCCTAGCAAGTTCAAGAACCGATGACCTAGTTTCGTTGCGATGCTTTCTTGATTGTGATCGCTCGAAATTAGGGATATACTATCGTTTCTTGAATTTACTAGAGGCTAGCATGTGAATGATATCGACGAATGAACAAGGGATAAATGATGAAACCCTAGTTTCACGAGAAATCCCTAATTCTCGTCGATCATCATCGATCTAGTATCAATTCATCGAAGGATAAGAATACGTCATCTAGAGATTGCATCACATCTATAGATCCGATCGATTCCTACGAGCCTCATTTCGATTCTTGATATTTGGTTGGAAAAATCATCAAACTATCAATTCTTGATTCTATCTTTTTCTTGTTATTAGATCTAGATTTTCTAATTCTTGAACTTCAAATTCAAATCATGAATTGTTTTCTTTTCTTTTCTTTAAAGTTTCGACTCATCTAATTCAAAAGACGAACTATTACACTGTCCCTGTGGACGATCCGCACTCACTTACAATCTACATCCGACACCGTAGTCGATTGCGGTCAAATAATTTTTGGTTGTGAATTCTTTACAATTTCCCAATTGCACAAACAAGAATTTCCAAACAATCAAATGGCGCCGTTGCCGGGGATAGTGCGCTAATTGTTCGTGTTTTGAAATTTGAGTTGAAAATTTTTATTCCATCTATATTTTTAGATCTAAATTCGCACAAACCCTAAACGTGTTGTTGTGATTTGTTGCGAGAAAATCTGGAATCATTGGAGTTGTGGAAAAAAATTTCTGATCATTCCAGAGAGCTTAGAAGGTGATCAGAAACAGAGCCTCAAAATTTCGTGCAGTGATCTGATATTTCCACCGTGGAACCGCGGCATTAGGCGACTCCCGCGGCAGAACCGCGGTGCTACAGTGGAATCACTGTTCACAAAATTTTTGGTAACTCTCTTGACTTTCTTATCTACTTCCTCATCCACTCCAATTAACATTTTGTGCAAGTTTCTTTGCAAATAATCGCAGCGCCGCAAAAGCAAATTAAAATTGTGCTTGTTTTTTATTTTTGTGGTTGTTTGCATAATTAATACGGACATTAAGGGGCAAAGACCAAATCCAGATTAGGTGGGGAGTTCATTACCCTTCCTAAGCTCCGAAAATCGCAAAATTGCATCGGCATTTACCCTAATTAACTAAAAAATATCTAGAGATGAATCTAAGGACCGTCGCGCTCACTTAGGACAGAAGAAGGCCGTGGGTAATTCATTGCTTATCCGCGTTTTCTTGTGGTGTCTAAGGAAAGTGTGTCGAAGGCTAGTGGTTATTAATTAGGCCCACTACTTACGTAGTGTGGTACCTTCCCACTTACCTGGCACTTACCTGGCCACAGGGGGACAAAGAGGCAGTGGAGGATTGATCCTGCGACTTGTCTTCTGGCAGTTAGGAGCGGCCTAGAGATCTGACCTAGGTGACCAATAGAATTAGTGTTTTGCTTGTTGCAATTTTGTGATTTGCATCGTTTTTTTTCAAAAATCCGTCCAATTTTCAAAACAAACACCGCATTCATATCATTTCCCCTAATTATAAATTCACGCTGCCACTTATACTAACCCTTTTTAGTAAAAGATAGGCTGGACAACGGGATTCTAGTTCATGTTAGTCCGCGTCCCTTCGATCGACCCTAAAGTCAGTATTTCTACATTTACCCTTTCTTTACCCACCACCACACCCACATGGATGGATCCACCTCCATCGAATTTCTTTTCCACTACCCTTCCGCCGTCCGTTGGGGCACAGAGTCCACCTCGCATCTCTCCCCAAGAGAGGTGCTATCCAACACGAGGTCCACTTTCCACTTGTCTTTCCATTCCACCAGCCAACGTGGAAAATTTTCAAATAAAACCTCAATACATCAACCTTCTACCAAAATTTCACGGTCTCGAGTCTGAAGACGCATATGCAATTATCACCAAATTTGAAAATGTATGCGCAATGATGGGTACTTCACAGCTTTCTGTGGATGCTTTACGTCTTCGTCTTCTCCCATTCACTTTGTGCGATTTAGCCGAGAAGTGGCTATATAACACCACCGCACATTCCATTTCAAATTGGGATGAATTCGTCAAAGCATTCCTTAAGAAATTCTACCCACATCAAAAGACAGCTCGAATCCGTAGCGAAATCTATCAATTCACCCAGCTTCCAAATGAAACATTTTCACAATGTCTTGAACGCTTTAAGGATCTGTTAGTCCAATGTCCACATCACGGCATCCCGAGATGGGAACTGTGCCGAATCATTTATGAGGGCATTAATCCTAACACAAGACAGACCCTTGAATCCATGTGTCATGGCAACTTCCTGACTAAAGATGATGGGGAAGCCTGGAATTTTCTAGAAAATTTCGCTGAAAAATCTTTGCAGTGGGAGGGTGTGAGTCAATCGTCTAGGGATGGCAATGATATTTCCATAGGAGTTAGAGCTGACATTTCAGCTATGCAAAAGAAACTTGAGACTATGGAAAACAAATTTTTAGCCGCCCTAAGTCAAATATCACTCTCCAAAACTGTATGTGGATGCTGTTCCGATCCTTCTCACTTGACGGAAGAATGTCCGTTTCAAGGTCACGAGCATACCAATGCCGCATTTCAAAGACCTAGAAACGACCCATTTTCTTCCACATATAATCAGGGTTGGAGGAATCACCCAAATTTCGATTGGAACCAATCACAATCTCAAAACACGGTTCCAAACCAAAACAATTTCCAAAGAGTCCCTCCACCACAACAGCACCCACAACTTCAATTGAGTCAGCACCCCTTCCAATCACAAAATTTCCAAAATCCGGCCAACACTTTTGCACCACATGAAAACTCTTTGCAATTGACCGGTACAGATAATACCTCTGCGCTAGCACAAACCTTGGATACTTTCATGAAACAATCCATCCAAGGGACGGCAAGTTTGCAATCTTCCGTCGAGAATGTGATGAAGATCATTATCTCTCAAAATGAGAACATCAAATCGATGGAAGAACAAATTGCACAACTAAAAGCCGAAATGCGTGTAAGAGAAAAAGGGAAACTTCCAGCTCAACCTTTGCCCAATCCTGGCTATTCATATCATGTGGATGCAATCACGTTGAGATCTGGAAGAGTGCTTGACAATCACGTTGGGGAAGAGTTTGATGATACTGATAAATCAATCAATGATACCCCGGCTGAGACCTTTCGTAATACACACTTCCAATTCTGACCCCAGTTCTTCTACCCCACCACCTTCTTCTGAGCCTATTCTTCGTTTCCCAAAAGGCTCGCCACTTCAGCATACCTCTTTTACTCCTCCACGGACGATCCCCACTTCTATTTTGGGATCGGGTCCACACACACTTCCTTCTCCTATGATGGACCCAGCGCTTATTGCTAAAGCACCTTATCCTAATCGGTTAAGGGCTAACACACCGAGTCCACATATGGAGAAGATTATGAACATTTTTAAGCAAGTTAACATCAACATCCCACTCCTAGATGCCATCCAACAAGTTCCGTCCTATGCGAAAACTCTTAAGAACTTGTGCACTAGGAAGAGGAAGACTCAAGTGCCTAAAAAGATATTCATGGCAAAAACAGTAGACACAGCCTTTCCCCAGCAATTACCGAGGAAACGTAAGGATCCTGGATATTCTATTTCCATTTCTATCGGGGAGAAACACATCAACCGTGCTTTACTAGACCTTGGCGCTAGTGTTAACTTGTTTCCATATTCGGTTTATGAGCAACTAGGGATCGGAGAGTTGAAGCCTTCGAGCATAACTCTCCAGATGGCTGACCGATCAATCACCAAACCTAGGGGTGAACTGGAGGATGTGTTAATAAAAATCGGGGAATTTATCTTCCCTGTGGACTTTATTGTAATTGATACACAGCCTGTAGCGAACCCACGGAATCAAATTCCGGTGATTTTAGGTCCCCCTTTTAGGCCACTTCCAATGCTATTATCAACTGTCGTAACGGTTCTATGACCCTATCCTTCGGGAATAGGTCAATTGAGCTGAACATTTACAAGTTGGGAAGTGTACCCTCCGAACCTACTGCTCAAGTCTGTTCTGTCGACTTAATGGATGTCGACAGCAGCGAATTTGATGATCCTCCTGATATTGATCTAGACTTTTTTCATGCGTTATTGTTTGACCCAACTATGTATCATACATATACGGACTCTTCTACCGAGATATCCGGGTCAACAGCTAACACCAATTATGAACTGCTTTTAGAATCTGAAGATCATCCCGCACTTTGTGATGACACTACTTCTCGGGGTATTGATGGAACTTTTGAGGAGATCTTCGCTGAAGAACTCTCATTTTTAAATGACACGGGTGTTGAGATGAATCATCTTCCAATCAATGAAATTGAACCTCCATCCCTTCTTTTGAACTGTAAAAAGAATGCGAGTAATCCATCACATTCACTGCATCGTCTCTCCAAAATGAGACGCACACACACTCTCTTCCACCACTTAACCTTTCCCCACTTCTTCTTCCACCAACCAGAGCACTACATTGACAAAATTATTGAATGGTTGGTGTTAACTTTCGGTCTTTGCAAAGCTTGGTATCGACCAATGATTCTTGACCCCCTCATGTGATTTTCAAAGTTTAACATTGCATAACTCAAGTTTTGGGGGGGGGGTATAATCGGGCTCTTGAAAAGAAAATTTTTACAAAATGATGAGCCAAGAATAAGTTTGGGGGAGGTTCTTCACTTATATATTTTGCCCCCACTAATAAATTCCATCCAAGCTTACAGGTTTTTCGAGATTTAGCAGATGGCAACAGTGAGGACACTGTTGAAAACAAGTTTGGAGGAGGTTTGTGCTTATTTTCGCATCATTTGCATCATACTTTGCATAAGCACAAAACATTTAAAAACCTATAAAAAATTTAAAAATTTTCAAAAGATAAAAATATTTTTGTACATAAATAAGATAATAAAATTTTAGATAGTGAAAAATTACATCCATGAGGTTAGAAAAATTTAAGAAAACAAAGAAAATTAGAAGTTTTCTTATACGAACTAGTAATAAGTAGTTATGAGCCGTTGTCCCAAGGGTTAGTAAAATGAAGGACGTCACTAATCTGAGGATAAAACTAAGTGTGAAAAATAGTTTCTATTCTGGAAGCCAAACATTTTGAACGTTGATACCCTGCTATTCGCACTTACACACGTCTTAAAGCCTGGGATAGTAGAGGATACCTTGAAATGCTCTTGTCTTAAAGCCAAAAGTATGAAGGAAATAAAAAAAAATGAAGAAAATATAAAGTGGTGAGAAAAATGAACACTGGTTTTGTTATCACCAAGGGCAAAAAAAAAATATATAGCGAGGGTGCCTTTTCACCTAGTGCCCTAAGGCCAACTGGTCTGGCAGTCACTGCCATGCCTAAGGTGGTGCAAGACGAGGAAAATACACCAAGTAAGCAAGCACATGAGTAATCGGTCAGTTAGTACCTCAAGAAGTATTAACGGTCGCATGAAAGTGTGTGGGCAATCTCATCTAAATATTCACTAATTAAAAAGTACTGAGGCTGATGGGCAAGAGTATGATAGCTTGAATTGAATTCTCCGGGTGTAGTGATGTCTTTACACACACGCAGGGTTATATGATCGATGTTTGGAAGAAAGATAGGAATGAAGAATAAGACGATGTTTTATTGAGGGAGGACGTGATTTCCGACATTTTTTTCATGACCATTAAGATAGGGCTCATGACAACCGAAAAGCTAGCTTAGTTGGAAACCTTAATTTTCAAAGCCTTTCTTTTACAATTATTTTCTTTAAATGTAATATTCATGATCTTTCTTTTATTATTGGATTTTGTGGGTGCAATCCGCTGAAAACCCTCAGGAGACAACACTCCTCCTACTAGGGACACCTAGAGGTTTAAAGGCTCGTTGCACGTGCTCAGTGCAATTGTGTTGCCTACGAAAGTGTGCTAGTTAGTTTTTTTTTTAATTTTCTCTTTCTTTTTAATAAAAAGTTCGCTCCAGACGATCGAAAATAAGTTTGGGGGAATTAGCGCACTATCCCCGGCAACGGCGCCATTTGATTGTTTGGAAATTCTTGTTTGTGTATTTGGAAAATTGTAAAGAATTCACAACCAAAAATTATTTGACCGCAATCAACTACGGTGTCGGATGTTGATTGTAAGTGAGTGCGGATCGTCCACAGGGACAGTGTAATAGTTCGACTTTTGAATTAGATGAGTCGAAAGTTTAAAGAAAACAAAACAAAACAATTCATGATTTGTATTTCAAGTTTAAGAATTAGAAAATCTAGATCTAATAACAAGAAAAAGATAGAATCAAAAATTGATAGTTTGATGATTTTTCCAACCAAATATCAAGAATCGAAATGAGTCTCATAGGAATCGATCGGATCTATAGATGTGATGCAATCTCAAGATGACGTATTCTTATCCTTCGATGAATTGATACTAGATCGATGATGATCGACGAGAATTAGGGATTTCTCGTGAAACTAGGGTTTCATCATTTATCCCTTATTCATTCGTCGATATCATTCACATGCTAGCCTCTGGTAAATTCAAGAAACGATAGTAGATCCCTAATTTCGAGCGATCACAATCAAGAAAACATCGCAACGAAACTAGGTCATCGGTTCTTGAACTTGCTAGGGTTTACAAAACCTGTAGGACTTAAGAATCGTTTTAAGATTTATTACATCATCATTCTATTGATCGTCTCGACTCCTTAACGAGCGGAGTTTTACTCAAACATCACAACAAGAACTACAATTACAAATTGAGATCGAATCATGATGCAAGAATTTAAAGAAAACAAGATAAAAGAATTTCACCTTTTATTTATATCAACAATTTCATTACATTCGCTCAAGAACTACAAGAGGAAGAAATCGATAGTCGATTTGGCTTCGCTCGGCTCCGTGAGTCGCGGATCGGCTTGGATCACTTGCTCGGTTGGAGATTGGCTCCGCTCCTAAAAGGTTCAAGGGCTTCTCGCTTGATTGGTACTCGGGATGTTGAATTTGGATTGGAATTAGGGTTAGGGTTTCGCACAAGTCTTGTCACTAGACTTGTGGAAGAAGATGAAGAATTAGAGATTTAGGAAAGTAATGAACAAAGATTAGCTAACTAAAGATTAACCTTTAACCCTAGGTCTAGGTTCCTATTTATAGCTATCAAAACCCTAGATGTAGGATTTGAATTTTAAGTTTCCCTCTAAAAGTTTGTTGAGGAGATTTGAATTTCCCTCCAAAAGTTAGTTAAGGAGAAGCTTCTAGATGAAGTTAGTTAGGAGGGAGCTTCTATAAATAGTTTGTTAGGAGCTTAATTAAGATTAGCTTTGCTTAATGATCTTTGCTGATCTGGTAGAAGTTTCGAGAGAATTCTGGAATTTGATGCATCTTAAATGAATGTGGGTCCCGAGAGAGGAGTTTTGCATAGAAAATAGAGCGCTGAAGTGGCAATACCGCCGCGGAACCGTGTCACAAGCCGGCTCCCACCGCGGTTCCGCGGCCATGTTGGAGGCTTGGGGCTTGGGACTTCTGGTGCTGATTTGGGCTGACTTGTGGGCCTTTCTTTGATTTGTTGATTTTTATATTTCCTTTTGAGTTGCTACTAGATCTGAAATCATTGAGTTGGCGTATTTTTGATCAGCTCTTTTGGCTTTGCTCCTGCAATTTCCTGCACAAATCTCGACACAAGTGTTGCGTAATACAGGGATGATGCGATGCCATGATAAACACACAATTTCCTCAGAAATGTCGGTTTTAGAGTCTAACACATGCAATCTTATATTTCAGGACTGTTTTTCTAATATGTGAAATATGAATACCGCACACTTCTAAATGAGTGCAAATGATATGGAAATTGCCGGTTAAAAGATGCAGTATTTTCGACTGATCAATTATCAGCGAATTTAATGAAGTCTAAGAAACCATTCCTGGAATGTGTTGACATAGGACTGTATAGATCACTATGTATCAGTCCCAAGAGTTCATTAGCTCTTTCTCCGTGTCCAGTAAACGGAGTTTTGGTCATCTTGCCTTTGAGACATGACTGGCAAGTTTCATAAGATATAAATTTGAACGGATTCAAATAACCATCTTTATTCAACTTCGCTAGTCTTGTCGCATTGATATGACCAAGTCTACAATGCCACAAGAAAGCTTCATCCATTTCTGAACTTTTCCTCTTGTGTGTGTTCTTTATATTTAAAACTGTATTTTGATTTAGAACGTATATTCCATTACATAACATACCAAACCCAATCAAAACTTGATTTAGGAAAATGTTCATAACATTTTTCTCTAGTGCAAACTTATATCCTTCTTTATCTAATAAAGAAAAGGATATTATGTTGCACATCATCGACGGTACGTAATAACAGTCGTTCAAAATCATTGTATTACCATTTGGCAATACTAGGTGATATTCGCCAACAGCTTCGGCAGCAACAATTGCTCTATTCCCTACTCTGAGAGACATATCACCCTTTCCCAGTCCTCTACTTCTTCTTAACCCTTATAACTGATTACAAATATGGGATCCTGATCTGGTATCTAATACCCAGGATCTAAAGCAGACTGAGAAACGGTTCTCAAGAACTAACATACCTGAAGAAGATGCATCATCATGCTATTTCTCCGTTCGGGTAGCATAGGAATCCGTGCATTCCCTTATCCCTTGCTCAGACTTATGACAATCATAAGATAGTTCGGAACCAACGTTCCCTAGCTTAGTATAATAAGTGGGTTCGGTCAATATATCCATATTATTATCTTGATTAAGGCGTGTTATGATCGCTACCTGGAGAGAGAGAGAAGAAAACACTTTAGCGTGCTCTCTTGCAAGATTAGATTGTTTATTATCTTATCTAATCATGATGGTTCGCACTGTTTTTATCAAATCTTCCTTCAAACCCTAAAAGGTAAGATTAGCCAGGATTAATTACACCCTACAAGTTCGCCAATCGGTCAGCCAGCCAGGTATTGATACTCTGACGGAGTCTCCCTATGCTTTCGCATGGAACTAATTAAATAATCTCGTTTCCACAGGGTTATAACCCCGTTAACACCTTTCTTAGACACCTAATGGATCAGCTAATTGTAAAGTGGAAAACTCTCACAGAAGTAACTCTTACTTGCAGTGGGTATTGGGATCCAACTATCATATAGAAAGTATGCAATCTCATTGCAAATTTCAACACTTGAAATTCCCAATATTTGTTTTTACCCCTAGCGACTTATGACCTTGGATATGGTCAACAAATCATAAGCACTAGTCAAGTTCAACCCGTCATTTCGTGATTGAATTAAACCCACCCGTACGACCTTGGCTATGGTCAACAAAGCTGTATGACTACCCTAATCCAATCGCATCATATGCGGCAGATAAGCACTAATCAGGTACCACACAGTACGCCATGACTATAATCAACAAATGCAGCATGAATACTAAATAGCACTTATATGAAATTACGGAGGGCTACGACTGGTTTTGAGAAAACCTTTACCGTAATGGATTTGATATTGTTGTAGAATCTAATGATTTGAAAAGGAGTGGTTTAAGCTCCGTTTTTAAAATCGAGTAGTTTTTCAAAAAAACCGAGTGGGTTGTAGCATTTTCTAGTTTTGCTAAAGAGGTCGCTCCCGGTGATGGGATCCAGGCTCTTTCCTTATCAAATGGGGTGCTGGATATTCATAATGGAATACCACTATGCAAAGCAAGAACTAGAGCTACTTTTTTTGAAAATTTTGATTCTACAATATCTTTAGGTTTCTTATCTTTTCATTAATCTCATTAATGACGTCCCATCATTTATGTTTCCTAAACATCACAGAAGAAACGAAAATAGAATGTACGCTTATGCTATCCGCATTCGCCACGGGGCCTCGTCATGCACCGTTAGGTTACTTAACTAATGGCAGAGCGGGGGCAAAACTAGCATGGGTGCAAAACATAAGCAATATTTATTATATATCGTATATATATATAGCATTCATCTCACGCAGTTATATGATCACATCACAGAACTCAAGCAGCATAAGCAAACATATGAAATATTGGATATACTAGGAGGTCCGTGTTTTAAATTAAGGCAGTAATAAAAAACACGGATTCCACGGTCGTGATGAATAGCCAAACCCACATCCCTAGAATTATACGAGAGTGGCAAGCAACCCTCCTAATTCTAGAGTTAGGAGACCAGGTCTCGACTCCTCGAGATGGTCTCCCACTAGACACTAGAACCCGGTTACTTGAGCTCCCCGCCTTGGGTCTATCCTAATGCGGAAGAGAAAATAATATACATCAATGGTGACATCAACCTCAACCCGAAAGTTTCCCAATAAAAGAATTTTACATACAAATATTTTACATGAATGAAAATATAAAAACTCTTATCTCATGTAAAAAAAACCCGGCTATTCATTCACGACAATCCAATATAACATATCACAGCAACACATAACATCACATGTCATCAACGTAAGTAAATATGCGTATTCCTAATGTCGTTGACGTATAGCAACGAGATCGGGGATACACCACATATTACACTTACGGTTGCAGAGAAGAAATGAAAACTACAATAATTAGAATCCACATATTCTTTAGACAGCATAAACCCGAAATATCACATATTCCGAATTTCATGCCTAACCCAATAAAGCTTGCATTTTAGTCTCAAATTGACAACACATTTCAATAACTAGTCAGGTAATTAAACAGGATTCCCGATAAAATGATCGAATGCTCGTCGGGAACTTTAGTAGATGGCCGCACACCCGATGCCGATGACGAAGTGCACTTAGGCGGAACACCATGGCCGCGAGCGCCCGAGTGGATGCTTTTAGCCTCGGGGTTCTCCTATAGTCACTTGTTCGGGGTTATGGGGCGTGGCTATCTAGTAGCGTTGCCCGGCGAGTGTTCACGTACAATACAAGATTGCGACGGAGTTTTGATCTGAATCGAAACTCCATGGCAATCGATCAAACGAGACTAGAATGCTAGATCTACAAATAACAAATTAGTTTTCACAAAACTAATTAATGTGGATTCCAAATATTTTATCACATATCATAACTTAAACACGAAACAATATTAAATTACGACTTTGAAACACTCTGAATTGCACCAATACAAAAGATAACATTACATGCAATTTAGGCAAAATCAAAGAGTACCAGAAACCGTAAACCCAAGATCCCAGAGCACCATAAAAAACTCAAGTCCCAAATCAACTATAGGACCGGCCAGGCCGGTTTTTTAAATCATCTCGCCGGCCAAATTTATCATTTGGAGCTCGTTTTTCTATGGTGTTCTAGTTACATCACATGTGGCATTCTGCACTTGTTTAAAAAAATTTTAGAGGACTTTTAAAAATCGACAGAAACTAGGGTTTTGGATTTAGAGTTTTCGGAGTTGTTTCGGTTTCGTAATTTCTATACACCATCTAATACTCTAGCTTGTCTCTGATGTCATGAAAGTGTGTCTTGGTACCACTACTAGGTTAATACCAGCATCAAGTATGCAATTTTAAAAAATCTTGGGGTGCTAAGCTACACTAACCTAGAATCTAACTAGAGACTTAGGGTTTAAAAAATGATAAAGCAAGTTCTATGTTAAGTAAAGAAAGTTACAACCTTTGTAGACCAAGTCCTTCATTTCTAAGGCTCCGAGTAGTAATCCATACGACTCCTCTTGGCTCCACTTGAAGAAAGAATCGAGCTTGCTTTGCGATCTTCGAGGCCGAAGATGATCCACCTTGAAGTTTTTCTAGGTCAAGCTACCTCTTCACTAACCAAATATTAGTGAAGGAAACAACCTAATCTAAAGGGCTAGTTTAGAGTAGGTTGATGAAGAAGGTGTTTTGGCTCAGTTAGAAAATTTTTCCTCTCATTTTCTTCAACTCAAGAAAAACCTAGTGGAGGATGAAGATGAACATTGTTATGAAGTGAGAGAGTGAAGCATGAGATAAAGATAAGGTGATGAAATGAAAATATCTAAGTACAAGACAAAAATGAGTATGAGTCATGACTTCTACATGCTTCTACAAGCATCCAAGCCATGCTCATTATCCACACATTTTTATTTTCCTTAAAACATTAAATCATCAAAAATATCTTTAGGTCATGGGTGAGTCTCATACACCCATGTTCAATGTATCATCAACCATGATACAATTCATTTTATATATAAATATAAATATATATATATATATATATATCATATACATATATAATTATATATAAAGAAAAGAGAAGAAAATAATTAGTGAGCATTAATATTAGTTAATATATAAATATATCAAATATAAATATATATCAAATTATTAAATCAACACTTGCTTCAATAATCCAGTTATATCATATATAACCGACTAATATCATTTATATGTATATCATTTTATCAAATGAACACTTGATTCAATAACCCGGTTATATCACATATAATCGACATTATTCAATATTCAATATCAAATCAACACTTGATTTAATAATCATGTCATATCATATATAACCGGCTATTATCAAATATAAATACATATAAAAAATCATTGAATCAACACTTGATTCAATAATCCGGTTATATCATATATAACCTAACCGATATCAAATATCGCGAGATTAGAATACGGTATCACATACTCGTATTTAATCAAGCTCCCACACATATCATATATGTGCCCTACTTCGTTTCGCTTGAGTTAGGAAACCTCTGTGTGGGATTCTAAAGACTCGTCAATATGCCAGCAGTAGGTAATGATCATATCAATCATCTACAAGCCGTCAATGGTACTAGCTGGATGTAACGGCTACCTAGGTGTCACAACCCGAAATGACACGTAACTGGCACTTGAATCTTGTGAAGCCTATAGGACGCCACCTAATTCAAGTAAGCCAAAAGCCCAGAAATCTAAACCATTTTTAAATGAAAAGAGTGAAGGAAAACTTGTTCTAAACCAAGTGGTTTTAAGAAAATAAGCGGCATTAAACATTTAAAAGCAACATCATATTTTCCCGAAAATTTCGGCAGATTCTACTTTGAAAATACAGGCCCCAAACGGGTACAAACATGCATATACATAAATAATGAATAACGGCATCCCCAAGCGGGAGCTAGCACTTCGCCAATTGGCGGAAACAACCACGCAAGAAATATAATATACAACGCCGAAAGGCGAGGATCAAAACTCGGAAAGAAAACCAACATCCTCAAGAAAACCCGAGAAGA
The DNA here is from genome assembly GCA_030015575.1 of Agapanthus africanus. Taxonomy (NCBI): domain Eukaryota; kingdom Viridiplantae; phylum Streptophyta; class Magnoliopsida; order Asparagales; family Amaryllidaceae; genus Agapanthus; species Agapanthus africanus. The sequence goes on from JASDDO010000010.1 coordinate 272,847,080, forward strand.
ACCATAATAATACAATCCCGCGACTCTAAGGTCAAAAGAATATACAACTGGTCTTCTAAATCCATCAAATAATACAAGTCTGGTTGATGGAGTTTACTAGATAAAACTGAAATAAATAAAGTTTACAACAGTGGTTACGATGCAAGTAAACCTACGTACCAAGCAATCACCTTGGGGGAAGCAGTGTGCCGTCAAGCCATAATGAAACCTGTACGGCCAAACATGCAAGAAACTGTGGCACAACGGGGGTGAGTTGCCAACTCATGAGTAGAAAACATCAACGAGAAGAAATCGCACGTAAGACTCTCTCCTAGGTCATACAATAAACACACATACTGTAAGTGAACGGCGGCGCCCCGGCCGTCAATCCGACGGCCAAATGCGGAAGCGGTGATAAACTTAAATTTTGCGAACTTAGCAAACCGGCACCACCGCTCACTAAACACCCGGATCGGACCATTAAACTAGTTCTAGCTAACTACAAGACGGGTTAGAGATATACCGAGTGATCCGAGTCCTCCGGTCTTCTCGTCGTCGTCCCGATCTCCTGCGGAAACTCCGGTCGTCGCCTCCTTGCCGGAAGGGCACTACATCGCCTGCATCTTTTACGGACTCCCACCTCAATACCGAGGCAACTCGGGCGCGAAGTTGGCTGGCCGACGCATCCAAGATTTGCTATAGAATGTGTAGTTCTTTGTCTCTTTGGGGTTATGTTGCCTTTGAAGATGATGGAGGAATCAAGATAAGAAAAATGGTGCTTGCATTTTTCCTAGCATGAAATGAGATCAAAAATGCCACACTCTCAAAAATGAAACTCTCTTCTTCTCTTCTATCAAGTGAAGCCTAACCACTTTTAGAATGGTGGAGGAATGAATACATAATGCAAGAGGGAGGTGAGTGTGGGAAAAGAAAAAGGGTGACCATATCCAAAGATCATGATAACAATGTCATCTCCAAATCTAATCACCTTTAACACAAATCAAGTGATGTAAAGAGAATTAAATGATGGTTGAAAAGAAAAAGATGCCATCATAATCAATACATTTGCAAGAAACCCCTCCACAATGTGTTATTTGCAAACTTGCAAATAACACCCTCCATCAAAAGGTCCGGCGGGAAAAGAACAGAGGAAAACCGGCCGGAATGGAATGTAAACCAGCAACTCCAGAAAACTGGACCCATAATAAATTACAGGAAAAACCCCGATACTGTGCATACACACCCGCATTTGTATTCCCACTGAACACAAATGCAAAGAGACAAAATCTACACTGTACTATACTAGGATCCGGCTTAAAACAAAGCCGGCTAGTAATATCCGTTCGATCCTGATCCGTGCAATACCGCACGTATCCGATCGAACTCATCCATATATCTATACGGCCTCTAGTACTAACCGTCCGATCCTGATCCGTGCAATACCACACGTATCTGATCGGACCCAGCCATATCTCGATACGGCCTCTACAGCGTTTCGCCCGGAAGCTTGAGTAACAGAAAGTGTGGTGGACTCTAAAAACTCGTCAATACTATGGATGTGGATTTAACCACTAGAACGTCAGTGGTATAAGCCAATACGTGACGGGACACCAGCTATCGACCAAAAGGGACGTCGATGAGCGAACTCATCCTGACACCCTACTGAGCCTGTCAGTGACAATATCCGTACAGTCCGGTCCGTTCGTCTAGGAGCATCACATGTCGGGCCTAGGGGGTTGGTAAAAGTCAGACCCCCAAAAGCGGTAGAAGTCGTTTCGGAGTGTAGCCCAGAACACCCTGAGATACTACTGGAATACCTACCAGTAAATCTTCTGCCTTGGCCAAGGACTTCGTGTAATGGCTCTCCTAGACACAGCGCGACCTCACCCCCAATACCGGGAGAGACGAACCCCTGAAGATCCGCTCACTGCCTCCATGTGGCTCGGGACTGTACCCAACTAAAACCTGTTTGCACGACTCCTTTGAGCCGTGGTAGGGTAGTAATCAAAGCACAGTGGGAACTCACACGAGACAAATGACGATCCTCAGGTCGATGAACTAACCTGTACACATGTCACCTGGGAACTGCTATCTGACGTCAGGTATAAGACCAACTAGCATGTTCCCGGCGAGTCCTGTCCGGTGTACTCATAATCCAATGTGCACCTGTATACATCTTAGGTGAACCAACTGACACCAGTGGCTTGTGAGACCGGCCACCGCCCCTCGTCGGGGTCTCGACTGTATACACTAGTGTACTCTGGAGAATCGATGCCCTGTCTCGAAACTCCCACGACTAGGGACCTTTTAAGGATGTGCTTATAGACTCTAGCTCTCACTTATATGATCGCCCTCATACTGCTGGCAGTCAAGCAAGAATCCTAGGGGCTCTATCAACGTATAATAGAGACCTGTCAGGTCACCTAAAGCAGTACACGATGATAAAGGTAAACCAGATAGCATACTATCATCTCGAGTAAGACTGTCCTACCGTGATAGGTCCTCCCTCAATCATTGCAATCACGTGCCTGTGATCCAATAATTGACTCTGAGGGCACTATCTCCAACAATCTCCCACTTGCACTCAAGGCTAATTATTGCGATGTCGCATACTCACAGCCCGTGTGATACCGAACACCCAACTCCTCTACTTGTCAGTCTCACAAAATCCGTTTGCGAAACTATTGCGTTCGAGGAATAGCCTCAGTGAGTGGATCCACCTAGATGTTTCTTTCTATGTCTCTCTATATCTCAAGTTCGCGGAGAAAGCCATCTCCCGAAATGAGCAATACCTGTCTTAGAATGTCTGGATGTCTGATGGGACCTACCTCATAAATGAACTCCAAATCCAAACTTCTTAGACTGTATCGTCAACTGAATTTAATCAGTATCCCGTGCCATGCCTCCCTCAGTATTTCCTTGGTTCACCTGTCCAAAATACTGCCTCTCGTCAGAGGGAAAAACTATATCTTTGACAATCACCCTGTCGTCCTTGTCACCTTGGAAGCCTGGAGTGATAACCGTCTCCTAAAGGAGGCAGCCGTTATCATATCCCTAGAACATTCACTTATGTTCTAAAACTGCTTCCGACTATTTCCCCAGGATTGGATCAATATCAACTTATTGCACCTACTGCAAGAACAACATCTGGTGTGGTACTTGACATCTCATGATTGACTCAATTGCCTGAGCAAGTGATCTGCCAATCATGCACATCCCTCTCCCTTTTAGTCTGTAAGACACCTTTAGAGAGGGTGACTCCATTACCTGCAGGTACACTACCATGCCAGGAGTCGTCCATTCTAAATACTCTTAGAATGCTGTTAAGTACCCAGATTGGAAAACCACCTAAATCTAGATCTAAAACCATAGGTCTAGTAACCAGTATGTCTGATATAATGTCCAAGTCCTATGTGGAGAAACCACTGTGTGACGACCAAAGTATAACCGATCGTAGTATATGAATATCACTTCCTACTTTGTGTATGTCATCCAGAACCCGGATATCACACCCTACTCCCTTCTCAACAGATCCATCTCTTATTCTGATGACGTCAAACCTATGACTGTCACATCAAAAATAGATGATCTATCTCCGCTATATCTGCTTTAGTCTATAAATAGACATCAGCCTGATGTCCACCAATGCTTCCGCTGCTCCCACTGACTACGACAACCCTCTGGCAGAGTCATATAGACGTGCACTTCTAAAGCTAGTTTAGAACGACACTATACTCATCCTCCCACGGGGTCTCGCAGCCTGGAACAACAGCAATGGCAAGTGTGGGTAAACAAGAACCTCCCTGCCACCGTCCTTGAGGCTACCGGAGTACCTCTCGGGTGCCTGAGGTTACCCACCGTATCTGCGGAGTGGCTAATGGAATGTCAAATCAGATTGAATCTTTAGGTTCCTTATCAAATCTTCAGTAATCGTTTGCGGTTCTGGAATCACTTCCAGTTCTACCATACTCCCACTACTGTTTTTGAAAAAATCCAATTTTATTAAAACCGTGGCGAGTCTAGAACAATATTACTATTGATCTCCCAGATGGTAGAAAGTCAACCCTCGTCATAGCCTGGGTCAACCCACAAACAGCCATTACAGAAACGTGCCTTGAGTTATCTAGAGTCTGGTTTTAATCATAAGCCGGACAACTCCCCGTACCTTAACAATGTTAAGATATGAACTGTACTATATCCAATATAGAACCAGAGGCACTGATTTAATTTAACCAGATTCAAATCATGCAGCTGTCTCCAGTGCATGTCAACTAAATGGAGAGAGGCTGATCAGCGTTACTCAACTTAGGAATGCTTCCAATTATGAGTAACCTGAAAGAGAAGCAATTTCTCTTTATCATTACTATCAACTGAATACCATACACAAGTATCTACATCTTCGATCACTTTGAAGAATCCCGATACTTGCTACACCTGGTTCTCTACTCTATTCAAATACCTATAACTCCTCAAAACTTAGACCCTGTGTTTCTACGAAACACATGTCTAAGAACTAGAGAAGTTAAAAGTAAACAGAATATAGTATGAGGACCAACCCCTCTGTCCTAATGGACACTGGACAACATACAATACTCTGTATAAGTCCGCTGAGTCTAACAACTCTTTCACTGTGTGTCGTAGGTTGAAAACTGTACTTATGGTTAAGAAGAATTACACCGCTGTTTAATGCTCCTTACCTAACTATCCACTGATATACGTAAATGTCATCGACATAATATCAAAAGGTATATCTCACTCTATGAAAATAGACGTACAGATATATCAATTTGAAATTGGTGCACAACAGCGGATATTCAAAACCAAATATTTGCCGACCGGAAAACAGCCCAGGTGATCTCCTAAATATCACCGATTACAACGAATCCCGATATAATGAGGATGATCACCCAATTCCCAATAACTTACTCCCACTCATCATCTGTAAAACCATACAGATGTGAGAATCAAACCTGGTAAATACATACCCTGGAGCAAGTGTCTAATCGGGAAATCAGTTTTCTTTTAACAGTACACAGCTGAACTGAAACATTGAAATGTTTCGATGGGGTATCCTGGTATTCCTAGTAATACCTCTACTATTATCCAGATTCACAACTATAACCGTATAATTCTTTGCCACCTCTCCAAGTCCCTTTATATGTCTTTAGTCATTACCTTCTGCACACCCCTTAGGCCAAATGGTTTTCTTCCTTCCCTACCGTTCGGCACCAGCCTATGGTTTGGAAGAAGACTATCCAATAAGCATAATGGGTGTACTGTCCTAATCCTAGGAGCACTCGCAATGCGAGAGAAGGTGAGGATAAAAGACAACCGAATAAATCTTATTCCTATTTCTCCTAAACCAGAATCCATCCCTGAACTAGAACAAGTGCCTTTCGAGTTCGTATATAACCATACGATGGAGTATCCAATAAACTGTGGATCTTCGTAGTGATACGGAGTGTCCTGGAGAAATACATAGGTGATTTAGGATTGGCGAAGAAATACTTGGTTTGGTCGTAAATATCAGTCGCAATTTACTTTGCTCTCTTACTAATCCCTTGCTTTGTCTTAATCTTAATACCTTCTGCACACCGTTTAGGCTAATTGGTTTTCTTCATTCCCTACCGGTCGGCACCAGCCTAAGATTTGGAAGAAGACTATCCAATTTGCGTAATAGGTGTACTATCTCCTAAACTAAGGAGTACTCGTAACTTGAGAGAAGGTAAAAAGGAAAAGACAACTGAATAATCCTATCCATTTTCTCCAGAACCGGAAACCATCCTCGAATAAATTCCTTCGAGTTCGTATCTAACCATACGATGGTTTTGTCCAATGGAAGTGGACGTTCGTAGCAATACGGGGTGTCCTGGAGAAAAGGGTAAAAGTAGGAGTGGCAATGAGGTCTGCAATTCTGACAATCCAAAAGCCAGTGTTAAGAAGGTTCGGTCAACTTGGTCACTGAGTCATAGTCTAGGGTCGGGTCAATGGTCGCTGCCAGAGAGAGAGAGAAAAGAAACACTCAGCGTGCACTCTAACCTAGATCAGAATGGTTACCAATTTATCTAATCTGGAAACCTCCCACTGTACCTCAAATTCTCCTCCAAAACTGAAAGAAGAATTAGTCGGGGTCACCCGAGGAGTAAACTAACTCATCAGTGGGAATCGGGATCCAACTCTCATCGCACGATAACGTGACGGAATCCGCTCACGGTATCACACTCCAGAAGGTATGCGCATATCTGGCAAGTTTCAGTTATTTTGAAACTCCCGATGTGGATTTTTACCCCATGCTCTTATGACCTTGACTTTGGCCAACAAATCATAAGTCACATGTCAAGTTCTGCCCGTCATTCTCCAGGTTAATTTGAGCCCACCCGTACAAGCCCTTGACTTTGGCCAACAAGGCTATACGACTGCCCCAAACCAACGCATCTATCTATGCTGCATATGAATAACCAACAGCTACCAAACACTGTGCCTTGACTTTGGCCAACAAACACAGCTTGAATATTATTGACTACCCATATGAAACGACGGGGGCTACGAATGGTTTCTGGCGAAAACCTTTAACGTAATGAACTTGATGTCGTTGAAGGAACAGATAGCTTTTTAGAAAATATAGTGACGAAAACCTTTACTAAAGAGGTCACTCCCGGTGAAGGGATCTCGGCTCTTTCCCCGTAGAATGGGGTGCATGATATTCCAAATGAATACCACGATGCAAAGCAAAAGTAATCGGCTATAGTGAAGTTAATGCCCTGACGCAAAATTTCTGTCCAAGGGGTCACTCCCGGTGAAGGGATCTCGGCCCTTGCCTCGTCGACTGAGAAGCAGGATATTCCAAATGAATACCACGATGCAAAACAAAAGTGAACGTCCTTGCAATAACAGCTTTTTGAAAAGTGTTCCAACAACATCAGAATAGGTTTGTTTTAACTTGCATTGATCCGAATCAACGCAGTCCCATCAATTGATCACACCACAAAGAACGAAAATATACTGATGTACGTATATGCCATCCGCATTCACCACTGGGTCCCGTCATTACCCGTTAGGTTAGCTAACTAACGACAGAGCGGGGACTGGACTAGCGCGGATGTAAAACATATACAACATCTACTAATATATATACCAATATATTATATTCGCTCAAGGCATGATAAAATGCAACATCACAGAAATGTACAACATCACAGAACAATACAGATATCTGGGATACCCGGGTTTCAAAGAGCCACTACTGAAACTCGACGTTCCCCTGGTCGTATGGATAGCCTGTGCAATGAAATCCTAGACCCCTACGGGCGCGGCAAGTTACCCGCCAAAACCTGAAGCGAGGCAGCCCCCTTCAGCACCGTGAATGGACCACCCAGCACTTCACGGAATCCGGTAACTTGGGCACCCCTCCTGGGTCAACCTGTACCCCCTACGAGTGCGGCGAATAGCCCGCCAATTCTAAAGTGAAGCCCCCTCCGTCCCAATGCCATGAGATGCGGGCTTGTTACCCTCCAGAACCTGGCTATCCGTGCACCCCACCGCGGGGCAATCCTAGTACAGAAAGTAAAATATACATACAACGGGTACATCGACCGCAACCAGGTCGTGCCCCAAAAGAATAATACAACCAGGCAGTGACGGCAGTCCACATGTCGGACGCTCGCCCCGCAAAATCAAATGTACATAATACAACAGAAACTGTACTAGCATTGCATCCAGGCTATCCACTACGACCGATCCACAAAATCACAGAAAAATCACAGAACATCAACGTGAATATCACGTTCGCAAATCCGTCTAACCGGGCTATAGCAGTTAGATTGGATTTACCGATCAAGTGACATTCACGTTCGCAGATATAATGTAAATACCATGAAAATAATGTGTTTAAAATATTCGATCGATAAAAAATTAACAAGGGGCCCCCAAGCAATACTGCAGCACTCACAGAAATTCTGGGCCCAAGTTTAATATTCCAAAACCCCAAAATCAGCCCACAAGCCCACTGGAAAATTTCGACCCATTGATCCCTCAAACCAGCGGCGGAACCGCGGCAATAAGGGGGGTTTTGCCGCGGTTCCGTGCTCTACCTGAGAGATCAATGTCTCAAATTTTCCCAGAACCCTTAGAACTCCAAGTACATCAATTTTCTACAACCTGAAAAATTTTTAGACTTGAAAAAATTTCGACAGAAAACTGATGTGAGGAAAATGTGGTTTTTTGAAATTTTGGTCGATCGGAAATGCAAACACATCAAACAAAGCTAGACGAAGTTAATGGCGAGGCTCTGATACCACTGTAAGTGCACGGCGGCGCCCCGGCCGTCATTCCGACGGCCAAATGCGGAAGCGGTGATAAACTTTAATTTTGCGAACTTAGCAAACCGGCACCACCGCGCACTAAACAGCCGGATCGGACCATTAAACTAGTTCTAGCTAACTACAAGACGAGTTAGAGATATACCGAGTGATCCGAGTCCTCCGGACTTCTCGTCGTCGTCCCGATCTCCTGCGGAAACTCCGGTCGTCGCCTCCTTGCCGGAAGGGCAACACATCACCTGTATCTTTTACGGGCTCCCACCTCAATACCGAGGCAACTCGGGCGCGAAGTTGGCTGGCCGACGCGTCCAAGATTTGCTGTAGAATGTGTAGTGCTTTGTCTCTTTGGGGTTATGTTGCCTTTGAAGATGATGGAGGAATCAAGATAAGAAAAATGGTGCTTGCATTTTTCCTAGCATGAAATGAGATCAAAAATGCCACACTCTCAAAAATGAAACTCTCTTCTTCTCTTCTCTCAAGTGAAGCCTAACCACTTTTAGAATGGTGGAGGAATGAATACATAATGCAAGAGGGAGGTGAGTGTAGGAAAAGAGAAAGGGTGACCATATCCAAAGATCATGATAACAACGTCATCTCCAAATCTAATCACCTTTAACACAAATCAAGTGATGTAAAGAGAATCAAATGATGGTTGAAAAGAAAAGATGCCATCATAATCAATACATTTGCAAGAAACCCCCCCACAATGTGTTATTTGCAAACTTCCAAATAACACCCTCCATCAAAAGGTCCGACCGGAAAAGAACAAAGGAAAACCGGCCGGAACGGAATGTAAACCAGCAACTCCAGAAAACTGGTCCCATAATAAATTACAGGAAAAACCCCGATACTGTGCATACACACCCGCATTTGTATTCCCACTGAACACAAATGCAAAGAGATAAAATCTACACTGTACTATACTAGGATCCGGCTTAAAACAAAGCCGGCTAGTAATATCCGTTCCATCCTGATCCGTGCAATACCGCACGTATCCGATCGAACTCTGCCATATATCTATACGGCCTCTAGTACTAACAGTCCGATCCTGATCCGTGCAATACCGCACGTATTTGATCGGACCCTGCCATATCTCCATACGGCCTCTACAGCGTTTCGCCCGAAAGCTTGAGTAACAGAAAGTGTGGTGGACTCTAAAGACTCGTCAATACTATGGCTGTGGATTTAACCACTAGCACGTCAGAGGTATAAGCCAATACGTGACGGGCCACCAGCTATCGACCAAAAGGGACGTCGATGAGCGAACTCATCCTGACACCCTACTAAGCCTGTCAGTGACAATATCCGTACAATCCGGTCCGTTCGTCTATGAGCATCGCATGTCGGGCCTAGGGGGTTGGTAAAAGTCAGACCCCTAAAAGCGGTACAAGTCGTGTCGGAGTGTAGCCCAGAACACCCTGAGGTACTACTGGAATACCTACCAGTAAATCTCCTGCCTTGGCCAAGGACTTCGTGTAATGGCTCTCCTAGACACAGCGCGACCTCACCCCCAATACCGGGAGAGACGAACCCCTGAAGATCCGCTCACTGCCTCCATGTGGCTCGGGACTGTACCCAACTAAAACCTGTTTGCACGACTCCTTTGAGCCGTGGTAGGGTAGTAATCAAAGCACAGTGGGAACTCACACGAGACAAATGACGATCCCCAGGTCGATGAACTAACCTGTACACATGTCACCTGGGAACTGCTATCTGACGTCAGGTATAAGACCAACTAGCATGTTCCCAGCGAGTCCTGTCCGGTGTACTCATAACCCAATGAGCACCTGTATACATCTTAGGTGAACCAACTGACACCAGTGGCTTGTGAGACCGGCCACCGCCCCTCGTCGGGGTCTCGACTGTATACACTACTCTACTCTGGAGAATCGATGCCCTGTCTCGAAACTCCCACGAATAGGGACCTTTTAAGGATGTGCTTATAGACTCCAGCTCTCACTTATATGATCGCCCTCATACTGCTGGCAGTCAAGCAAGAATCCTAGGGCTCTATCAACGTGTAATAGCGACCTGTCAGGTCACCTAAAGCAGTACACGATGATAAAGGAAACCAGATAGCATACTATCATCTCGAGTAAGACTGTCCTACCGGGATAGGTCCTCCCTCAATCATTGCAATCACATGCCTGTGATCCAATAATTGACTCTGTGGACACAATCTCCAACACACACACACACACACACACACACTCACACATAAAAGGGTGTCTGTATATCATAAGTGTGATACTAAAGTACTCGTGTCCGTGTCAAGAGTAATAATATATCGAGTCATGACATGTACTAATGCATCATCCAACGTGTGTCCAACAATGACACACAAATCATTATAAAACCCGAGTGCTCAGCATCGGCACTCAAAACATCATGAAGTCCGTGTCCAACAGCGGCACATAATACTCAAACCTCGGGTTCCGCATAATCAGGATCGGCCTATATCCATCTCTCTCATCTCGGGCTCCGCATAATCAGGATCGGCCCATAACTCCGAACGGTATCCTCCAAATATCCGTCGAGTTTCCATACAATCACCGGTCGGTAGTGCTCCCCTAACGGGCTCAATGCCTTTCTATACGATCCTCTTGCCCCGAGGTACCGTACCGGGTCCACCATGCACCCGCAGAAGGTCCCTCCCCCAACCTCGTATCGAGTGTATGATACCGCTCAAGAACCGAGAAAACCTATGGTGGACATCATAAATATCATATCACGAGAAAACCACAAATTTCTATTTTTAGAAAAAATAATGAGTTTATAAATCCTTGCAGTTTCTCCAAATCCAGAAATCTCATGGAAAATCCGAATCTCATAATGAAGAGTCAATAATAGTGAATACCGGCATAAAGCCCCACAATATTGCATGACGATGAATATACACGTGCATGGATATCTAAGTAGAGGATGCAATATCCAAACTAGCATTATAATGATATATTGGAACTATCAGGTAGCAAGTTATATCAATGAAGTAATATTCTCTAAAGTATACGTGACATGGCAGTTACCGATGATGATGTGTGTAAGCCGGCAAGCAAGTGTTCATAGACATACACATCATCGGTAATGGTGCTAGTGTCCTGACAACATGGGTTCTTAATAACAAAAGAAATCACCAGTATAAGCATGCAATGCGATAAGAACAACATGAATATATGAAAAAAGATTTGATAACCGCAACATATAAATATATACAGTTATATATGTACGAGTCATACAGTTTTAGTATTTGAAATAGCACGAATCGTGGTTTTTAGAAAATAGGGAATACGGTGTTTTTAAGAAAAGGTTCGTCCTTTGAAAAATCCGTAATATCCCTCGTGTTGTCTTTTGAAAATATCCACGATTCGTTTGTTTCTGAAAATAAGTATGACTCGAGCCTGGTCCAACCTCTTCCTAATCAACTAAAAGACTAAACTAAAGAACTAGCCGAAAGGGTAAGAAATTCACCTAAATTCCGAGTCGATATATCTAGTAGTCGGCGATCCCGCCTCAATAGCGTTACGTACGATTAAATATATAATACGACATCTTCGAGTCAAGAGTGCGGATCAATCATCATAATTATACTTCGTATGGTAAAATCCATCGTACGGTATCCCAAAATCGGGGTACGAGTCAATTATCACATTTACCTCAATATTCATATGGTATCATTATCATAATGTCCTAAATCAGGGGTACCATTCTATAGTGTAGTACATATCAATACCTTCAAATATATATCCGCGTGTGAATAAAATCACATTTCCTATCGATCCACTATAATATAATGTCGTATCTCATAACACGACCCAAATCACATAACCGATCTCATGGCATCATTCCCGACATATTGACTCATCTCCAAGTATCATATACTATCCTCATCACCCGTGTATACGTATATATGTGTGTGTGTGTGTGTGTGTACCAACGCATCCACACACACACACACACACACACACACATATGCACACTCAAAACCATATCGCGTGTGTGCATGTGTGTGTTTGTCAACCTTACCCTAGGGTTCGCGACTAAGAAACTAACTAAAATCACTTTCTTTCAATTACACTAAAACAAACCCGTGTCTCCTAAAGTCCTTCTTGCTAGGTATAGACATCTCGAAACAACACATATGTATATATATAAACGCATCATACCCTATGAAATTGCGGGGGTGCAATACGCCATCCACCCGACTTCCCCCGTAGATATACATCTACTCACCTGGACGCCTCGGCTAATCTGATCCGATTCCAGCTCTGCCATTTCCGTGCCACATCCGACGCCTCTGCACCCGAACTTAGAAACGTACACAAGTAAAAAGAGAATAAATATATAATTACTCGCGGACACAACCAATACAAGTCAACCACTCACCCTAACTAGACGCACACACACTTAGTGCACAAAAGCGCTCGCGACAACGCCACAAAACACAACTAGGATCGCCATACGTGGCAACTACAAAACCAAAAACCCAATCACACCGATCGCGCGTTCACAACACATTAAATACTATATGAAATAAGTTGTAACTTATCAAAACTTCAAAATTAATCAAATCGATTTATTTCCAAAATCCTAGTAAGCCTCTTTTAACTATTTTGTTACAAATCTAGATATTTAAACAAATCTAGTAGCCACAATGTTCTTTTAATAACTTAATTAGGTCACATAAACATTAACTAAATTTTAATCTCAAATATTTTCATTAATCCTAAAATCTAGTTTGCAAAATAGCTTAATTAGGACAATTTAAAAGTAACAAATGGCCATATGTATGCAACAGTCATGAAAGATACTCTATCAGGTACAACTAATACATAAAGCAATAATATGGCAATATGTATATGCAACAGTCATGAAAGGTACTTTATCAGGTACTACTAATACATGAAGCAATGCATATAAAATAAATACGGAATATGGGATAAAACATGTCATCCTCACGGAATCCTCATCATGGCAGGACCAGTGTCTATCTAGACAATCCAAATTCCAAATATCCTCAAATCGGCCGTCGGATCGGCCCTCATATCGGCCCTCAATATCAAGTAATGAATAAGAATACATGCACAGATCATTATGATGATATATATTATAAATTTATATATATATATATATATATAAGCTTCCCATACCACTGATATATATATATATATATATACGTGCATATATAATAGCGTCCCATATCACTGATATATACTTAGAGATAAAATATCATGAAAACTAGTGTCTAGCACCGTCACATAAATACTCATCTATCAGGCGTCGTCATGACGACTGGCCCTGATATGTACGTATCATACGTTCATCGGAAACCTGAGTACCCAGCTTCGATACTCGAATTCCCCGTATCCATACATACATGACTCCGGTCGATATCTAAGCGATCACCGAAGAGTCCAATACTGTCACCGGTAGGTATGATTCCCCTGCCAGGCTCATCGGCTAAATCCATCGACATACCTTTCTTGCCCCGGGGTACCTCCGGGCTCCACCATGTACCCGCACACGGCCCACATCACTCCTCGCATGGGTTATATATCAGAACCGAGAAATCTCATGATGGACGCTGAAATATCACATCAAGAGAAACCAGGTTTTTCAAATAATGCATAATTTCATGAAACTACCACGGTCCTCAAATCCAGAAAATATCATATGAAATCCATATCTCAATGCGTAAATCTATGAAATATAATATATGCAACATGAAACAGTAATTTGAGCATATAAAGGAAAAACCTTTATTTAACTGCAACAAGTTATGAAATATATCCTGCGGATCCTAATTTCTCCAAATCCATACAACATCATATAAAGGTGAACATGTAGCTATAGCCAGATATGCGTAACCATGTCGGTATAGCAAGATATGTGCATCTACCTATCAGTAATGATGTAATACCCTCCAGGTATATGTGTAGCTATATCAAGGTATACGGGTGTACATGTACGTATGTATGCAAGATGTACATGTAGTTATGTCTCAATGTGTATATACTTATCTCTAATGGTACAATACCATATAGGTATATGGGTAACTAGCATGTAGGCATGTCAAGGCATATGTGTAAGCATGTAGGTATACAGGTATGCTATATGTCATATACACAAAAGAATATAAATCAATGTCTCAATGTCTCTAACCAAAACAATATCAAAAAGTATAGGTGTTGTGCGTGTCAAGGCAATTATTGACGATGTGAGTGGCATACAATCAGTGCTCGTGCAACATGAGCCGTCAATAATAGTGCAGTGTCCAAAGGGTACAAGTTCAAGCACAACAAGTAATAATATGCAATGAAGTTTTATGCCTATAGGTGCAATATAAACATGCGACTAATATCATATCATATCTAGCCCAGACGCATAACGCCATGCGGGCGATTCCCCTGTAGATGTTAAATCTACTCACAGATGATCCTGGGGCTAAGTAAAGCCAACCACTCGCTTTCCCTTCTCGCAGCGTCCGAAGTCCCCGCCTGCGATCTTAAAATCACAAAACAACAAAGCAAGTGTATATATTAGCAATCGACCAATAAGACGTACAAACTACGTTTGACCGACGTACCAACTCCAAACATACTCTCAAGTGTTCGCTTAGTGGCTAACGCATATAGCAACAAAGCGAAACCAACTCAAGAGCAACAGATACACAACGACCCGAAACGTATCGGAAAATGTAACGCGTGTAATCGAAACACTAGAAACAAGCAAAGTGATCCCAGATTTTGCTATCCAAACAATTTGTAAAAGTTGCACATACAACAAGACCACACACAACCCCAGAGACCCCTACACCAAGACTCAACCCCCCAGCCCCTACTCTGGCCGAAAATTGCGCCCAGAACCAATAAATCTGTGGCCTGTTTATGAAGGAATGGGCTCGTATTTTGAGGGTATCTTCTAGGTCACCGTACTAGGTCACTGTAATGGGAACTTTTCCAACAAATACCTGGTTTGATAGCAGATCATCCGAGACCCAAAACTACACTAAAAAATATGATATTTATCGGAAACGAAACTTTACGCGTTCTAAACTTAAACTAACTCCAAGGCATCCGAGACCCAAAACTTTACGCGTTCTAAACTTAACACTAAAAAAGACATACTTAACAGAAAGAAATCATTACCTACTCCCACAAGCTCAAAGATCTTAGTTTTCCAAGCTCCAAGGCATCCAAGAAGCAAAACAAGGTTTAAGATGTGATTTTTGTGAGATTTGATGAAGTTTAGTGAAGGTTTAGTGATGGATTAGTGAGTGTTCAGTTGAGGGAAGAGGGAGTGATGAAAGAAATGAGAATGAGATGAAGTGAGAGAGAATGAGAGAGGATGTGAAGAAAAGAGAGAGAGAGGTGAGTGTAAGAGGGTGAGTGCACCATTGCATTAACTTCAAATTAATGCAACCATTAATGCCCACCGTGTCACCATGCCACCTCCGCCAAAACAAAACCCAAAGGAAATATCTCTCTCGAATATCTAATTAGAGTTAAGGTTAAAGCAAGGATTAGGATTAGGTTAAGTTGTCATGGTCACTAAACTAGATTAGCACAAACAAACCCCTACATTAATGTGCACACGTGCATGCAAGCCATAACAAATAATAATTAAATATTAATTAAATGTTATAAAATGTGAGGAACCCAAATTGGTAAACATTTTACCAAAAACCCGCATTATCGTGTACTTAACAATAATCGAAAACTAAGGCGTTACAATCTCCCCCCTTAAAGAAAATTCGTCCCCGAATTAAAATTCTTACTATGCATACCTTCAAAGAGATGAGTGTAAAACTCCCAAATCTCGCTCGCAGCCTACCAAGTGAACTCCTCACTATACGGCTACGCCAAAGAAAACCCTCCACAGATGGCAAGACCCTTGACCGAAGTTTCTCCACCCGCCGATCCACTAACACTATCGGTTGCCGGTGAACGAAAAGATCGCGTCCAAGCTAAATGGTCTGATGCTGAATCATGTGCGAAAGTTCATGAAGGTATTTGCAAGTATCAACACAAGGAATACGAGATGAATACTCAAAAATCTAGGCGGAAGTGCCCATTTATAGGCAACGGTACTAACTCGCTAAAGGATTTCAAAAGGACCAACAATCTGGGACTAAGCTTCCCAAAACTCAACACGCCAAACATCGGGAAAAAATCCGTAAGAATACATGATCTCCCACTGTGAACTCAAGTCTGTGACCACCACGGTCGGTATAAGACTTTTGTCTGCACTGGGATGCTCTCATCCTGACCTGAACCAATATTCTCCGAAGCCTCTCGACTAACTGGAGTCCAAAAATCCTACACTCGCAGAGTCAGTAATAAAGACCGGTGTTCGACACAACCTACTCACAAGGCTTAAAAGATTCCAATTGAAACGTCTCCTGATAACAGCTATCGAAGGAGAACCCTATCAACAGCAAGTGACGATCCCAACTGCCAACAAACAATTGGTATGTACGCACAAGCATATCCTCCAGAGTCTGTATAGTCCGCTCTATCTGATCATCGGCCTACAGATGGAAAAGCGGAGCTATTGCTAAACCAGTAACCAAGGCTTCCTGAAGCTTCTTCCAAAGACGGCTAGCAAACTGGTTTCCTCTATCGGATACAACACATGAAGGAACTCCATGCAAACACACAAAATTACCGAAGAAAAACTAGCAAACTGAGCATAACCGGACAACAATCACCTAAATGGAGTCACACCCTGTTTAAACCTGTGTAGACACCACAACGAAATTCATGGAGATCTGCTCCCATTCCCACTCTGGAATGGTAAAAAGGATGCAACTCTCCAGCAGGTCTCAAATCCTCAACCTTAGCTCGCTGACAAGCCAAGCACCTCAAAACGAAATCCGAAACTTCACTCTTCACCCCTGCCCACCAGTAACCAACTCTCAAGTCACGTTATATCTCAGTGGCACTTGGATGAACACAGAAAGCTGACTGATGTGCCTACTCTAGGACCTCGGGTCTCTACCCATCAGTATAGGTACATGCCATCGAGTCCCTAACACAGCACACCCTGGTCATAAATCAAGAACTCCGAATTTTTACCCAGCCGAACATGCTCAAGAAACTCCGACAACGAGCATCGGCGGGCAGTGCCTTACGAAAATGATTTAGTAAAAGTGGACGGGCGCGGACATGAGCAAGCTGTCCCCTCAGTAGAGGCAAACCTAAGATGTACTCAACGGCTACATAAGAACTGAAAATCTGCAGAAGACTGTCTCCGAATTGCGCACAACTGGAACAAACTACCACCGGGCCTACGACTCAAGCATCGGCTACTACAATCGCCTCGCCAAGGGAAATAAAAGATCTCATAATCACAATCCTTCACAAGCTCCATCCAACGGCGTTGTCTCAACAATCAAAACCCGCTGCAGGAAGATGTACACAAAGCTCTGGTGGTCCGTGAAAATCTGACACGGCCCTCCATACATATAGTGTCTCCAAATCTTCATCGCACGACCACCGCGGCCATCTCCAGATCATGAGTGGGATAAATCCTGCTCGTACTTCCTCCAACTGTCGGGAAGCATAAGCGATAACTCTATCATGCTACATCATTACACAATCGATCCCCACTCACGAAACATCACAGTAAACAACAAAGTGGCCCGATCCAGAAACAAGGATAGAATGGTGCAATTGTTACCCGAGTCTTCAACTGCTGAAAACTCTGCACACATGCCTCATTCTAAAGAAAAGGAACCCCTTCCTGGTCAGTATGGTCAACGGTGCAGCGATACTCAAGAAATCCTGCACGAAATGGCGGTAAAAACCGGCTAAGCCCAAAAGCTGCGGACCTCAGTTCCTGATGCAAGTCTGGGCCAAGCTGTACGGCCTTGACCTCCCTCGGGTCCATACGAAAACCATCTCCCGTAACCCAACGACCTAGGAAGTTCAACACTATCAAGCCTAAAGGAATACACTGAGAATCTAGCAAACAGCTGGCGATCTTCCAATTTATGCAAAGCAAATCCTTAAGCGCTGCTCACGTTCCTCACGACTCTTGGAATAGACCAGAATGACATCAATAACATGACAATAAACTGGTCGAGGAACGGCCTGAAGAAATATGGTTCATCGTATCCACGAATGCTGCCAGGGCATTGGTGAGTCCAACGACACCACCAAAACTCATAAAGCCCGTAGCGCGCACAAAAGCAGTCTTCGGAATGTCATCACTCCGAACATGCAACAATGATGACCTGATCCCAAACAAACTTTGAAAAATGACTCGCACCCTAGAGCTGATCAAAGAAATCGTCAATGCGAGATAAATGATACCTATCCCCACCATAACTCGGTTCAATTGACGATCAATCAGTACACAACCTCAAATTGTCGTCCTTCTCTTTGACTAACAGAGTAGGAGCTCCCCAAAGCGAAACACTCGGACGCACAAGTCCCCCTATCTAGCAACTCTGCAGCTGATCCTTAAGCTCCCTAATCTCCGCCGGCTCATCTGAAACAACGTCGGAAATCTCCCGCAATGGTAACATCCAGATAAAAACTGCTGCCCCTCCTAGGGATGAGAGCTAAACCACTATCCTCGTCTCATGCCTCTGCTACTCCCGCGATGTCCACAAATCCTGTGTCTCTGGGCTGATACACCTGGATGAGCCCTCCTCGGTCTCGGAACTCCTAAAGTCTTGGGAAGACGCTCTGTCACGACCCAAAAGTACGGAACGTGACCGGCACTTAGATTACGAAGCGTCTAGAGGCGCCACGTAACCTAAGTAAGCCGAATCCCAGAAATCTAAACCATAAAAGAAGAAGAAGAAGAAAAAGAAAACAAGTTTAAAAGCATCAGCAAATTTCCTCAAAAATTTCGGCAGAGTCTCCTCTATAAAAACTGGCTCCCAAACGGGTACAACAAGTATAATATATATAAACAATAAAAAGTATCCCCAAACGGGAGCTAGCATCAACGCCAAGAGGCGGAAACAACCACAACAAGCACAATAATATACAACGCCAAAGGGCGAGGCTCAAAACTCAAAGAAAACAAAACCAGCAAATCAGAATAATACATGCGCGACTCTAAGGTCAAAATAAAAGACTGGTCCAATAAACTTATCAAGTAATACAAGTATGGTTGATGGAGCTTACTAGATACAAATGAAAGAATAAAAGTACAATGGTGGTTCGGATACAAGTTAACCAACCTAACGTGCAAATCACCCTGAAAGAATAGATGTGCCAGCAAGCTGCCAGGGAAACCTGTACATCGAACCTGTAATAAAATTTGGCACAACAGGGGTGAGTTGCCAACTCGTGAGTAGAAGACATCTACAAAAAGAAATCGAATGCACGACGCTATTCTAGGTCATAATAATACACTACTAAGTCCCAAACATCTAGTAATAGCAGGGTAATACTACGTGTAAGTGCAGATACTCCGTGCTCGTGTCAGTACCTCATATAGTACTATGTCATATGAATGGATATGCATGCACCATGAATATAAAACAATCAATCCTGAAATCCAAATATATTTGTATAAGAAATCTTTAACTGTTATCATAGTAAAATGTGTATAGGAATCTGAAATCTCAATAATGAAATCCATGGATATCCGTGTCAAGCATCAACACAAACATGTAAATCTCAAGTCTCATGGTCTCAATACCTCGGGCTCCATCAGTCCGGATCGGCTCATATCACTAAATCTCACGACAATGGTCGGTATCCTCCGGATATCCGCCGCGCCAGACATCACCGGTAGGTAGCCTTCCCCTGCCAAGCTCATCGTCTACAACTCGATCTTCTTGCCCCGGGGTACCATACCGGGCCCACCATGTACCCGAGACGGTTCATCCACTCCTCGAAATCCAACAGAAACCATGAAATCTCATGGTGGACGACACATACATCACGAGAAAACTGCATCTTATTTTAAAAAGAGAGGAGGAGAGAGAGAGAAGTTTTTTTTATATATTCTTGTGGTTTTCCCCAAAAATCCAGAAATCTCATAGAAACCCAAATCTCAAAATCATGAGTAACTATATGATAAGTGTCGGCATATGCCCATAATACTGTATGATAACATGAAAACATGAATGCATGAATGTCTAAGTAATAATTATCATGTCTATACTAACATCAGAGAGTAATCACAATATTATATCGGTCAAGTTGTTAACTGATTCTATCAATAAAAGATAATATAATCTAAAGTGTACGTGACATAGCAATTACCGATGATGATGTGTGTGAGCCGGCAAATAAGTGTGCGTGGAATATGCGCATCATCGGTAATGGTGCTAGTGTCATAGCAGGCAAGGTTTATTCTGATTATAGCAACATATGTAAGAACATGCATCATTATGATTCCAGTGTGAAAGTAAAGAAGAATGTGTGTTACCTACTCATTTGATATACCATTACCACTACCACTATATGACTCGAACCTAACCTAGTGTCCATCTAACCTCCTAACGAACAAAACCTAAGAAACTAGTCAATAAGAAACAAGAGTCTACCTAAGGTCTGAATCAATATCTCTAATAGTCGGCGATCCGGCCTCAATAGCGTCATGTACGTAGTACGGCTTTCTCGAATCAAGAGTGCGGATCAATCATCATATTTATGCCTCGTACGGTAAAATCCATCGTACGGCATCCCAATATCAGGGTACGGGTCAAGTATCTCCTAGGTGTCTCATCATTAGTATAATGTCATCATCAACACATCTCATGATCAAGGTGCTAAACTGTGATCGCATACATCAATCATATATCATTGCCATCATAATAAGCATCATTAGGTTATCCTCAGAAATATCGTGTCATATGTATCATATCGTCCTCAAGTCACACCTCTATTATATCGACATCAGGTCACACCTATATGATGTCGTAATCAAGTCATACATATCCCATATCATGATCAATCACAAGTTACAGTCCGGGTACTATTTTAGAGTCCCATGTACCTCAATATCATCATCACCCATTATAATTTAAGTATACATGTCCATTATCTCATTCTCTAATGATCCGCTAACACTTAATACGACTGTATAGCCAAGAATCACGGCATCAAGCCCAGTTACACTGTTTCATCATACCTCGGATATCATATCACATCAATGTATCCCATATACGTGTTGTATATATATATACACCTATACCTCGTCCTATATATATATATATATACACATGCACGTATACACCATGTCGAGTTTCAGTGTGTGCGTGTGTATGTTTCTACCTGAAACCTACGAACCTCTTCCAAGGTATTCATCTTCTGGTATGGTTTTCCTAAATCAGTCTAGTCCAGCCTAGGGTCCTACTCATTAAGAATCTAGGGTCACATCTGGTTTCCTAATTTCAATAAGTACTATTCCTATTCTACGTTGCGGGGGTGCTAAACGCCATCCACCCGACTTCCCCCCGTAGATATACATCTACTCACCTGGTCCATGTTTGCCGAAGACGGTGTCGCCATCCTCCTCTTCATCGCCCGCAGTCCATGTGAGGGGTACCTAAACGCAAACATATAAATAGCATCGTAAACTGAATCACATATAAAAGTCAAAACGACGCAAGGAACAAGCATAGGTTAAAACCTATGTCCCGTCCACGCAAAAGAACCAAATTTCGGTGGATATCGGCGTACAAACTCCGATGGATCGAGATAAACATCAACAAATAACTCGTAGTTTTAAAACACATAACTTATATTATAAAACAAGATTAAATCTATCGAAACCCTAAAATCCATCAAACCGTCCAATTTCGTAAAAACCGAAAATGCCAATTTACCGTTTTTCATCAAAACATGACATCTAGATGAAACCAATGGTTATAAAACTCATTAAATAGCATAACTAGACTATACAAACCATTACTACATTTTTATTACACAAATTTGTATTAATTTGAAACTTCTAGTTTGCAACCTTTAACAATTTTCAACATTTTCAAGCAAAATACCACAATTCCACCACAAAACATGATGTTGCATTAATTAATGTACTAAACTATAATTCATGATGATAATGATATGATGAAACCAAAATTATATTTTTAATCTCATTTATTTAGGAATTTCCCAAAATCTAGTTTACAAAAATAGCCTTTTATTAGTATTTTTCTAATTATCATAAGAAACTAGTGATCAAACTAAGTTTTTCTTTCCATTAACATGCTAAGATTCTCACTAAAACTACAATCTAATGATAACAACCTTAATTGGAATTTTATTTTATCCACAAATACATTTTATAAAAACTAGTTAGCTAAATAACATTATTAAATCAATTTGAATACACAAATTATTATATAATAACCATGCAAGATTTTTCCACTTCTAAAATTGGTAGACTAGTTATTATAACCCTAATTAATTAATAAAAATCATAACTTGAATTTACAAACCCTAACTTAAATTTTAAAAATTGAACATAGAATTAATCTAATAAAACTATTTATGCTTTAAAAGAAACATTTAATGGAAATAAAACAAAAGAGATAGATTTATACCTTCACAACCTCAAGTCCAAACATGAAAATGCGCCTAAAAAATTCATGCTTTCCATCTCCAAAATCCATGTAAAAATGAGCAAGGAATAAAGGGTATGAAATAAATATGATTTTGTGGAATTTTAATTGAATTTTTTAAGTATTTTTGATGAATTTTGAATAAAAATGAAGTGGGAAATGTGGGGGGCTGCCATGGGGTTGTTGAGGCCGGCCACAATTAGGAGAAGGGGGTGGAGAATGAGAAAAGTGAAGAAAGATGTAAAAAGTTCCACCAAAATATCATATCATTATGTCTTTTCTTGCTTTTATTAAATTTTCTTTTAATTCTTTACTATAGCAACTCAAGAAAACTCTAGAAAATTGGAAAAATTTGCAAATGAATTTTACATGATACTCACTAAATTATAATATGTCATGGCTCACTTTTACAAATTAAAACCATTCAAATTTGTAATTTACACTAATTTAGTGTAAAAATAAAGCTTATGTTAATATTTAAAATAATTAGTTTAGGAAAAATATTTAATTAAACTAAAAATTTATAAGTGGCTAAATAAACACCATTTACTAGTAATTACATAATTAAAATATGTATTTTTGAAATTATAATGAAAAACAATCACGGTTCGGTTTTACGAAAAATACATTTTACTTTGCCGAAAATCATAAAATTCACTTAAACAATTTTATTCAATTAATTATTTATTTAATTATTTTTAAAACGTTACATTCTTCCCCCCTTTAAGAAATTCGGTCCCCGAATTTAAATTAAAACTTCCCTTCCAAATACTAAAACATTTAACAAAACACTCAAATCGTCGGGGCTCCGAAATCATTAATACATAACAAAAATCAACTCCGTCAAGCATAACGCAATCATCGGAGTTATGGCGAGAATAAAATATCAAAACCCCATATGAAAACCAACATAATATACATCAATCTATAACTTATATATATAGTGCGCATCGTAGTAAACCTTCCAAATATCTGGATAAAGAAATATGCAAAAACCCCTTTTGAAAATCGCCGTGCAATGCACGTGTCACGGCATAAGTAGCGGACGTTTATTTTATAAAAAATTTTATCTATGCATATATATATATATATATATATATCTTTTATTTAATATACACGTCCCGTCTGGTTACTAAATCAAATAGTAATGATTAAAAAAAACACACTGCTCAAACTGAAATCAATCCCAATCATATCAATAAAATACCATGTGCGTCCGGTGCGCACTGAAATCGAAACCAAATACAGATACCACGACTACACCCAAAAACAAAATTTAGTGCAACAAGAGTGCACCAAAAATATCTGTCAAGTGCAACGGGCGTGCACGACTCAATATCAGGTGCATCTAATCTGCACAAAACCCGGGTTTAGTGCATCTGGTGTGCACAAAATCGCATTCAAGTATGCCAAGTATGCGCAAGAATCCTAATCAGGTGCACATGGTGCACGGAAACATACATCAATTATCGAAATCGAAATCACAGTACAAATGCATGAAAACTAGGTCGAAACATATATCAAAATCATGTGTAACCCATATGCACGAAATCAAATCAAAAATCTCAAAATATATAAAACCAAATCAAGTGTACTGGGTTTATACTAAACAACATCAATACAACAGATATATAAAACACAAATAGAATATAATGAAGGTACACATAAGAAATACCAATCGTAGAACAAAATCCTCAAAATACCAAAATCCAATAACAGAAATATGAAATTCAAATCACCAAATCACAATCGTAAACACTATCGTCAATGTGCGCCTCTTTCCTCGGATGTCGGCTGCTTCAAACTCGTCTCTTCGTAGCTGTGCTGACTGCGCTACTAACGGCAATACTCATATCTAGAGTCTCCCACGTAGTCGATCCCTTCACTTGATATCCGGACTACATTAAACTTTTCGATCGATCCATCAAAATCCCATAATTCCCCGAGAGCTCAACACTCAAGTACAGCTTAAAAATATCCGGTACATACCCCAGCATCGATGATCCAGCCTTAGAAGGGCAAACCTAAGCCTCACTAATGGCACCGCGGAACTGCCGTAAACCCTAAGGTTCAAGGGCGTTCTCGTGGTCATTATATTGAGTTAGGGTCTCATTCTTCTAGAGGGTCCATCGAAATACCTGCATGTTCTTCCGAATACTTTAAACTTGGGAAAATAGTTTTCTGATAATCGTTCGAACCCTTTAATTTCATCCGGACGGCATGTGAATACCCTTCGTCCGCACGCTAAACAATGCTTCAATCCTCAAGAATAACCAATACTCTAATGGTTATCGCATTCGAGCCGCAGCTCCCTCTGCCAGTGCGCCCGTGGTAACAGAATCACCCTCCGACATCAACGAAGATAGATCAAAGGAATGAATGAAATACGGTGCAAACAATGTACATCCTAGGGCTCTTTAAGCAGAGTAGCGTATCGTAAGTATGCCGCGGACCATACCCACGGTACGTTACTCTACCTAAATCGCCTACTCCATCAACCAAGGGTCACCTAGACTTATACAAGGTTAAACCTAGCGCTCTGATACCAACTTTGTCACGACCCAAAAGTACGGAACGTGACCGGCACTTAGATTACGAAGCGTCTAGAGGCGCTACGTAACCTAAGTAAGCCGAAGCCCAGAAATCTAAACCATAAAAGAAGAAGAAGAAGAAAAAGAAAACAAGTTTAAAAGCATCAGCAAATTTCCTCAAAAATTTCGGCAGAGTCTCCTCTATAAAAACTGGCCCCCAAACGGGTACAACGAGTATAATATACATAAACAATAAAAAGCATCCCCAAACGGGAGCTAGCATCAACGCCAACAGGCGGAAACAACCACAACAAGCACAATAATATACAACGCCAAAGGGCGAGGCTCAAAACTCAAAGAAAACAAAACCACCAAATCAGAATAATACATACGCGACTCTAAGGTCAAAATAAAAGAATGGTCCAATAAACTTATCAAGTAATACAAGTATGGTTGATGGAGCTTACTAGATACAAATGGAAGAATAAAAGTACAATGGTGGTTCGGATACAAGTGAACCAACCTACCGTGCAAATCACCCTGAAAGAATAGATGTGCCAGCAAGCTGCCAGGGAAACCTGTACATCGAACCTGTTATAAAATTTGGCACAACGGGGGTGAGTTGCCAACTAGTGAGTAGAAGACATCTACAAAAAGAAATCGAATGCATGACGCTATTCTAGGTCATAATAATACACTGCTAAGTCCCAATCATCTAGTAATAGCAGGGTAATACTACGTGTAAGTGCAGATACTCCGTGCTCGTGTCAGTGCCTCATATAGTACTATGTCATATGAATGGATATGCATGCACCATGAATATAAAACAATCAATCCTGAAATCCAGATATATCTGTATAAGAAATCTTTAACTGTTATCATAGTAAAATGTGTATAGGAATCTGAAATCTCAATAATGAAATCCATGGAAATCCGTGTCAAGCATCGACACAAACATGTAAATCTCAAGTTTCATAGTCTTAATACCTCGGGCTCCGTCAGTCCGGATCGGCCCATATCACTAAATCTCAGGACAATGGTCGGTATCCTCCGGATATCCGCCGCGCCAGACATCACCGGTAGGTAGCCTTCCCCTGCCAGGCTCATCGTCTACAACTCGATCTTCTTGCCCGGGGGTACCATACCGGGCCCACCATGTACCCGAGACGGTTCATCCACTCCTCGAATCGGGTCTCGAAATCCAACAGGAAGCATGAAATCTCATGGTGGAAGACACATACATCACGAGAAAACCGCATCTTATTTTAAAAAGAGAGGAGGAGAGAGAGAGAAGTTTTTTTTATATATTCTTGCGGTTTTCCCCAAAAATCTAGAAATCTCATAGAAACCCAAATCTCAAAATCATGAGTAAGTATATGATAAGTGTCGGCATATGCCCATAATACTGCATGATAACATGAAAACATGAATGCATGAATGTCTAAGTAATAATTTTCATGTCTATACTAACATCAGAGAGTAATCACAATATTATATCGGTCAAGTTGTTAACTGATTCTATCAATAAAAGATATTATAATCTAAAGTGTACGTGACATAGCAATTACCGATGATGATGTGTGTGAGCCGGCAAATAAGTGTGCGTGGAATATGCGCATCATCGGTAATGGTGCTAGTGTCCTAGCAGGTAAGGTTTATACTGATTATAGCAACATATGTAAGAACATGCATCATTATGATTCCAGTGTGAAAGTAAAGACGAATGTGTGTTACCTACTCATTTGATATACCATTACCACTACCACTATATGATTCGAACCTAACCTAGTGTCCATCTAACCTCCTAAGGAACAAAACCTAAGAAACTAGTCAATAAGAAACAAGAGTCAACCTAAAGTCTGAATCAATATCTCTAATAGTCGGCGATCCGGCCTCAATTGCGTCACGTACGTAGTACGGCTTCCTCGAATCAAGAGTGCGGATCAATCATCATATTTATGCCTCGTACGGTAAAATCCATCGTACGGCATCCCAATATCAGGGTACGGGTCAAGTATCTCCTAGGTGTCTCATCATTAGTATAATGTCATCATCAACACATCTCATGATCAAGGTGCTAAACTGTGATCGCATACATCAATCATATATCATTGCCATCATAATAAGCATCAATAGTTTATCCTCAGAAATATCGTGTCATATGTATCATATCGTCCGCAAGTCACACCTCTATTATATCGACATCAGGTCACACCTATATGATGTCGTAATCAAGTCATACATATCCCATATCGTGATCAATCACAAGTTACAGTCCGGGTACTATTTTAGAGTCCCATGTACCTTAATATCATCATCACCCATTATAATTTAAGTATACATGTCCATTTTCTCATTCTCTAATGATCCGCTAACACTTAATACGACTGTATAGCCAAGAATCACGGCATCAAGCCCAGTTACACTGTTTCATCATTCCTCGAATATCATATCACATCAATGTATCCCATATATGTGTTGTATATATATATACACCTATACCTCGTCGTATATATATATATATATACACATGCACGTATACACCATGTCGAGTTTCAGTGTGTGCGTGTGTATATTTCTACCTGAAACCTACGAACCTCTTCCAAGGTATTCATCTTCTGGGGTATGGTTTTCCTAAATCAGTCTAGTCCAGCCTAGGGTCCTACTCATTAAGAATCTAGGGTCACATCTGGTTTCCTAATGTCAATAAGTACTATTCCTATTCTACGTTGCGGGGGTGCTAAACGCCATCCACCCGACTTCCCCCCATAGATATACATCTACTCACCTGGTCCATGTTTGCCGAAGACGGTGTCGCCATCCTCCTCTTCATCGCCCGCAGTCCACGTGAGGGGTACCTAAACGCAAACATATAAATAGCATCGTAAACTGAATCACATACAAAAGTCAAAACGACGCAAGGAACAAGCATAGGTTAAAACCTATGTCCCGTCCACGCAAAAGAACCAAATTTCGCTCGATATCGGCGTACAAACTCCGATGGATCGAGATAAACATCAACAAATAACTCGTAGTTTTAAAACACATTACTTATATTATAAAACATGATTAAATCCATCGAAACCCTAAAATCCATCAAACCGTCCAATTTCGTAAAAACCGAAAATGTCAATATACCGTTTTCATCAAAACATGACATTTAGATGAAACCAATGGTTATAAAACTCATTAAATATCATAACTATACTATACAAACCATTACTACATTTTTATTACACAAATTTGTATTAATATGAAACTTCTAGTTTGCAACCTTTAATAATTTTCAACATTTTTCAAGCAAAATACCACAATTCCACCCCAAAACATGATGTTGCATGAATTAATGTACTAAACTACAATTCATGATGATAATGATATGATGAAACCATAATTATGTTTTTAATCTCATTTATTTAGGAATTTCCCAAAATCTAGTTTACAAAAATAGCCTTTTATTAGTATTTTTACAATTATCACAAGAAACTAGTGATCAAACTAAGTTTTTCTTTCCATTAACATGCTAAGATTCTCACTAAAACTACAATCTAATGATAACAACCTTAATTGGAATTTTATTTTATCCACAAATACATTTTATAAAAACTAGTTAGCTAAATAACATTATTAAATCAATTTGAATACACAAATTATTATATAATAACCATGCAAGATTTTTCCACTTTTAAAAATGGTAGACTAGTTATTATAACCCTAATTAATTAATAAAAATCATAACTTGAATTTACAAACCCTAACTTAAATTTTAAAAATTGAACATAGAATTAATCTAATAAAACTATTTATTCTTTAAAAGAAACATCTAATGGAAATAAAACAAAAGAGATAGATTTATACCTTCACAACCTCAAGTCCAAACATGAAAATGAGCCTCAAAAATGCATGCTTTCCATCTACAAAATCCATGTAAAAATGAGCAATGAATAAAGGGTATGAAATAAAAATGATTTTTTGGAATTTTAATTGAATTTTTGAAGTATTTTTGATGAATTTTGAATAAAAATGAAGTAGGAAATGTGGGGGGCTGCCATGGGGTTGTTGAGGCCGGCCACAATTAGGAGAAGGGGGTGGAGAATGAGAAAAGTGAAGAATGATGTAGAAAGTTCCACCAAAATATCATATCATTATGTCTTTTCATGCTTTTATTAAATTTTCTTTTAATTCTTTACTATAGCAACTCAAGAAAACTCTAGAAAATTGGAAAAATTTGCAAATGAATTTTACATGATACTCACTAAATTATAATATGTCATGGCTCACTTTTACAAATTAAAACCATTCAAATTTGTAATTTACACTAATTTAGTGTAAAAATAAAGCTTATATTAATATTTAAAATAATTAGTTTAGGAAAAATATTTAATTAAACTAAAAATTTATATGTGGCTAAATAAACACCATTTACTAGTTATTACATAATTAAAATATGTATTTTTGAAATTATAATGAAAAACAATCACGGTTAGGTTTTACGAAAAATACATTTTACTTTGCCGAAAATCATAAAATTCACTTAAACAATTTTATTCATTTAATTATTTATTTAATTATTTTTAAAACGTTACACGCTCCTCAGCTAAACGGGCTGCATCCACTGCTGATGTATACACGACATAATGTTGTGTGCAGATAGCAAGGAATAACTGGGTAACAGGGATGGCAACCTCATGTCGCTGCGCTCGACTGGCCTCAACCAACGACCTCATCATCTGGCGCAAGTCCTGCATATCTGCCTCAAGCCTATCGATACGATCTATCGTAGGCGGATCTAACTTCTCCTGTGCAACGAGTGTACCATCCTGGTCAGTCCTCACCCCAAACGAGTCAACTCTGACATCGGCTCTCGCTGTACCTCTCTGATCCCTCATAGTCATCTGCGGCATAAGGCTATAGATGGAAATATGATTTGATAAGAACACAGAAATCGAATCACAAGGATATGTATCATCAAGGAAGGAATTTCAAGAAATTAGTACTTAAGTCACTTACGCGAAGTACCGTGTCGTAAGTATGCTACGGACATACACACACTACGTTACTCAGCTTAAGCTACCTACTCCATCATACCAAGGTAATTCTACACTCCGAAAGGTAAAACCTAACGCTCTGATACCAACTTTGTCACGACCCAAAATTTAGCACGTGACGGCCCTTAAACTACGTAACGTCTCCAGGCGTAACAAAATTCAAGCAATTCAAAAACTTGGCAGTCTATACAATCAAAAGTAGTAAGTGATAAAGATATTGTTAAAACTTTTGAAATCTCAATCAAAAATTCTTTAAAGTCCCAATTTATTTCCTTTAAAATTTTGGCCACACCTTCTTTGTAAAACAAGCCCCCAAAAAGGGCACAGCATAAATGTATAAGTAAAGCATCCCCAACGGGAGTAAATCCACGCCCAAAGGTGGAAAACAACCACCACAAGCAAATATACAACATCGTAGCGAAGAAAAAGACGATATAAATAAAACTGCATAAAAGACCACTAAGTCACCAAATAATATACAATATCGTCCTCACAACTCGTCTTTAAGTCAATACATGATAATGGTAGATGGAGAGTACAGGATACAGCGAATATACAATGAGCAACATCGGATAACCGCAAAATCCATCAATAGCAAAAATGCACACGGTCAGGCGTAGCGGTATCCGCAGCAAAAGATGATACGATAGGTAGAAGTCCTGCCTCGACTACTCTAAGGAACAACCTGCAAACCCTGTGGCACAACAGGGGTGAGTTGCCAACTCGTGAATAGTAAATGACATATGCAGGTAATCGCAAGTATGCACGTACTGCGTGAATCTATCACATGCAAGCTAAAAGCAATAAATGGCCATATGCATGGAACAATCATGAAAGGTACTCTATCGGGTACAACTAATATATGAAGCAATAATATGGCAATATGTATATGCAACAATCATGAAAGGTACTCTATCAGGTACTACTAATACATGAAGCAAAGCATATAAAATAAATGCGGAATATGGGATAAAACATGTCATCCTCACGAAATCTTCATCGTGGCAGGACCAGTGTCCATCTAGACAATCCTGTTGGATATAGTGCCCTCTAAGTCAATTATTAGATCGCAGGTACGTGATTGCAATGATTGAGGGAGAACCTATACCTATAGAACAGTCTTACTCGAGATGATAGTATGCTATCAGGTTTGTCTTTATCATCATGTAGATGTTGATAAAGCCCATAGGAATTTTGCTTGACTACCAGCAGTATGATGGCGATCATATATGTAGGAGCTGGGGTCTATAAGCACATCCTTAAAGTGTCCCTAGTCGTGGGAGTTTCGAGACAGGGCATCGATACTCCAGAGTAGACTAGTGTATACATTCGAAACCCCGACGAGGGGCGGTGGTCGGTCTCACAAGCAATTGGTGTTAGTTGGTTCACCTAAGATGTTTACATGTGCTCATTGGGTTATGAGTACACCGGACATGACTCGCCGGGAACTTGCTGGTTGGTATTATACCTAGCGTCAGATAGCAGTTTCCCGGTGACATGTGTACAGGTTAGTTCATCGACCTGAGGTCGTCATTTGTCTCCTGTGAGTTCCCACTGTACTTTGATTTATACCCTACCACGGGTCAAAGGAGTCATGCAAACAGGTATTTTTTGGGTACAGTCCCGAGCCACATGGAGGCGGTGAGCAGATCATCGGGGATTCATCTCTCCCGGTATTGGGGTTGAGATCACGCTGTGTTTAGGAGAGCCATTACACGAAATCCCTGGCCAGGGTAATCAAGATTTACTGGTAGGTATTCAAGTAGTATCTCAGGGTGTTCTGGGCTGCTCTCTGACACGACTTATACAGCTATTGGGGGTCTGACGTTTACCAGCCCCTAGGCCCTTTATGCGATACTCATAGATGAATGGACCAGACTGTATGGATATTGTCACTGTCAGGCTCAGTTGGGTTTCTGGATGAGTTCACTCGTCAGCTCCCCTTCCTTCAATACATAGGCAACCGTTACGTACATCTTGTACCTCTGACGTGCTAGTGGTTATACCCAGTGCCAGTGTATTGATGAGTCATTAGAGTCCCCCACAGATATTTTGCCAAGTTCGGGCGAAACGTTGTACAGGCCGTATGGTTTTATGGCAGGGTTCGGAAAATGCACGTGTGTTTTCGCACGTGTCATATTTCGGGTAGATAATACTGGTAGGCTTTGGTTTAAGCTGGATCCAAGTATTATACTGTGTAAATATAATATCTTTGTCTCAGTTGCATTTATATTCGGTCGTAATACAAATTTTGGTATGTTTATACTTTTACGAGGTTATCCTGAAATTCGTTTCAGGATCACTTTTGGAAGTTGCCAGTTTCCAGTTTTCTATCACCCGTATTTAACATTCGGTTAAATGCGGATTTATCTTTTCTTCCATGGTTGAGTCATGAGGGTGAGTCATGAGTGTGGAAGCTTCTTGTGAGATGAGGTGTTAAGTGAGGTGGCTTAATTCATTTAATATTTTGCAAGGTGGAATTTGCATTAATGAGGTTTTGTTTGCATGAAGATATTTTGATTAAGATCTTTTTCTTTATGGTTACCTTCCTTCCTCCTACACTCACCCCCCCACCTTCTTATTATGGCCGGCCCCCTCCTTGGAGATGGATGATTGATTCATTTGGCAAAAGCTTATGAAATTTGCTTCATGGAAATTTCATAAGTTGATTTCACACTTCAACCGATTTAAAAAGGCAACTTCATTAACTGTTCGACCATAGCTTTGGACGTAAGGAGAAAAAGTATTCTACTCATTCTCTACATCAATCTTGGTCATTTCTTTTAGCAAACTTGATGATCGAGTTGCCTCGGTTCAGAGAAGGGAGCCTGTTTAAAGATCCGTCGACGTGGTGCCACCTGGACGACGAGACCGGAGATCGAGCGAGTTCGGATCAGCTGCAAGAAAGCGTGGGATGATGGTTGAAGACCGAAGAACTCGGATCGTTCGGTATAACATTTCTACTCACTTTGTAGTTTGTTAGTTTAGCTTTAATGGCAGATCCGGGCTATAGTATGCGATAGCGCCAGTTGTAAAAGTTTTTGTTCCTCATTTTGGCGTCTGAAAGACGGCCGGGGCGCTACCGTAGACTTACATTAGTATCAGAGTCTCACCATTAAGCTTTACTAACTTATGCTAACGCATTTAAAACATCGATCGAGCGGAATTTTCAAAATCGCAATTTCATGTGTTAAAGTTTCTGTCGATTTTTATACTTCTCTAAAAATCATTTTGACTATACCAGAAAATAGTGCAGGCTTTTGTTAGAAAACAGAAGAAATTCGATCCACTGATCCGACCGTACGGCCGCGGATCCGCCGCCAAAGCCATGCTTTGGCCGCGGAAGCGCGGCCGTCTTGGTGAGTCAGTGGGCCATATTTCTTCTGTAGCTTCTACATAGGAAATTGTGGTTTTAGGTATATGTCTTTTGGTCCCAAATTTTGTTACTGTACACCAGATGTACATGGGGCCCACTTCGGGAAGTTTTGTCGATCGAAATTTTGAACTTGTTAGTTTATAGTACTTATATTGTATCTCCGACCGTGAATGTCATCTGATCGGTAAACCGCGTCTGATTGGTATAGTTCTTTTATACGGGTTTGCGAACGTGGCATTCGCGTTGATGTTCTGTATTGTGCTGTGATGTTACGGATATGTCGTGGTGGATAGCAGTGTGCAATGGTAGTGCTGTTTGGATTTATTTGTACATTTGATATTGCAGGGCGAGCGTCCGACTTGTGGACTGCCGTCACTGCCTGTTTGTATAATATTCTTTTGGGGCACGACCGGGCAGAGGTCGATGTACCCGTTGTATATATTTTTATTTCTGTACTAGGTTTACCCCGCGGTGGGGTGCACGGATAGCCGAGTTCTAGAGGGCAACAGGTCCGCATCTCATGACTTTGGGAGGCAGAGGGGCCTCACTCTAGAGTTGGCAGACTATTCACCGCACTCATAGGGGGTACAGGTTGACCCAAGGAGGGGAGCTCAAGTTACCGGATTCCGTGAAGTGCCGGGTGGTCCATTCACTATTCTGTAGGGGGCTGCCTCGCTTCAAGTTTTTGGCGGGTAACTTGACGCACCCGTAGTGGTCTAGGTTTCATTGCATAGGCTATCCACACGACCAGGGGAACGTCGGGTTTCAGTAGCGGCTCTGTGAAACTCGGGGATCCCAGATTATCTGTATTGTTCTGTGATGCTTATTACTTTTCTGTGATGCTGCATTTATCATACCTGAAGCGATTATTGTATATTAGTATATATACTATTAGGTGTTGTATATGTTTTACACCCGCGCTAGTCCAGTCCCCGCTCTGTCGTTAGTTAAGTAACCTAACGGGTGATGACGGGACCCAGTGACAAATGCGGATGGCATATGCGTACATTTTATTTTCGTTCTTTTCTGGTGTGTTTAATTGATGGGACTGCATTGATTCTTATCAATGCAAGGATAAAACAAACCTATATTTGATGTTGTTGGAACAAATTTAAAAAAGAGTTATTACAAAGACGTTTCATTTTGTTATGTATAGTGGTATTCGGTTTTGAATATCCTGCACCTCATTCCACGAGGCAAGGGTCGAGATCCCTTCACCGGGAGTGACCCCTTGGGAATAAATTTGCGTCAAGGTAATAACTTCAATATAGTCGATTACAAGTTACTTTGGATCGTGGTATTCAGTTGGAATATCCTGCACCTCATTCCACGAAGAAAGAGCCGAGATCCCTTCACCGGGAGTGACCCCTTGGGCAGAAGTTTGCGTCAGGGTAATAACTTCAATATAGTCGATCACAAGTTGCTTTGCATCGCGGTATTCAGTTGGAATATCCTGCACTTCATTCCACGAGGAAAGAGCCGAGATCCCTTCACCGGGAGTGACTTCTATAGCAAAAGGTTTTCGCCACTATATTTTTATAAAAAGCTATCAGGTTCCTTCAACGAGATCAAGTTCATTACGTTAAAGGTTTTTCGCCAAAAACCAGCCGTAATCCTCCATCATTTCTTATGGATGGTCAGTAGTATTCAAGCTATGTTTATTGGCCTACGTCAAGGCATAGTGTTTGGTAGCTGTTGGGGTATTCATTTGTTGCATAGATAGATGCATTAGTTTAGGACAGACTTAGAGCCTTGTTGGCCTATGTCAAGGGCATGTACGATGACCTAAATTAATTAGGAAAATGACGAGTAGAACTTGACATGTGGCTTATGATTTGTTGGCCTACGTCAAGGTCATAAGAGCATGGGATAAAAATTATATCGGGAGTTTCAAACATTCAGGAAACTTGCAAAAATTGAGCATACCTTCTGGAGTGTGATAACGTGAGTAGATACCTTCACGTTATCATACGATGAGAGTTGGATCCCGATTCTCACTGATTAGTTGGTTTACTCTTCGGGTAATCCCGACTAATTCTTCTTTCAGGTTTGGAGGAGAATTTGAGATTACAGTGGGAGGTTTCCTAATTAGTTAAAGTGATAACCATTCTAATTTAGGTTAAAGTGCACGCAGAGTGTTTCTTTTCTCTCTCTCTTTGACAGCGACCTTTGACCGACCCTAGACTATAACTCTGTAACCAAGTTGACCGAACCTTCTTATTATATTGGCTTTTGGATTGTCTATAGTTGCATAAGTCATTGCCACTCTTTCTTTTACCCTTTGTATTTCTCAGAACACCCCGTATTATTACGGACATCCACTTCCATTGGATAGATCCATCGTATGGTTATATACGAACTCGAAGGGACTTCTTCAACGATAGATCCAGGTTAAGGAGAAATAGAATTGGTTTATTCTGTTGTCTTTTATTATCACCTTCTCTCAGGTTGCTAGTGTTCTTTGGTTTAGGAGAGTACACTTATTACACTTATTGGATAGTCTTCATCCAAACCCTAGGCAGGTGCTGAAAGGTAGGGAATGAAGAAAACAAATTAGCCTAAGTACGGTGTGCAGAAGGTAATATATAAAGAGAAGATAAAGGAATTAGAAAGAGGGCAAAGTAAATTGCGACTATTCATAATCACGACCAAACCACGTATTTCATCGCCACTCCTATTTCATCTTTCATTTCTCCAGAACAACCCATATCACTATGAACATCCAATTCCATTGGATAAATCCATCATATGGTTATATACGAACTCGAAGGATATTTTTTCGAGGATGGATTCTGGTTCAGGAGAAATAGGAATAAGGATTATTCAATTGTCTTTTATCATCACCTTCTCTTAAGTTGCGAGTACTCCTAGGTTTAGGAAGGTACACCTATTATGCTTACTGATATTCTTCTTCTAAACCATAGGCTGGTGTCGAACGGTAGGGAAGGAAGAAAACCATTTAGCCTAACGAAGGTGTACAGAAGGTAACGACTAAAGACAAAATAAAGGAAATTGGAGAGATGGCAGGGAAATATACGGTTATAGTCATGATGGAAAAAGGCATTACTATGAATACCCGGATACCCTTTCGAAACATATTCATGTTTCACTGTGTATTGTTAATAGAAAACTGATTTCTCAATTAGACACTTACTCCAGGGTTTGTATTTACCAAGTAAGACTCTCACATCTGTATGGTTTTACAGATGTTGAGAGGGGGTAAGTTATTGGGAATTAGGTGATCA
Organism: Agapanthus africanus; assembly: GCA_030015575.1. Taxonomy (NCBI): domain Eukaryota; kingdom Viridiplantae; phylum Streptophyta; class Magnoliopsida; order Asparagales; family Amaryllidaceae; genus Agapanthus; species Agapanthus africanus. The sequence goes on from JASDDO010000010.1 coordinate 272,884,110, forward strand.
TTCTCATTATATCGGAACTCGTTGTAATTGGTGATATTTGAGGAAATAACCTGGGTATAGTTTTCAACCTACGATGCACAGGTTTTGAGTTATTCAACTCGGCGGACTTATACAGAGTATTGTATGTTGTCCAGTGTCCATCAGGACAAAAGGGTTGGTCCTCGTACTATGTTCTGTTTACTTATGACTTCTCTAGATTTTAGACAGGTGTTTCGTAGAAATACAAGGTCTAAGTTTTGAGAAGTTGTGGGTATAAGAATAAAGTAGGGAACCAGGTGTCACAAGTATCGGGATTCTTCAAAGAGATCGAAGATGTAGATTCTTGTGATTGGTATTCAGATGATAGTGATGGTTTTGAAAAACTTGTTTCTCTTTCAGGTTACTCACAATTGGATGGATTCCTAAGTTGAGTAATGCTGATTTTCCTCTCTCCATTATGTTGATAGGCACTGGAGACAGCTGCATGATTAGAATCTGGTTCCAATTAAATAAGTGCCAATGTTTCTGTATTGGATATAAAATGGATCATATCTTAACGATGCTAAGGTACGGGGAGTTGTCCAGCTTATGCTTAAAACCAGACACTGGATAACTCAAGACACGTTTCTGTAATGGCTGTTTGTGGGTTGACCCTGGTTTTGACGAGGGTTGATTTTCTACCATCTTGAAGATCAATAGTGATATTGTTCTAGACTCGCCACATTTTTGGTAAAATGGATTTTTTCAGAAAACAATAGTTGGAGTATGGTAGAACTGGAAGTGATTCCAGAACCGCAAACGATTACAGAAAATTTAATAGGACCTATATATTCAATCAGGTTTGACATTCCAATAGCCACACCGCAGATATGGTGGGTAACCTCAGACACCCGAGAGGTACTCTGGTAGCCTCAAGGACGGTGACAGGGAGGTTCTTGTTTACCCAGACTTGACACTACTGTTGTTCCAGACAATGAGACCCAGTAGGAGGATAAGTATAGCGTCGTTCTAAACTAGCTTTAGAAGTACACGTATATATTATTCTGCCAGAGGGTTGTTGTGGTCAGTTGGAGCAGCGGAAGCATAGTGGGCAAGTAGCTTATGTCTATTTATAGGCGTGAGCACATATAGCAGAGATAAGATCATCTATTTTTGATGTTACATTCATGAGTTTGACTTCATCAGAATAAGGGATGGATCTGTTAAGAAGGTAGTAGGGTGTGATGTCCTGGTATTTGGATGACATACACAGAGTAGGAAGTGAAATTCCAATACTACAATCGGTTGTACTTTGGTCGTCACACAATTGTTTCTCCACAAGGGACATGGATATAATATTTGACATTCTGGTTTCTAGATCTATGGTTTTAGATATAGATTTGGGTAGTTTCCCAATGTGGATATTTTGACAGTATTCTAATAGTATTTTAGAATAGATGACTCCTGGCATGCTGGTGTACCTGCAGGTGATGGATTCACCCTCTCTAAAGGTGTCTTACAGACTAAAGAGGAGATGGACGTGCATGATTGGCAGATTGCTTGCTTAGGAAATTGAGTCAATCGTGAGATGTTAAGTACCACACCAGATGTTGTTTATGCACTAGATGTAAGACGTTTATATTAATCCAATCCTGAAGAAACATAAGGAAGCAGTTTTAGAACATAAGTACTTGTTCTACGGATTTGATGACGGCAGCCTCCTTCGGGTGACAGCTATCATTCCAGGCTTCAAAGGTGACATGGTTGACAGAGTGATTTTCAGAGTTATAGTTTTCCCTCTGACGAGGGACAGTATTATGAACACCTGGTCCAAGAGGATACTGTGGGAGGCATAGTGCTGGACACTGACTAGTTTCAGTGATCGATACAGTCTAAGAAGTTTGGATTTGGAGTTCATTTATGAACTAGGTCCCATCAGATATCCATACATATTCTAAAATAGGTATTACTCTATTTGGGAGATGGCTTTCTCTGCGAACATGAGATTTAGAGAGATATAGAAAGAAACATCAGGGCAGATCCACTCACTGAGGCTATTTCTCAAAAACAATAGTTTTAGAAACGGGTATTGTGAAACTGATTAGTAGAGGAGTTGGATGTTTGGTATCACACGAGCTGTGAGTACGCGACATCACAATAATATCCTTAAGTGCAAGTGGAAGATTATTGGATATAGTGCCCTCTAAGTCAATTATTAGATCGCAGGTACGTGATTGCAATGATTGAGGGAGGACCTATACCGATAGAACATCTTAGTCGAGATGATAGTATGCTATCTGGTTTGTCTTTATCATCATGTAGATGTTGATAAAGCCCATAGGAATTTTGCTTGACTGGCAGCAGTATGATGGCGATCATATATGTGGGAGCTGGGGTCTATAAGCACATCCTTAAAGTGTCCCTAGTCGTGGGAGTTTCGAGATAGGGCATCGATACTCCATAGTAGACTAGTGTATGCATTCGAGACCCCGACGAGGGGCGGTGGCCGGTCTCACAAACCATTGGTGTTAGTTGGTTCACCTAAGATGTATACAGGTGCTCATTGGGTTATGAGTACACCGGACAGGACTCGCCGGGAACTTGCTGGTTGGTATTATACCTAGCGTCAGATAGCAGTTCCGTGGTGACATGTGTACAGGTTAGTTCATCAACCTGAGGTCGTCATTTGTATCGTGTGAGTTCCCACTGTACTTTGATTTATACCCTACCATGGGTCAAAGGAGTCGTGCAAACAGGTATTATTTGGGTACAGTCCCGAGCCTATGGAGGCAGTGAGCAGATCATCGGGGATTCATCTCTCCCGGTATTGGGGGTGAGATCGCGCTGTGTTTAGGAGAGCCATCACACGAAATCCCTGGCCAGGGTAATCGAGATTTACTGGTAGGTATTCCAGTAGTATCTCAGGGTGTTCTGGGCTACTCTCTGACACGACTTATACAGCTATTGATGTTCTGACGTTTACCGGCCCCTTAGGCCCTATATGCGATACTCATAGATGAATGGACCGGACTGTATGGATATTGTCACTGTCAGGCTCAGTAGGGTTTCTGGATGAGTTCACTCGTTAGCTCCCCTTCCTTCAATACATAGGCAACCGTTACGTACAGCTTGTACCTCTGACGTGCTAGTGGTTATACCCAGTGCCAGTGTATTGATGAGTCATTAGAGTTCCCCACAGACATTTTTCCAAGTTCGGGCGAAACGTTGTAGAGGCCGTATGGTTTTATGGCAGGGTTCGGAAAATGCACGTGCGTTTTCGCACGTGTCATATTTCAGACAGATAATACTGGTAGGCTTTGGTTTAAGCCGGATCCAAGTATTATACTGTGTAGATATAATATCTTTGTCTCAGTTGCATTTGTATTCGGTCGTAATACAAATGCGGGTATATTTATACTGTTACGGGGTTATCCTGAAATTCGTTTCAGGATCACTTTTGGAAGTTTCCAGTTTTCAGTTTTATATCATCCGTATTTAACATTCGGTTAAATGCGGATTTATCTTTTCTTCCATGGGTAAGTCATGAGGGTTAGTCATGAGTGAGGAAGCTTCTTGTGAGATGAGGTGTTAAGTGAGGTGGCTTAATTCATTTAATGTTTTGCAAGGTGGAATTAGCATTAATGATGTTTTGTTTGCATGAAGGATATTTTGATTAAGATCTTTTTCTTTATGGTTACCTTCCTTCCTCCTATACTCACCCCCCCACCTTCTTATTATGGCCGGCCCGCTCCTTGGAGATGGATGATTGATTCATTTAGCAAAAGCTTTTGAAATTTGCTTCAAGGAACTTTCATAAGATGATTTCACACTTCACCCGATTTAAAAAGGCAACTTCATTAACCGTTCGTCCATAGCTTTGGACGTAACGAGACAAAGTGTTCTACTCATTCTCTACATCAATCTTGGTCATCTCTTTTAGCAAACTTGATAAATGAGTTGCCTCGGTTCAAAGGCGGGAGCCCGTTTAAAGATCCGTCGACGTGGTGCCACCTGGACGACGAGCCCGGAGATCGAGCGAGTTCGGATCAGCTGCAACAAAGCGTGGGATGATGGTTGAAGACCGAAGGACTCGGATCGTTCGGTATAACATTTCTACCCACTTTATAGTTTGTTAGTTTAGCTTTAATGACAGATCCGGGTTATAGTATGCGATAGCGCCAGTTGTAAAAGTTTTTGTTCCGCATTTTGGCGTCTGAAAGACGGCCGGGGCGCTACCGTAGACTTACAAATCCAAATCCCAAATATCCGTAGATCGGCCCTCATATCGGCCCACAGATCGGCCCTCATATCGGCCCACAGATCGGCCCTCAACATCAAGTAATGAATAAGAATACATGCACAGATCATTATGATGATATTATATGTATATATATAATAGCATACCATACCACTGATATATATATACGTGCATATATAACAACGTCCCATACCACTGATATATATACTTAGAGGTAAAATATCATGAAAACTAGTGTCTAGCATCGACACATAAATACTCATCTATCAGGCGTCGTCACCACGACTGGCCCTGATATGTACGTATCATAGGTTCATCGGAAACCCGAGTACCCAGCTTCGATACTCGAATTCCCTGTATCCATACGTACATGACTCCGGTTGATATCTACGCGATCACCGACGAGTCCAATACTGTCACCGGTAGGTATGCTTCCCCTGCCAGGATCATCGGCTAAATCCATCGGCATAACTTTCTTGCCCGGGGGTACCTCCGGGCTCCACCATGTACCCGCACACGGCCCACACCACTCCTCGCATAGGGTATATACCAGAACCGAGAAATCTCATGGTGGACGCTGAAATATCATATCAAGAGAAACCGGTTTTTTCAAATAATGCAGAATTTCATGAAACTACCACGGTCCTCAAATCCAGAAAACATCATATGAAATCCATATCTCAATACGTAAATCCATGAAATATAATATATGCAATATGAAACAATAATATGAGCATATAAAGGAAAAACCGCTATTTAACTGCAACAAAGTATGAAATATATCATGCGGTTCCTAATTACTCCAAATCCATACAACATCATATAAAGGTGAACATGTAGCTATAGCCAGGTATGCGTAACCATGTCGTTATAGCAAGATATGTGCATCTACCAATCACTAATGATGTAATACCCTCCAGGTATATGTGTAGCTATATCAAGGTATAGGGGTGTACATGTAAGTATGTAAGCAAGATGTACATGTAGCTATGTCTCAATGTGTATATACTTATCTCTAATGGTACAATACCATATAGGTATATAGGTAACTAGCATGTAGGCATGTCAAGGAATATGTGTAAGCATGTAGGTATATAGGTATGCTATATGTCATATGCACAAGAGAATATGAATCAATGTCTAAATGTCCCTAACCAATACAATATCATAAAGTATAGGTGTTGTGCGTGTCATGGCAATTATTGACGGTGTGAGTGGCATTCAATCAGTGCACATGCAAAATGAGCCGTCAATAATAGTGTAGTGTCCAAAGGGTACAAGTCCAAGCACAACAAGTAATAATATGCAATGAAGTTTTATGCCTATAGGTGCAATATAAACATGCGACTAATATCATATCATATCTAGCCCAGACGCATAACGCCATGCGGGCGATTCCCCTGTAGATGTTAAATCTACTTACAGATGATCCTGGGGCTAAGTAAAGCCAACCACTCGCTTTCCCTTCTTCGTAGCGTCCAAAGTCCCCGCCTGCGATCCTAAAATCACAAAACAACAAAGAAAGTGTATATATTAACAATCGACCAATAACCCGTACAAATTACGTTTGACCGACGCACCAACTCCAAACATACTCTCAAGTGTTCGCTTAGTGGCTAACGTACGTAGCGACACAACGAAACCAACTCAAGAGCAACAGATACACAATGACACGAGCCGTATCGGATAACGTAACGCGCGTAATCGAAACACTAGAAACAAGCAATGTGATCCCAGATTTTTCTACCCAAATAATTTGTAAAAATTGCACATACCACAAGACAACACACAACCCCAGAGACCCCTACACCAAATCTCAACCCCCCAGCCCCTACTCTGTCCGCAAATTGCGGCCATAACCAATAAATCTGAGGCCTGTTCATGAAGGAATGGGCTCGTATTTTGAGGGTATCTTCTAGGTCACCACACTAGGTCACTGTGATAGGCACTTTTCCAACAAATACTTGATTTGATAGCAGATCATCCGAGACCCAAAACTACACTAAAAAATACGATATTTACCCGAAATGAAACTTTACGCGTTCTAAACTGAAACTAACATGCTATGCACCACTAAAAAGTCTTACTTAGCAGAAAGTGATCATTACCTACTCCGACAAGTTCAAAGATCCTAGCATTCCAAGCTCCAAGGCATTTAAGAGGCAAAACAAGGTTTAAGATGTGATTTTTGTGAGATTTGATGAAGTTTAGTGAAGGTTTAGTGATGGATTAGTGAGTGTTCAGTTGAGGGAAGAGAGAGTGATGAAAGAAATGAGAAAGAGATGAAGTGAGAGAGAATGATAGAGGATGTGAAGAAAAGAGAGAGAGGTAAGTGTAAGAGGGTGAGTTCACCCTTGCATTAACTTCACATTAATGCAACCATTAATGCCCACCATGTCACCATGCCACCTCCTCTCCAAAACAAAAACCAAAGGAAATATCTCTCTCAAATATCTAGGGTTTAGGGTTAAGGTAAATGCAAGGATTAGGATTAGGTTAAGTTGTCATGGTCACTAAAATAGATTAGCACAAACAAACCCCCATATTAACGTGCACACGTGCATGCAAGCCGTAACAAATAATAATTAAATATTAATTAAATGTTATAAAATGTGAGGAACCAAAATTGGTAAACTTTTTACCAAAAACCCGCATTATCGTCTAGTTAACACTAATCGAAAACTAAGGCATTACATAAGGATCATGTCTCAATGGCCCTAACCAATACCGTATCACGTAAGTATAGGTGTTGTGCGTATCATGGCAATTATCGATGGTGTGTGTACAACATAAAATTAGTGCTCGTGAAATATGAACCATCAATAATGGTGTTATGTCTAATTAATACTAAGTCCATACACAATAGGAAATGAGATATGTAACAAAGGTACACATGCACAATCAATGTCCATATACTTCTACTAATAGTCATATCATTTAATCAAGCCCAGACGCATAACGCCATGCGGGCGATTCCCCTGTAGATGTTAAATCTACTCACAAACGATCCTGGCTAAGTAAAGCCAACCACTTTCTTTCCCTTCTTCGCAGCGTCCGAAGTCCTCGCCTGCGATCCTATAATTTCACAAACACAACACATAAGGTTAAACATCTTGCGCCGACACAAAGACAACGAAACGCAAGGATAACGCCCACAAGATAAACACACTGTGCACCTAGTGCACCAAACGCGTACGACATCGGCACAACCCTAGCTAAGAACGCTAAACGACACAACCACCAAGCCTAGACCCTAATCGTATCGATCGCGCATTCACAACACAAAATACATCGTGGAATCTAATATATATAACGTCGCAACGTCATAAGAAACCTACGCCTAAATTATCCAAAAATCTAGTAAGCAACTTTGAATCAATTTAGCCCAAATCTACAAGTTTAACCCATAACTAGTAATCACAATAAACAAAAACCTAACTTTATTATCAAAACCCCTTTTCTAGAAATTCTAAACATGCAAGTTCAAGTTTTAATTAAACATCTAACAATTAGATTATGGTATTAAAACAAGAACTAAGCATTAGGGTTAGAATTTATACCTCAAACTTGATTCAAAAACTTGCAAGAAAACATCCAAATTTAAGCCTCCAAAATGATGTCTTTCATAATGATCTAAGCTTGTTTAGAGTTGAAGAATGAAGGGTATGGATTTATTTATGAGTTTGTGTGATTATTTGATGATTTTTGATGATTTATTTGACCTTGGAGAGATAAAAATGGGGTGAGGAAAAACAAGAGCAGCAAGGTGGTAGGCTCGGCCAAGGTTAGAAGAAGAGTGGGGTTTTGTGAACTGTGTGGAAATTTCTAGATAAAACACTAATAAATGCTCATTAATGCAATAAATATCTATGCCATCTCAATTTCCTTTTCTTTAAATTATCTTTGTAATTACACAAATAACTAGATATTTTGGAGAGAAAGTTTATAGCTTAATCAAGTGATTAGATTAGCAAAGATTCACATTAGTAATAATTAACCGAAACAAAATTGTAATTACCACTAATTAAGTGCATAATTAACAACTTAAAATAATATTTTAATTAAAGAAAAATATTAAAATGCTCCAAAATTACAAATGACTTACAAAAACCAGCAAACTAGAAATTTCATAGCTAAACTAGGAGCAGAGAAAACTATAGAGATAAAAGATCGCTTCTAGGTTTTTACGGAAACAAAATTTATTTTACCTAAAAACGAAAAATTTCCTAAACAATTCTAAAACATTACAATCTTCCCTCTATAAAGAAATTCGGTCCCTGAATTAAAAATTTATCTATGCGTACCTTCGAAGAGATTAGGGAAAAACAAATCCTTCTGCATCTCGCTCACAGCCTCTCAAGGGATCACCTCACTGGACGGCTACGCCAAAGAACCTTCACAGATAGCTAGACCATTGACCGAAGTTTCTCCACCTGCCGACCCACTATAACTATTGGCTGTGGTGAACGAAAGATCGCGTCCCAAATTAAATGGTCTGATGCTAAATCATGTGAAAAAGGTCATGAAGGTAATTGTGAAGTTTCGACACAAGAAATACAGGGTGAATACTCAAAAATCTGGGCGGAAGAGCCAAATTATAGGCAACGGTACTAACTCGCTTCAAGGATCTCAAAATGACCTACAATTCTGGGACTAAGCTTCCCAAAACTCAACACGCCATTTCATCGGAAGAATCCGTAGGAACACATGATCTCCCAATGCGAACTCAAGTCCGCGGCAACGACGGTTAGCATAAGACTTCTATCTGAATTAGGCTGCTCTCATCCTGAACTGAATCAACTGAATCTTCGCCGTAGTCTCATGACTAACTGGGGTCCAAAAATCCTACTCTCGCGGAGTCAGTAAAACAGATTGGCGATCGACATAATCTACCTACCAAAGCCTAATGGTTGCCAATTGGAATGTCTTCTGATAACAATTATCGAAGGAGAACCCTATCAATGGCATGTGATGATCCCAACTGCCAAAAACAATTAGTACATACGCACAAGCATATCCTCCAAAGTCTGTATAGTCCGCTATTACTGACCATTGGCCTACAGATAGAAAGCGGAGCTAAAGCTCAACCAGTACCCAAGGCTTCCTGAAGCATCTGCCAAAGACGGCTAGTGAACTGAATGCCTCTATTGGATACAATGCATGAAGGAACTCCATGAAAACGCACAACTTAACAAAGAACAACGAGCAAACTGACCATAACCGGAAAACAATCACCCAAATGGAGTCACACCCTGACTAGACCTGGGTAGACACCACAACGAAATTCATGGAGATCTGCTCCCTTCCGTACTCCGGAATGGTTAAATGTTGCAACTCTCCAGCCGGTCTCAAATGCTCATCCTTAGCTCGCAGACAAGTCAGACACCTCAAAATGAAATCTGAAACTTCACTCTTCATCCCTGCCCACCCGTAACTAACTCTCAAGTCACGCTATATCTTGGTGGCACTTAGGGTGAACACAGAAAGCTGACTGATGTGCCTGCTCTAGGACCTCGCGTCTCTACCCATCAGTAGCGGTACACACAAATGCGTCCCTAAACGTACCACACCCTGGTCATAAATCAAGAACTCCGAATCTTTACCCTGCCGAACATGCTCAGAATCTCAAACAAACGAGCATCAGCGGGCTGTGCCTCATGAAAACGCTTAAGTAAAAGTGGATGGGCGCAGACATGAGCAAGCTGTCCCCTCAGTAGTGGCGAACTTAAACTGTACTCAACGGTCGCACAAGAACTATAAATCTGCAAAAGACGGTCTCTGAACTGCGCACAACTGGAACAAGCTAATCCCCAGGCCTACGACTCAAAGCATCAGCTACCACAATTGCCCTGCCTCGGGCAATAAAGGATCTTAAAATCACAATCCTTCACAAGCTCCACCCAACGACACTGTCTCAACAAACAAAACTCACTGCAGGAAGATTAAGCTCTGGTGGTCCGTGAAAATTTGACACGACTCGTCACACAAGTAGTGTCTCCAAATCTTCAACACACGACCACCGTGGCCATCTCCAGATCATGAGTGGGATAAATCTTCTCATGCTCCTACGACTGCCGAGAAGCATAAGCGATAACTCTATAGTGCCACATCAGTACACAATAGAGTCCCACTCGCGAAATATCACAGTAAATGACAAAGTGGCCTGATCTAGAAAGCAAAGATAAAACTGGTGCAGTCGTCCACCGAGTCTTCAACTGCTGAAAACTCGGCTCGCATGCCACAGTCAAAGAAAAGGAACTCCCTTCGTGGTCATCCCAGTCAACGGTGCAGCGATACACAAGAAATCCTGCACGAAACGGCGGCAAAAACCGGCTACGCCCAAAAAACTGCGGACCTCAGTCACTGAACAGGTCTGGGCCAAAGCTGTACGGCCTCGATCTTCTTCGGGTCCAAACGAATACCGTCTCCCGTAACCACATGACCTTAGGAAGTCAACAAAATCAAGCCTGAAGGAACACTCCGAGAATTTAGCAAACAACTGGTACTCTCCCAATATTTGCAAAGCAATCCTCAAGTGCTGCTCATGTTCCTCACGACTCTTGGAAAAGACCAGAATGTCATCTATAACACAACAATAAACAGGTCTAAGAACGTCCAGAAGAATCTTGTTCATCACATCCATGAATGCTGCTAGGGTATTGGTGAGTCCAACGAGACCACCAAAACTCATAAAGCCCGTAGCGCGCACAAAAGCAGTCTTCGGAATGTCATCACTCCGAACCCGCAACTAATGATGACCTGATCCCAAAACAAACATAGAAAAAATATCTCATACCCTGGAGCTAAGAAAAGAAATCGCCACGACGAGGTAAAGGATACCTACCCGCACCGTAACTCGGTTCAATTGATGATCAATCAATGCACAACTTCAAACTGCCGTCCTTCTTCTTGACAAACAAAATAGGAGCTCCCCAAAGCGAAGCACTCGGACGCACAAGTCCCCCTATCCAGCAACTAAGCAGCAGATCCTTAAGCTCCCTAAGCTCCGCCGGCTCATCTAGAACAACGTCGAAAAACTCTCGCACAATAAGAACCCGGTCCAATAACCCACCGTGGCTCCGGTATCACGAATAAAAGCCAAGAATCATCGAAATCCTCTCCTCAAAAGCCGACTAGCGAAAAAGGCTGAATTCAAGCCGTGAGAGGCGACACCACTGTCCCCCTGCACAACAAGAACTAACTCACCGGGAAAACAAAACCTGACTGTTTCCTCGCAGCAGGCCACAGACGCATAAAACGTAGCTAACCAGTTCGTGCCCAGGAGAACGTCAAAGTCCAACATCTCTAGAAGGATCTAATCGATGGACGAATCTCTATCTCCTAACCAATTGGCACACGACCGAAACACGTGTTGCGTAACAAAAGAATCGCTGACCGAAGTCAACACAACAAATGGCTGATCTAGCTAACACGACACTCGGCCCAACCACGGCACGAAGTGTGTAGAACAATGAGCGGATAGACTCCGAAATAACAAACATACGCATCCAACGAACATACGAAATTTGAATACCAGAAAACTCCGCAATGGACGCCCGCGCATCCCGATGAGTAGAAGCAAATGCTCGTGCCTATGCTCTACCCACAACTGGCTGTCCTCCTCCTCTACCAACCTGACCCCTCTGAACGAACCCTCTGTGACCACGACCTCTCTGAAAATAAGCCTGACGCGGTGCCAAGGAACAATGTCTGACGAAGTGTTGAAGTCTCCCGCATCGAAAACATCCATACGATGGCTGCTGGTCCTTCTAGGGATATGTGCTAAAAAACTGTCCTCGTCTCAAGCCTCTGCTACTCCCACGGCCTAAACGGTATCTGTCGCGGCTTCTAAATCTATGTCTCCAGGCTGATACACCTGCACGAGTCCTCGGTCTCGGAACTCCCAAAGTCTCGGGAAGACGCTCCTCGTCTAAATAGGCTGCATTCATTGCTGCTGTATACGTGACACAATGCTGTGTGCTGATAGCAAGGAATAACTGGGTAACAAAGGCGGCAATCTCCTGTCGCTGCGCTCGACTAGCCTCAACCAACGACCTCATCATCTGGTGCAAGTGCTGAACATCTGCCTCAAGCCTAGCGATACGATCTAGTGAAAGCGAATCAATCTGCTCCTGTGCAACGAACATACCGTCCTGGTCAGTCCTCATACCAAACGAGTCAACTCTGACTTGGGCTCTCGCTTCCACTCTCTGAGTCATCATAGTCATCGACGGCAAAAGGCTATAGCAAGTGAAATAGGATTCGATAAGAACACAGAAATCGAATCACAAGGATATGTATAATCATGAAAGGAATTTCAAGCAATCAGTACTTAGGTCACTTAGGCGGATTACCGTGACGTAAGTATGCCGCGGACATACACACACTATATTACTCTGCTTAAGCTACCTACTCCATCATACCAAGGTCAGCCTACACTCCGAAAGGTAAAACCTAGCGCTCCGATACCAACTTTGTCACGACTAGAAATTTGGCACGTGACGGCCCTTAAAATACGTAATGTCTATCGGCGTAACGCAATTCAAGTATGACGAAAACCCAGCAATCTAAACCATCAAAAGTAGTAAGTGATAAGAACATTGTTAAAAACTTTTGAAATTTTCAAGTACAATTTCTTTAAAGTCTAAATTTACTTTATTAAAAATTTTGGCAGCACCTCCTTTGTAAAAACCAGCCCCAAAAAATGGGTACATACAAAGATATAAGTAAAGCATCCCCAACGGGAGAAAATACAAACCCAAAGGCGGAAAACAACCACCATAAGCACATATACGACGCCGTAGCGAAGAAAAAGAAGATATAAAGTGAAACTGCATAAAAGACCTCCAAGTCACAAATAATATACAATATCGTCCTCACAACTCGTCTCTAAGTCAATACATGAAGTAGTAGATGGAGAGTACTGGATACAACGAATATACAATGAGCAACATCGGATAACCGCAAAACCCACCTATAGCAAAACTGTACTCAGTCAGCCGTAGCGGTATCTGGTGCAAAAAATGATACGATAGATGAAAGCCCTGCCGTGACTGCCCTAAGGGACTACCTGCAAAACACTGTGGCACAACGGGGGTGAGTTGCCAACTGGTGAATAGTAAATAATATATGCAGGTAATCGCAAGTATGCACGTACTGCGATGGTTTATCACATGCAAGCTAATAGAAATAAATGGCAATATATAAATGCAACAGTGAAGAAAGGTACTCAATCAGGTACTACTAATACATGAAGTAAGACATATCAAATAAATGCGGAGTATAGAATAAAACACATCCTGTAAGTCTCATGAAACCTGAGTGTCTAACATTGACACCCAAAACCATCATGAAAACTAGTGTCTTGCATCGACACATAAATACTCTTCTATCAGGTACCGTCACCATGACTGGCCCTGATAGGTACGTATCATACGTCTCTCGGAAACCCGAGTGCCCAGCTTCGACACTAGAAATTCCCCATATCCATACGTACATAACTCCGGTCGGTATCACCACGATAACCGCCGAGTCCAAGTAATGTCACCGGTAAGTTAGTACTCCCCTGCCTCGAGCTTATCGCCATCATCTGCGATCTTCTTGTTCCGGGGTACCTCCGGGCCACACCATGTACCCGCACACGGCCCACTCCAGTCCTCGCATATATATCACAAATCTCAGAACCGAGAAATCTCATGCGGGACGCATTGAAATATCATATCAAGAGAAACCGGGTTTTTTCAAATAATGCATAATTTCATGAAACTACCACTGTCCTCAAATCCAGAAAACATCAAGTAATGAATAAGAATATTTGCATAGATCATTATGATGATATATCATGTAGGTGTACATATATAACAACGTCCCATACCACTGATATATATATGTATATGTCAATGTCCCATACCACTGATATATACGCAGGAGTAAAACATCCAGAAAACATCATCTGAAAACCAAATATCAATGCGAAATCCAAGAAATATAATATATGCAACATAAAACAGTAATATTAGCATATAAAGGAAAAACCGCTATTTAACTGCAACAAGTTATTAAGTAAATCATACAATTCCTAATCTCTCTGAAATCAAATGAAACATCTGTTAGTTATATGTATGCCCTAGAGGCCATTACTGTACATAGGATGTATATTGTAGTGGATGCTGGGACATATATAGGGAGGACTTTCTTGCTCGACATGATAGTTAGCTATCTGGTTACTCTTTACCTTAACGTGTATACGGATTGTCTCTCTGTTACATGTTGGTAAAGCCCTTAGGATGTGTACTTGACTACCTGGACTATGATGCGGATCATACTAGTGGGGACATGGTAGTCCATAAGTACATCCTTCAAGGTCCCTAGTCGTGGGTGTATCGAGACAGGGCATCGATATACCAGAGTAGACTAGCGTATACCTTCTTTACCCATACAGATGGGCGATGGATGATCCCATATCCATTGGTGTTTGACATCATAGATGATATACGGGTGATCAGTAGAGACTGGGTACACTAGACGGACTCGCCGAGAACTCCCAGATGGTATTATACCTTACGTCAGAGGGCGGTTCTCTAGTGACACTGGTACAGGTTAGTCTGTAGACCCGAGATCGTCATAGAGTCTTGTATGATTCCCACTGTGCTTTGATTTCCACCTTACCACGTCCAAGAGGGCGTGCAAAACGGTGGCTTTTGGGTACAGTCCCGAATCACATGGAGGCAATGTGCGATAGGAGGGGATTCGTCTCTCCAGGTATAGGGAGTTGATGTTGCACTGTGTTCGATTGGTTATAACCGGAAATTCCTGGCCAGGGTTGTTGAGATTTACTGGTAAGTGTTACCAGTAGTATCTGGAACTGTTATAGACCTCATATCGACACGACTTATCGAGCTATTGGGGTCTGACGTTTACCACCCCTAGGCGAGATATGCGACGTATCAGAAGAACAGACCGGACTGTACGGTAAGTGTTGTTGGTTGGATTCACAGGAGTGTGAGCGGGCTTGCTCGTCAATCTTCTGATTGCTCAATACCCGGGTGACCGTTACGTTTAGCAGACCGCTTGCGGCTTGTGGGTGTTTGATATGATCATCACCTGCTGCCGGCGTATTCATGAGTCTTTAGAGTCCTACATAGAGGTTTCCTGGCTCAAGCGAAACGAAATAGGAGCGCATATGAGATATGTGCAGGACCGAGAATAATACCATTATGTGATACTGTATTCAATTCTCGCGATTTGTCACATTGATCGGTTATATGCGATATAGCGTGGTTATCGGATCAAGTGTTCATTCGATAAGTTGTTACTATTGATATTAGTCGGTTATATGCGATATGACCAGATCGTTAAATCAAGTGTTGATTTAATGATTTATTGTATAATTATATATTTGATATATTACTTTGCATTAACTAGTATTGGTTCACTTAAGATGGATTTTCTCACTTGATATGCACATTGTATATATGATATAGTTTTGTGCACTAGTTTGTATCATGTTTAATGATACATGCAAACTTGGGTGTGTATGATTAAACCATGGTTATGTTAATGGTTAGGGTTTTGATTTACTTATTTATTTATTCTCTTAATTCATTTTTGGAAAAAAGAGAAATGGTTGCTTTCTTTGTTTTATAGTTGGAGCTTCATGAAGCTTTGAAAAAGTCTACCATTTTTGTTTCATGCTAAACCTAACCATTCACCTAACCTTAGTTTATTCTCTACACTTAACCATGGTTGCTAATATGATAAGAATGGCTTTATTTTCTTTTTTAAATATTCTTTTCATATTCTTTTTCTTCTTCTTCTTCTTCTTCTTCAAGAAGAAAGAAGCTTGCTAGCTTCAATGGTGACTTGAGAAAAAGAGTGAGAAATCCAATTCTAAAGTGAACCCACTTTCTATTTCTTCATCCTCTACCACTTGCCATGTAGTATAGGGTGTTTTCTTCACAAGTTTAATGACTTGGTGAAGTTGGAGCTTGATCTTGAGTTGCCTCGACGTAGATCATCTTCGGCATCGAAGCCGACGACCTAGCCCGATCATTTCTTCGACGCTACCATCGCTAGAGTCCGGGATCCGATGATCGCAGTGGAGGGACATCAACGCGGAGCTATAGAGGTGGAGGACCGGATCTACAAAGGTTGTATTTTCGTTCACTTTAGAGTAAAGTTGTTTACTCGCATTTGTAATCGCCTAAACTCTAGTCAACGATCGCATTAGGGTTTCTCGGCACCTAGAAAATTTGAAATTGGCATGGTTTATGCCTTGTGGAACCTCCTTAGAGTGCCTAGGAACCCTACAGTGGTATCAGAGCCTAGCTAGAGCTTTAGGCGAAGTGTAGACGAAGTTAGAGGTCCGATCGAACCCGTAAACCCCGACAAAACCCTTCTCTGTACATTTTTCAAAACAGTGGAATTTTGTGAATTAAAAATTCTCAGAAAAACCAGCAGGAACAAATAAGAATTACTATGAAGTACGGTCCACTAAGTCAATAATTTGACCGCGGAACCGCGGCGAAACCAGGGATTTTGCGGCTGTTCCGCGGCCAAAATTTGGACTTAGTCCATGAAATTTCATATATTTATTCTTAGGTCCTTTCTTGGCAATTTTTTATAGGAATTTTTTATTACACTCAAGCGTTGTGTTTTCTAGGGTTTTATTGGGGACTCGTTAATTCGATCGGATAATTTAACTTCGTTTATGTTTTTCCAGATAATTTAGAATATGTTAAAACGTTCGACTTGTTAGTTATATGTATGCCCTAGAGGCCATTACTGTACATTGGATGTATATTGTAGTGGATGCTGGGACATATATATGGAGGACTTTTTTGCTCGACATGATAGTATGCTATCTGGTTGCCCTTTACCTTAACATGTACACTGATTGTCTCTCTGTTACATGTTGGTAAAGCCCTTAGGATGTGTACTTGACTACCTGGACTGTGATGAAGATCATACTAGTGGGGACATGGTAGTCTATAAGTACATCCTTCAAAATCCCTAGTCGTGGGTGTATCGAGACAGGACATCGATATACCAGAGTAGACTAGCGTATACCTTCTCGACCCATACAGATGGGCGATGGATGATCCCATATCCATTGGTGTTTGACATCGGAGATGATATACGGGTGCTTAGTAGAGACTGGGTACACTGGACAGACTCGCCGAGAAATCCCAGTTAGTATTATACCTTACGTCAGAAGGCAGTTCTCTGGTGACACTGGTACAGAGTAGTCTGTTGAACCGAGATCGTCATAGAGTCTTGTGTGGTTCCCACTGTGCTTTGATTTCCATCTTACCACGTCCAAGAGAGCGTGCAAAACGGTGGTTTTTGGGTACAGTCCCGAATCACATGGAGGCAATGAGCGATAGGAGGGGATTCGTCTCTCCCGGTATTGGGAGTTGATGTTGCACTGTGTTCGATTGCCTATAACAGGAAATCCCTGGCCAGGGTTGCTGAGATATACTGGTAAGTGTTACCAGTAGCTTCTCGAATTTTTATAGACCTCATATCGACACGACTTATCGAGCTATTGGGGTCTGACGTTTACCACCCCTAGGCAAGATATGCGACATATCAGACGACGAGACCGGACTGTACGGTAGTGTTACTGGTTGGATTCACAGGAGTGTGAGCGGGCTTGCTCGTCGATCTTCTGATCGCTCAACACCCGGGTGGCCGTTACGTTTAGCAGATCGCTTGCGGCTTGTGGGTATTTGATATGATCATCATCTGCTGCCGGCGTATTGACGAGTCTTTAGAGTCCTACACAAAGGTTTCCTGGCTCAAGCGAAACGAAATAGGAGCGCATATGAGATATGTGCGGGACCGAGAATAATGCGTGTATGTGATACCGTATTCTATTCTCGCGATGAATGTATCGAATGGTTGTATGCGATATAACCTAGTTATCGAATCAAGGATTGATTCGATAAGCCGATACATTGGATACTAGTCGGTTATATGCGATATGACCGGATCGTTAAATCAAGTGTTTATTTAATGATTTAATGCAAAATTATATATTTGATATATTACTTTG
Source organism: Agapanthus africanus (assembly GCA_030015575.1). Classification (NCBI taxonomy): domain Eukaryota; kingdom Viridiplantae; phylum Streptophyta; class Magnoliopsida; order Asparagales; family Amaryllidaceae; genus Agapanthus; species Agapanthus africanus. The sequence goes on from JASDDO010000010.1 coordinate 272,902,382, forward strand.
CGTTAACTAGTATTGGTTCACTTTAAATGGTTTTTCTCACTCGGTTTGTGCACATTGTATATGTGATATACTTTTGTACACATGATTGTATCATGTTTGATGATACATGTTTACTTGGTTAAGTGTAAAGAATTAAACCATGGTTAAACATATAATTAGGGTTTTATTTTCCATTACTTATTTATTCCTTTATTTATTTGTTTATACATTTTGGAAAATAAATGGAAAAGAGAAAAGAATGGTGGCTTTATTTGTTGTTTAGTTGAAGCTTCATGAAGCTTTGACCTAGTCCACCATTCTTATCTCATCCTTAACCCTAACCATTCCTTTAACCTTGGTCAATTCTCTACACATAACCATAGTTAGATTTATGATAAGTATTGTTTTTCTAATATATTCTAATAACTTATCATAACACTTTCTTCTTCTTCTTCATCTTCTTCCTTGAAGAAAGCTTCACTTCATCAATGATGGATTGATGAAATGAGTGAGAAATCCAATTTTAAAGTCTACCCACTTCCTATTTCTTCATCCTCTACCTCTTGCCAAGTAGTAGAGTGTGTTCTCTTCACTAGTTTCATGACTTGGTGAAGTGGGAGCTTGATCTTGCGATGCCTCGACGTAGATCATCTTCGGCATCGTCGTCGATGACCTAGCCCGCTTCTTCTCCGATGAAGCCGACGCTAGAGCCCGGGATTGCATGAGGACAGCGGAGAGGACTTCATCACGGAGCCGTGGAGGTGGAGGACCGGATCTACAAAGGTTGTATTTCCGTATTCTTGTAGTTAAGTGTTAACTAGTTTGCTTTGTCGCCTAAAATTCTAGCCAACGATCTTGTTAGGGTTTCTCGGCACCCGTTAAATTTGAAATTGGCATGGTTGATGCCATGTGAGACCTCTTGAGAGTGCCTAGGAACCCTACAGTGGTATCAGAGCCTAGCTAGAGCCTTAGGCGAAGTCTAGACGGAGTTTGAAGTCCGAACGAACCGAAACCCCAAAATTTCCATGCTCTCTGGACTTTTTCTAAAAACTGGGTTTTTTCCAGATTAAAAATTCTTAAAAAATTCAGCAGGAAGATCTAAGGGTTATGGTGCAAAACGACATCCTAATTCATCTAAGTAACCGCGGTTCCGCGGCATGAGCTTGGCTCATGCGGCGGATCCGCGGCCGTACGGTCGTATCTCACAGTAATTGTTGCACGGTAACTCCTCTTTTCTGATGCTGGATTTTATGGGAATTTTTAAATTTTATTCAACAGTTGAATTTTCTGGGGTTGTTTTGGGGATTCGGTGTTTCGATCGGGGTATCAGATTTTGTCTATGTGGCTTTCCGGATAAATTTTAGAATATGTTAAAAAGTTCGACCGGATATAAATACCCAACTTTTCCCCTGTCGGGAAATTTCCAAGTGTTGGACTTTTCCGTAGTTTAACGACGTTCTAAGTAGTGCAAGTAACGCGATGGACCCTCTAGAAGACAACAAACCTTAACTCGATTATGTGACCGTCTTGAACTGCCCTTTGAACCTTAGGGTTTGGGGCAGTACGGCGTGCCATATGTGAGGCGTTGGCTTGACCCTTCTACGGCTGGACCGTTGGTACTGAGGCACGAACTGAATGTCTTTAGACTTGTTTCATGTGTTGATCTGTATCGGGAAAACTTGGGTGTTCGATTGTTCGATCGGAAAGTTTGACATTTTCTATTTATCCGGAATGTGATACAATAATTGGAATTCACAAGAAGTTATAAGATAACTGAATGAATGTTATAAACATAGCAGTTTAGTCTCACTTGATCGGTTGCCACGGAATTTTGATGTGATCAAAAGTCCGTCGCAATCACGTAGCGTACGCGGATATTCGCCGGGTAAACTTAATAGACAGCCTCACTCCATAGCCCTGACCAAGTGACTGTACGAGAACCCCGTCGCCGAAAGCATCCGTCCGGGTGCTCGCGGCAGCGGTGTTCCGCCTTGGTGCACTTCGTCGACGGTATCAGGGGTGCGGCCGCCTACTAAAGTTTGCGACGAGCATTCGATCAGGATGTCGGGAATCCAGTTGAATTCCCCGACTTGATATTGAAAAGTGTTTTCGATAATGAGACTAAAATGCGGGGTTTATAATTGTTAGGCATGCGATGTCTAAAGAATTCATTTGGTCAGGCATGCGATGTCTGAGGAGGTTGCAGATTCTAACTGTTGTAGTTTTACACTTTCTTTTCTGTGACCGTAAGTGTAATATGTGATATCGCCGGTTTCGTTGCTATATGTCAACGACAATTGGGATGGACATATTTACTTACGTTGATGACATGTGATGTTATGTGTTGCTGGATATGTTATATTGGATCGTCGTGTTCGAATAGCCGGGGTTTTTTATGTGAGATGAGTGTTTTTCATTTTCATTCATGTAAAAACTTGTATGTAATATTCTTTTATTGGGGCACTTCCAGGTTACGGAAGTTGTCACCGTTGATGTATATTATTTACTTTTCTGCACTAGGATAGACCCAAGGAGGAGGGCACAAGTAACCGGGTTCTGGAGTCCAGTGGGAGACCAACTCGAGGAGTCGAGGCCGGGTCCCTAACTCTAGAATTGGTAGGGTTGCTTGCCGCTCTCGTAGGGGTCTAGAGGTGTGGGTTTGGCTATTCATCGCGACCGTGGAATCCGTGTTTTATACTGGCTCGTATTGAAAACACGGACGTCCTAGTATATCCAATATTTTATATGATTCTTCTGCTGCGATATCTGTGATGTGATCATGTGATGTTCTGTGATAGATACAGTATATAGTATATATGATATATTATATAGACGTTACTTATGTTTTACACCCGTGCTAGCCCTGCCCCGCTCTGCCGTTAGTTACCTAACCTAACGGTGCACGAGGGGACATCGAGGCGAATGCGGATGGCATAAGTGTACGTCATATTTATCTGTGATGTTTAGGTACTTAAATGATGGGACTTCATTAATGAGATTAATGAAATAAAAGAAACCTAAGATGTTGTAGAATCGAATTTCAAAAATAAAATAGGTAGCTACAGTTCTTGCTTTGCACAGCAGTATATGTGATATATCCTGCACCTTATTCGATGAGGAAAGGGCCGAGATCCCTTCACCGGGAGTGACTCCTTTAGCAATAACTGGCAGATGCTACACACTCGGTTTGTCTTTTGATTGCTTTTAAGAGTTTCTGCTTTGCACAGTGATATATATGATATATCCCGCACCTCATTCGACGAGGAAAGGACCGACGATCCCTTCACCGGGACTGACTCCTTTAGCAAAATTGGAAAAGCCTCAAAAACACTCCATTTTAAAATTCATTCGATCCTACAACGATATCAAGTTCATTACGCAATAGGTTTTCAGAAAAACCTATCGTAGCCCTCCGTCATTTCAGATAAGTAGTAGTTAGTATTCGTGCTGCGTTTGTTGGCCTTTGTCAAGGCGTAGTGTGTGGTAGATGACTGGTGCTTATCTGCTTATGCATATGATGCAGATTGAGTAAGGGTAGTCGTGCGACCTTGTTGGCCTTTGTCAAGGGCCGTGCGGGTGGGTTTAATTCAATCAGGAAATGACTGGTTGAACTTGACTAGCATCCTATGGTTTGTTGGCCTTTGTCAAAGTCATAAGAGGTTAGGGGCAAAATATTATCGGGAATTTCAAGTGTTGAAATTTGCAATGAGATTGCATACCTTCTATGAGATAGTTGGATCCCGATACCCGCTGCGAGTAAGAGTTACTCCTGGAAGAGTTTTATACATTACAATTAGCCGATCAAGTAGGTGTCTAGAAAGGTGTCAACGGGGTTACGCCTCTGGGAAAACGAGGTTTACATTAATTAGGTTCGTGCGAAAGCACGGGGGACCTCCCTCAAAGTACCGACACTGGCTTGGCTGAAAGATTGGCGAACTTGTAGTGTGTAATTAATCCCGGCTAGTCTTTCCTTTTAGGGTTTGAAGGAAGATTTGATAAAAAGCAGTGGGAGCCATCCTGATTAGATAAAATAAAACCAATCTATTCTTGCAAGAGCGCACGCTGAGTGTTTTCTTCTCTCTCTCTCCTGGTAGCGACCATATCACGCCTTAATCAAGATAATAATACGGATTATTGAGCGAACCCGCTTGTTATACTGAGCTGGGGAACGTTGGTCCCGCTCCAACTTATAATTGTTATAAGACCGAGCAGGAAATAGGGGAATACCAGATTTCCCGTGCCGCCCAAACGAAGAAAGTGCATGATGATGCATCATCTTCGGGTGTGTTCGTTACATAGAACTGTTTCTCAGTATCCTCTGAATCCTGAGTATATGATACCGGATCAGGATCCCAGATATGTAATCTGTTACATAGGGCTACAAAAAGGTAGAAAAACTGAGAACGGGTGATAAGTTTCATGAGGCAGAAAACGGGGCAAGTGTTGCAGCCAAGTCTGTCGGTCACTGTCACCCTGTATTACCAATACAGTGATTCTGAATGAATGTTATTAGATACCGAACCTGATATACAAAATCATATCTGTCTCTTTATTAGTAAAGAAACGATAAAATTTTGTATTGTTGGATAATGTTTTGAACATTTCCTATATCAAAAGTTGATCGGTTCAGGCACGTTATCTAAAAGCATTGATGTTCTAAATCAAACTACAGTTCCTAGTATACAGAACACACATAAGAGGAGAAGTTCAGAAATGAACGAATTCTTCTTGAGGTATTGTAGACTAGGTCAGATCAAAGTAACCCGACTAGCTAGAGTTACATATAGATGCATATTTAAATCAGTTTGAATTTACATCTTGTGAAACTCGCCAGTCATGTCACAAAGATAAGATGACCATAGCTATGTTTATTGGAAACAGAGAAAGAGTTAGTGAACTCTTGGGACTGATACATGATGATGTATGCAAGGTCTCCTGTCTACACATGCCAGGACTGCTTCTTTATACTTCATTACATTCTCTGATAATCTCTTTAGATTCAGACATATGTTCCTGTTGAAACATAAGTCCGAACCTTTTGAGATATTCACAGAATATGATTTAAAAGTAGAGAACCAAAATACGGGTATAAGTATTATGTCCTTTGATGTGATCGAGGAGGAGAATACTAGAGCACGGAAATTCCTGGACTATTCTAAAGGAGAATGAGATTCTCTCTCAGAATTACTCCTCCGTATACACCATAGCACGATGGTATATCGGGGCGGAGCAGATACACCCTATTTGATATGGTGTGCTCTATGATGAGTACTACTGAGTTACCTTTTTCCTTTTGGGTGTTATGCACTTGAGAAGTTGCACACCTATTGAATAGGGTTCCAATCAAATCAGTTGTCTACCATTTCATATGTGATATGGAAAGGGAAGAGCCCATGTCTTAAGCTAGTTAAGATTTGGGGTTGTCCGGCTAATGTCTAAAAGCAAAATCCGGACAAGCTCGAGGCAAGGTCTGTAATGTAGAACTGGAAAGGTTCCAGCTATACAAACTGCAGCTGATGATTTGACAGAACCAAAGGATTCAGTAGATTCCAATGAACCTCAGCCTCTCCGCCGATCTAGTTGGGTTCCTCACCCACCTGAGAGATACTTCGGTTTCTCTATGACAGTGGGAGCGAGGATTGCATCATGAGATGATGACCTAACTAGCTTCGAGCTGGCCATCAGGAGTAAGACTCTGTAAGAATGGCTGGATGCTTATAGATCTGAGATGGAATCCTTATACACCAACAAAGTATGGACTTTGGTTGCTATATCTGAAGGGTTAAATCCCCATCAGGAGCAAGTATATCTTGAGAAGATTACTTGGTGTACATGGAAAAGTTGAGACTTTCAAAGCTAGACTTGTTAAAAGTTTGCATCATTGACCAGGTGCGGATAATGATGAAACCTTTTCAAGTAGCTATGCTTAAGTCCATCCAGATCCTACTTGTCACGGCTACATACCATGACTACGATATCTGGTCGCTGGGTGTCTTGACTGCTTTTCTAAATGATGTTTTAGAAGAGTGCGTCTATAAGTATACAGCCAGAGGGCCTCGTAGACAGTGGGAGCAGCGGAAACGTGTGCAAGATGCTTTATAGGATAAAGCAGGCATCACGGAGTTGGAACATCTGTTTTGATGGATTAGTCAAAGAGTTTGACATCATCAAAATGGTAGATGAACCTTGTATAAACAAAAAGGTAGTAGGGAGTATGGTGAAAATCCTCGTAGAGTACGTGGATGACATACTCTTGATAGGGAAGGAGTTTCCTATGCTACGCTCGATCAATCTCCGCTTATCACAATGATTCTCCATATAGGATCAAAATGATACCTCCTAAATCTTAAGCTTTTGGATCTATGAGATAAATTTAATTGGATGTTAGGATTCTCACTAGCAGTAGTGAGATGGTATCAATCGATCTTGGGGAAAATCACTGGAAAGGTTCCACGGTGATAAAGACGATTGAATGTCAGTCGCAGGCATTGTCTTTACCCTCAGTAAAGGGACGGTATGTTGGAAGAGTTCCAAGCTAGATACCGTGACATACTAGACGATAAAGGCAGGATACATCGCTACTTAAGATGCTACCAAAGAGGCTGTTTGGGTGTATATTGGTTCATGAGATGAACTATGTTCCTCCCATTGTGTGACAATGGAGTTGTGGCTTATGCCAAGGAACGCAGGTCCCATCAGTGATCCAGACATATTCTAAGGCAGTATCACTTGATCATGGAGATGGTTGATCTCTAAGGGATCGAGGTTTGGAGAGTAGACTCAGAGGACAACACTGCGGATCCACTCACGAAGGCCTATTCCCAGAGAGAGACTTTTATGGGATGGTTGAGTATGAGATACTACAACCACTGCTACAGATGGCCCTAGTGCAAGTGGGAGATTGTTAGTTATATGTATGCCCTAGAGGCCATTACTGTACATTGGATGTATATTGTAGTGGATGCTGGGACATATATAGGGAGGACTTTCTTGCTCAACATGATAGTATGCTATCTGGTTGCCCTTTATCTTAACGTGTACACTGATTGTCTCTTTGTTACATGTTGGTAAAGCCTTTAGGATGTGTACTTGACTACCTGGACTGTGATGAAGATCATACTAGTGGGGACATGGTAGTCTATAAGTACATCCTTCAATGTCCCTAGTCGTGGGTGTATCGAGACAGGGCATCGATATACCAGAGTAGACTAGCGTATACCTTCTCGACCCATACAGATGGGCGATGGATGATCCCATATCCATTGGTGTTTGACATCGGAGATGATATACGGGTGCTCAGTAGATTCTGGGTACACTGGACGGACTCGCCGAGAACTCCCAGATGGTATTATACCTTACGTCAGATGGCAGTTCTCTGGTGACACTGGTACAGAGTAGTCTGTTGACCCGAGATCGTCATAGAGTCTTGTGTGGTTCCCACTGTGCTTTGATTTCCATCTTACCACGTCCAAGAGGGCATGCAAAATGGTGGTTTTTGGGTACAGTCCCGAATCACATGGAGGCAATGAGCGATAGGAGGGGATTCGTCTCTCCCGGTATTGGGAGTTGATGTTGCGCTGTGTTCGATTGGCTATAACAGGAAATCCCTGGCCAGGGTTGCTGAGATATACTGGTAAGTGTTACCAGTAGCTTCTCGAATTGTTATAGACCTCATATCGACACGACTTATCGAGTTATTGTGGTCTGACGTTTATCACCCCTAGGCAAGATATGCGACATATCAGACGACGAGACCGGACTGTACGGTAGTGTTACTGGTTGGATTCACAGGAGTATGAGCGGGCTTGCTCGTCGATCTTCTGATCGCTCAATACCCGGGTGGCCGTTACGTTTAGCAGACCGCTTGCGGCTTGTGGGTGTTTGATATGATCATCATCTGCTGCCGGCGTATTGACGAGTCTTTAGAGTCCTACACAGAGGTTTCCTGGCTCAAGCGAAACGAAATAGGAGCGCATATGAGATATGTGCGGGACCGAGAATAATGTGTGTATGTGATACCGTATTCTATTCTCGCGATGAATGTATTGAATGGTTGTATGCGATATAACCTAGTTATCGAATCAAGGATTGATTCGATAAGCCTATACATTGGATACTAGTCGGTTATATGCGATATGACCGTATCGTTAAATCAAGTGTTGATTTAATGCATAATTATATATTTGATATATTACTTTGCGTTAACTAGTATTGGTTCACTTTAAATGGTTTTTCTCACTCGGTTTGTGCACATTGTATATGTGATATACTTTTGTACACATGATTGTATCATGTTTGATCATACATGTTTACTTGGTTAAGTGTAAAGAATTAAACCATGGTTAAACATATAATTAGGGTTTTATTTTCCATTACTTATTTATTCCTTTATTTATTTGTTTATACATTTTGGAAAATAAATGGAAAAGAGAAAAGAATGGTGGCTTTATTTGTTGTTTAGTTGAAGCTTCATGAAGCTTTGACCTAGTCCACCATTCTTATCTCATCCTTAACCCAAACCATTCCTTTAACCTTGGTCAATTCTCTACACATAACCATAGTTAGATTTATGATAAGTATTTTTTTTCTAATATATTCTAATAACTTATCATAACACTTTCTTCTTCTTCATCATCTTCTTCCTTGAAGAAAGCTTCACTTCATCAATGGTGGATTGATGAAATGAGTGAGAAATCCAATTTTAAAGTCTACCCACTTCCTATTTCTTCATCCTCTACCTCTTGCCAAGTAGTAGAGTGTGTTCTCTTCACTAGTTTCATGACTTGGTGAAGTGGGAGCTTGATCTTGCGATGCCTCGACGTAGATCATCTTCAGCATCGTCGTCGATGACCTAGCCCGCTTCTTCTCCGATGAAGCCGATGCTAGTGCCCGGGATTGCATGAGGACAGCGGAGAGGACTTCATCACGGAGCCGTGGAGGTGGAGGACCGGATCTACAAAGGTTGTATTTCCGTATTCTTGTAGTTAAGTGTTAACTAGTTTGCTTTGTCGCCTAAAATTCTAGCCAACGATCTTGTTAGGGTTTCTCGGCACCCGTTAAATTTGAAATTGGCATGGTTGATGCCATGTGAGACCTCTTGAGAGTGCCTAGGAACCCTACATGACTGGATGTAAATACCCAATTTTTCCCCTGCCGGAAAATTTCCAAGTGTTGGATTTTTCCGTGGTTTAAGAACGTTCTAAGAAGTGCAAGTAACGCGATGGACCCTCTAGAAGAAAACAAACCTTAACTCGATTATGTGACCGTCTTGAACTGCCCTTTGAACCTTAGGGTTTAGGGCAGTACGGCGTGCCACATGTGAGGCGTTGGCTTGACCCTTCTACGGCTGGGCCGTTGGTACTGAGGCATGAACCGGATGTTTTTAAACTTATTTTATGTGTTGAGCTGTTTCGGGAAAACTCGGGTGTTTGACTGTTCGATCGGAAAGTTTAACAATGTCTGTTTATCTGGAACGTGATACAACAATTGGAATTCACAAGTTGTTATAGGATAACTGAATGAATGTTATAAATCTAGCGGTTTAGTCTCACTTGATCGGTTGCCACGGAATTTTGATGCGATCAAAAGTCCGTTTCAATCACGTAGCGTACGCGGATACTCGCCGGAAAAACTTAATAGACAGCTACACCCCATAGCCCTGACCAAGTGACAGTAGGAGAACCCCATTTCCGAAAGCATCCATTCAGGTTCTCGCGGCAGCGGTGTTCCGCCTTAGTGCACTTCGTCGACGGTATCGGGGGTGCGGCCGCCTGCTAAAGTTTGCGACGAGCATTCGATCAGGATGTCGGGAATCTTGTTGAATTGCCCGACTTGATATTGAAAAGAGTTTTCGATAATGAGACTAAAATGCGGGGTTTATAATTGTTAGGCATGTGATGTCTAAGAAATTCATTTGGTTAGGCATGCGATGTCTATGAAGGTTGCGGATTCCAACTGTTGTAGTTTTACACATTCTTTTCTGCTACCGTAAGTGTAATATGTGATATCGCCGGTTTCGTTGCTATATGCCAACGACAATTGGGATACGCATGTTTACTTACGTTGATGACATGTGATGTTATGTGTTGCTGGATATGTTATATTGGATCGTCGTGTTTGAATAGCCGAGGGGTTTTTATGTGAGATGAGTATTTTTCATTTTCATTCATGTAAAAACTTGTATGTAATATTCTTTTATTGGGGCACTTCCAGGTTGCGGATGATGTCACCCATTGTATATTATTTACTTTTCCGCACTAGGATAGACCCAAGGAGGAGGGCACAAGTAACCGGGTTCTGGAGTCTAGTGGGAGACCAACTCGAGGGGTCGAGTCCGGGTCTCCTAACTCTAGAATTGGTAGGGTTGCTTGCCGCTCTCGTAGGGGTCTAGGGGTATGGGTTTGGCTATTCATTGCGACCGTGGAATCCGTGTTTTATACTGGCTCGTATTGAAAACACGGACGTCCTAGTATATCCAATATTTCATATGATTCTTCTGCTGCGATATCTATGATGTGATCATGTGATGTTCTGTGATAAATACAGTATATTGTATATATGATATATTATATAGACGTTACTTATGTTTTACACCCGTGCTAGCCCTGCCCCGCTCTGCCGTTAGTCACCTAACCAAACGGTGCACGAGGGGACATTGAGGCGAACACGGATGGCATAAGTGTACGTCGTATTTATCTGTGATGTTTAGGTGATTTAAATGATGGGACTTCCTTAATATGATTAATTAAAGAGAGAAACCTAAGATGTTGTGGAATCGAATTTCAAAAATAAAACAGGTAGCTACAGTTCTTGCTTTGCATCGCGATGTTCCTTGTAGAACATCCTGCACCTTATTCGATAAGGAAAGGGCCGAGATCCATTCACCGGGAGTGACCCCTTTAGCAATAACTTGCAGATGCTACAACCCTCGGTTTGTCTTTTGATTGCTTCTATAGTTTTTGCTTTGCACAGCGGTATATATGATATATCCTGCACCTCATTCGACGAGGAAAGAACCGACGATCCCTTCACCGGGAGTGACTCCTTTAGCAAAACTAGAAAAGCCTCAAAAACACTCCATTTCAAAATTCATTCGATCCTACAACGATATCAAGTTCACTACGCAATAGGTTTTCAGAAAAACCTGTCGTATCCCTCCGTCATTTCAGATAAGTCCTACTTAGTATTCGTGCTACGTTTGTTGACCTTCGTCAAGGCGTAGTGTGCGGTAGCTAACTAGTATTTATCTGTTTATGCATATGATGCAGATTGGGTTAGGGTAGTCGTACGGCCTTGTTGACCTCCGTCAAGGGTCGTGCGGGTGGGTTTGATTCAATCAAGAAATGACGGGTTGAACTTGACTAGTAGCCTATGGTTTGTTGACCTCCGTCAAGGTCATAGGGTGCTAGGGGCAAAATTATCGGGAATTTCAAGTGTTGAAATTTGCAATGAGATTGCATACCTTCTATGAGATAGTTAGATCCCGATACCCGCTGCGAGTAAGAGTTACTCCTGGGAGAGTTTTACACATTACAATTAGCCGATCAAGTAGGTGTCTAGAAAGGTGTCAACGGGGTTACGCCTCTGGGAAAACGAGGTTTACTATAATTAGGTACGTGCGAAAGCACGGGGGACCTCCCTCAAAGTACCGACACTAGCCTGGCTGAAAGTTTGGCGAACTTGTAGCGTGTAATTAATCCCGGCTAGTCTTTCCTTTTACGGTTTGAAGCAAGATTTGATAAAAACAGTGGGAGCCATCCTGATTAGATAAAATAATAACCAATCTGATCTTGCAAGAGCATACGCTGAGTGTTTTCTTCTCTCTCTCTCCAGGTAGCGACCATGTCACGCCTTAATCAAGATAATAATACGGATGTATTGACCGAACCCGCTTGTTATACTGAGCTGGGGAACGTTGGTCCCGCTCCAACTTATAATTGTTATAAGACAGAGCAGGAAATAGGGGATTACCAGAATTCCTATGCCGCCCAAACGTAGAAAGTGCATGATGATGCATCATCTTCGGGTGTGTTCGTTACACAGAACCGTTTCTCAATATCCTCTACGTCCTGGGTATTTGATACCGGATCAGGATCCCAGATATGTAATCTGTTACATAGGGCTACAGAAAGATAGAGAACTGAGAACGGGTGATAAGTTTCATGAGACAGAAAAATGGGCAAGTGTTGCAGCCAAGTCTGTTAGTCACTGTCACCCTGTATGATCGGTACATTGATTCTGAACAAATGTTATTAGATACCGAAGCTGATATACAAAATCATATCAGTCTCTTTATTAGTAAAGAAATGATAAAATTTTGTATTGTTGGATAATGTTTTGAACATTTCCTATATCAAAAGTTGATCGGTTCAGGCACGTTATCTAAAAGCATTGATGTTCTAAATCAAACTACAGTTCTTAGTATACGGAACACACATAAGAGGAAGAGTTCAGAAATGAACGGATCCTTCTTGAGATATTGTAGACTAGGTCAGATCAATGAGACCCGACTAGCTAAAGTTACATTTAGATGCATATTTAAATCAGTTTGAATTTACATCTTATGAAACTTTCCAGTCATGCCACAAAGATAAAATGACCATAGCTCTGTTTAATGGAAGCAGAGAAAGAGTTAGTGAACTCTTAGGATGATACATGTTGATGTATGTAGGTCCCCAGTCTACACATGCCAAGACCGGTTCTTTATACTTCATTACATTCTCTGATAATCTCTCAAGATTCAGATATATGTTCCTGTTGAAACACAAGTCCGAACCTTTTTAGATATTCACAGAATATAAGTTAGATGTAAAGAACCAAAATATGGGTATAAGTATTATGTCCTATGATAAGATCAGGGATGAGAATACTTGTGCATAGAATTCCTGGACTATTCTAAAGGAGAATGAGATTCTCTCTCAGCATTACTCCTCCATATATACCACAGCACAACGGTGTATCGAGGCAGAGAAATCACACCCTATATGATAAGGTGTGCTCTATGATGAGTACTACTGAGTTACCTATTTCCTTTTGGGAGTTATGCACTTGAGAAGCTGCATACCTATTGAATAGGGTTCAAATCAAATCAGTTGCCTACCACTTCATATGTGATATGGAAAGGGAAGAACCCATATCTTAAATTAGTTAAGATTTGGGGTTGTCCGGCCTATATCTAAAAGCAAAATCCGGACAAGCTCGAGGCAAGGTCTGTTATGTAGAACTAGAAATGTTCTAGCTATACAAACTGCAGCTAATGATTTAGTAGAACCAAAGGATTCAATAGTTACCAACGAACCTCGGCCTCTCCGCCGATCTAGTAGGATTCCTCATCCGCCAGAGAGATACTTCGGTTTCTCGATGAAAATGCGAGTGAGGATTGCATCATGAGATGATGACCCAACTAGTTTCGAGCTGGCCATCAGGAGTGGGACTCTGTAAGAATGGCTGGATGCTAAGCGATCTGAGATGGAACCCTTATACACCAACAAAGTATGGACTTTAGTTGCTATATATGAAGGGTTAAATCCCCATCAGGAGCAAGTATATCTTGAGAAGATTACTTGGTGTAGATGGAAATGTTGAGACTTTCAAAGCTAGACTTGTTAAGGGTTTTCGTCATCGACCAGGCGTGGATAAGGATGAAACCTTTTTCCAGTGGCTATGCTTAAGTCCATCTAGATCCAACTTACCACGGCTACATACCATGACTACGATATCTGGCGGTTGGGTGCCATGACTGCTTTTCTAAATGATGTTTTAGAAGAGAACGTCTATAAGTACACAGCCAGAAGGCTTCATAAATAGTGGGAGCAGCGGAAACGTGTGCAAGATGTTTTATGTGATGGAGCAGGCATCGCGGAGTTGGAACATCTGTTTTGATGAGTTAGTCAAATAGTTTGACATCATCAAAATGGTAGATGAATCTTGTATATACAAAAAGGTAGTGGGGAGTATGGTAGTGATCCTCGTAGAGTACGTGGATGACATACTCTTGATAGGAAAGGAGTTTCCTATGCTACGCTCGGTCAATCTCCGCTTATCACAATGATTCTCCATATAGGATCAAAGTGATACCTACTAAATCCTGGGTTTTGGATCTATGAGATAGATCTAATTGGATGTTAGGATACTCACTAGTCGTAGTGAGATGGTATCAATTGATCCTGGGAGAATCACTGGAAAGGTTCCAGGGTGATAAGGACGACTGAATGTCAGTCACAGGCATTGTCTTTGCCCTCAGTAAAGGGATGGTTTGTTGGAAGAGTTCCAAGCTAGATATCGTGGCATACTAGACGATAAAGGCTGGATACATCACTACTTAAGATGCTACCAAAGAGGCAGTTTGGGTGTTTGCTTGTTCATGAGATGAACTTGGTTCCTACCATTGTGTGACAATGGAATTGTGGCTTGTAAGTCCATGCTACCTCTCCCGGTACTTTCGGGAATGCGGAATTTGGTGAAAAACAATTTTCTAGAGGTGGTAACATGGACTCAAAGTCGGATCTTTGTTAAACATCTAACTAACAACCTAACAAGGAGTTGTCTACTCGGTTAGGGGCTTATACCTCACTTGAAATCCTTCTTCTTGAACTCTTTGTTGTGATGGGATGGTGCTTTCCTCGTCGCCTTCTTCCGTCAAAGATGGATCCACCCGAGGGTTCAACCTTGGGCTCCTTTCTCGAACTTGGAGAGAACTAAGGTCTTTGGCTTGCTAGACCTTCAACCTTAGAATGAGTAGAGAGTGGTTTGGAGTGTTTTATCTCAAGGAGAGGTTTCTCAACACATGAGAATGGATCTCCTTGAACTAGAGGATGAGGAAGAAGAAGAGAGGAGAGAAAGTTGTTATGATAGAAAATAAATCCTTCTCTTTACAACCATGATAATACCAAATTAATAAAATTAATATAAAATGAAATAGTTGATGGGAAGTTTGATGAGACATGACAAGACTATTATCATTACCAACAAAAAGGTTTTGCTAGAAACAAGGATTATGTTGGATGTGTAATGATGATAGTCAAAGTTTCAACTATGGTCAACAAGTCAACAAACCCAACCATGGTCAACAAGTCAACAAACCCAACCATGACACAATTTCATTTAATTAATATTATTAATTGATATATCATTAATACATTAGGATTTGGAAAAAGACGACTGTCAACGGTGCATACACACCCGTTCTGAAACCCTAATGAAAACCCTCTTCCTCCGCCTCAATCAATTGTGCATACACACCCGCATTCTTGTTTCGAGGAACATGAATACTATGAGATAAAACTAACCCCCCAAAAAATACTAGTATCTGGCTCAAACCAGAGCCCGTCAGTAATATCCATCCGGACTCCAAACGTGCACAAGTGCGCGGATGAGAACGAACCTTGTCGCAAAACCATGCGACCTCTACTCTGTTTTGCCCAAAAATGAATAGCCCTCTATGTGGGACTCTAAAGACTCGACACTACGCTGGCAGTGGGTTTAACCACAGACCGCAAGCGGCACTAGCTGTGCGTAACGGTCCCCAGGTAGATGCCGATAAGAAGACTGACGAGGTGAACCCCATCTGAACTCCTACTGAGTCTGTAAGTGACATTCTCCGTACAGTCCGGTCTGTTTGTCTGATACATCGCATGGCGGGCCTAGGGGGCGGTATACGTCAGTCCCATAATAGCGGTACAAGTCGTGTCGGAGTGAAGCCTCAAACACCGTGAGATAACACTGGAAACCTACCAGTATATCTCGCTTGCCCTGGCCAGGGACTACTCGTGTAATGGCTCTCCTAGACACAGCGCGATGTCAACCCCCAATACCGGGAGAGACGAATCCTGTCTAACCGTCACTGCCTCCAAGTGCTTCAGGACTGTACCCAACCACTACTTGTTTGCATGACTCCTTTGAGCCGTGGTAGGGTAGTAATCAAAATACAGTGGGAACACACTCGAGGCGAAGTGACAGTGTCAAGTCAGCGGACTAAGCTGTACTCATGTCACCTGGGAACTGATAACTGACGACAGGTATAATACCAACCGGTCAGTTCCCGACGAGTCCTGTCCAGTGTACTCGTAACCTAACGAGCACCCGTATACTATCTCCAGTACGACGTACTGATGGCTGTGGGACAGACCATCTCCCACACTGGGATGAGAAGCGCAAACGCTAGTCTACTCCGGAGTATCGATGCCATATCTCGATAGTCCTACGACTAGGGCCCTGTATAAGGATGTGCTTATAGATTACCCAGCCCCCACTAGTGTGACTGCCATCACAACGCTGGTAATCAAGCAAAGGTCCTAAGGGCTCCACTAATGTGTATAGGTGATATACTAAAATAAACACATGTACACATTAAAGTAGAAACAAACCAAGTAGCATACTACTATATTGAGCAAGATTGTCAATACAACTGTGAATATCCCAAGCTTCCATTAAGTAATATACAAACTAGTATGATACAGTAATGGCCTCTAGGGCATATACACTAACAATCTCCCACTTGCACTAAGGCCATGTACTGGCGTATCGAAGACCTATCATCTCGATCAGCCGCTCGAACTAAGTCTGGGGTAAGACCTTTGTGAATGGATCTACAGTGTTATCTTCTAAAGCAACCCTCTGAACCTCGATCTCCTTGCGATCCACGATCTCCCTGATCAGGTGATACCGCCTCAAGATGTGTCTTGATCTCTGATGGGACCTGGGTTCCTTTGCTAAAGCTATAGCCTCGTTGTTGTCGCAATACAGAAGTATTGGGTCAACAATAGACGGAACCACCTGAAGTTCTTTCAAGAACTTCCTTATCCAGACGGCTTCTTTTGCGGCATCAGATGCAGCGATATATTCCGCTTCCATAGTCGAGTCAGCAACGGTTTCCAGTTTGGAACTCTTCCAACACACCGCCCCTCCATTGAGGGTAAAGACAAAACCCGGCATGGACTTGGATTCAACCTTGTCACTCTGGAAGCTGGAGTCAGCAAAGGCCTCAATCTGGAGGTCTTTTCCGCCATACACCAAGAACATCTCCTTAGTCATTCTCAGGTACTTGAGAATGTTCTTTACTGCTATCCAATGTTTCTCCCCTGGATTTGACTGATACCGGCTTACTACACTCAGTGCATAAGCTACATCTGGTCTGGTACATAACATCGCATACATTATAGAGCCTACCGCAGAAGCGTAGGGTATAATTGGCATGCGATCCCTTTCAAAATCAGTCTTGGGAGACATCTTTTTGGAGAGGGTGATCCCGTGACTAGCCGGTAGATTACCGCGCTTGGAATCTTCCATACTGAATCTTTTCAGTACGGTGTCGATGTACCTGGACTGTGAAAGTCCCAGTATCCTCTTGGATCTGTCACGATAGATCCGGATCCCCAGAATGTATAAGGCATCACCCAGGTCTTTCATGGAGAACCTGTGTGACACGAATCCCTTGACAGATTGTAGCATAGGAATGCCATTTCCTATTAAGAGAATGGCATCCACGTATAAAACGAGGAATATTATAGTTCTCTCTACAAATCTACTATAGATGCATGGTTCATCTGGATTTTTGATAAAGCCAAATTCCTTGACCGTCTCATCAAAAACAGATGTTCCAACTCCGCGATGCCTGCTTTAGTCCATAGATGGACTTAAGCAACTTGCACACCTTTCCGCTGCTCCCACTCTGAATGAAACCCTCTGGCTGGTCCATATAGACATACTCCTCTAAATTTCCATTTAGAAAAGCGGTCTTTACGTCCATCTGCCAAATCTCATAATCGTGGAAGGCAGCAATGGAAAGAAGGATCCGAATGGATTTCAGCATAGCTACTGGAGAAAAGGTCTCGTCATAGTCCAAACCAGGTCTTTGACGAAAACCCTTTGCTACCAGTCTAGCTATATAGGTCTCAACCTGTCCATCTACACCAATCTTCCTTTTGAAGATCCACTTGCATCCTACGGGTTTTACCCCGTCTGGAGCAATGTCCAACGTCTATACTTTTTTGGTGTACATGGACTCCATTTCGGTCCGCATTACATCCAGCCATTTTACCGAGTCGACGCTCTGAACGGCTTGCTGGAAGCTAGTAGGCTCATCATAATCTATGATGCAATCCTCTCTATCCCCGTATATGAGAAAACCGTAGTATCTCTCGGGCGGATGAGACTGCCTACTACTCCTGCGGAGCGGCGTAGGAATGTCCTGTTCTTTTGAACCCTTTGGTTCCACTAAGCTTCCAGTAATAGTCTGTGGTTCTGGAATTTCTTCCAGTTATATTTCGCTCCCACTAATTTCCTTTTCTAAGAACTGGTGTTCTAGAAAATGGGCATTACGAGAAACAATGATCTTTTGTTCCTCTGCGTAATAGAAGAGATACCCCCTGGAGTTCTTTGGGTGTCCCAAAAACTTGCACAGTACAGAGCGTGCCTCGAGCTTGTCCGCATGCTGCTTTTTGACAAAAGCCGGACATCCCCAGATCTTCAGATATTGAAGATAGGGTTTCTTCCCACTCCATATTTCATATAGTGTGGTAGGCACAGTCTTAGTAGGAACTCGGTTCAAAAGGTATGCAGCTGATTCTAGCGCATACCCCCAGAATGATCGCGGTAACTCAGTGTTACTCATCATGGACCGTACCATATCCAATAGGGTTCGGTTCCGTCTCTCCGATACACCGTTGTGTTGCGGAGTGTATGGAGGAGTAAGCTGAGAGAGAATTCCATTCTCTTTTAAATAATCCTGGAACTCGGCACTTAAGTATTCTCTACCTCGATCCGATCTAAGAATCTTGATACTTTTGCCGGTTTGTTTTTCTACTTCATTCTTATATTCCTGGAATTTTCCAAAGGCTTCGGACTTATGTTTCATTAAGAAGACATAACCGTACCTTGAAAAATCATCCGTAAAAGTAATGAAGTAAGAATAACCGCTTCGCGCATGTGTAGACATTGGACCGCACACGTCCCTGTGTACGAGTCCCAAGAGCTCGCTCGCTCTTACTCCGTGTCCAGTGAACGGAGTCTTTTTCATCTTTCCTTTGAGACAGGATTGACAAGTGGCATACGATTGATATTCGAACGGATCTAAATATCCTTCTGTATGTAACTTATTCAACCTTCTCTCATTGATATGACCCAGTCTACAATGCCATAAGAAAGTCCGATTGATATCTGGAGATTTTCTTTTGTATGTATTCTGGACTTTGAAAATCTGTGGTTGGTTTAATACATATATACCATTGCTCAATGCACCAGACCCAATCAGAACTTGATTATGGTGAATGTTTACAACATTGCTTACAAACGCAAATTCATAACCTTTTTTAGAAAGCAAAGATACAGAAATGATATTACAAGTTGCGTTAGGTACAAAAAAGCAATTACGCTAAACCAAAACATGCCCATCTGACATTCCCAGGTGATAGTCCCCCACGGCTTTAGCATCCATGCTAGCTCCGTTTGCAACTCTGAGAGTCATGTCACCTACCTTCAAAACCCTACGGTTTGTCAACGCCTGCAAAGAATTACAGATATGAGATCCTGATCCGGGATCCAATACCCAGGAAGTAGAGTTTATTGAAAGACAGTTTTCAATAACATACACACGTGAAGCTGAAGCAGCAACCTGCTTCAGTTCCTGTGTCCTGGCCTTCCAAGCCCTGCAATCTTTCTCCCAGTGTCCACTCTTATGACAATAGAAGCATTCTTCTTTACCCACAAGCTTCCCCGCTATCTTTGTTGTCTTTTACTTTCCCTTCGTATCCATTTTACTAACACCGCCCCTTGGTTTGGTGGGGGCTTTCCTCTTCTTTCCCTTGGCTTTCGCCTTGGACCTAGAAGAAGAAGATCCTCCTACAAACAAATTGGATGTTTCCCTACTTTTTTGTAGGGTGCCCTCTGCGCTCCTCAGCATGTTGAGGAGTTCTGAAAGTTCAACCTCTTTTTCTTGTAAGTTGAAGTTCAGTATAAACTGGGCGTAAGTGGAAGGAAGGGACTGGAGAATCAAGTCCGTATAGAGCTCACTCTCCAACGTGGTCCTAAGTTCCGCGAGCTCCTCAATGTAGCCAATCATCTTAAGCACGTGTTCAGCTACCGATGATCTGACGGCCAATTTTGCCGAAAATAACTTCTTCGACACTTCGTATCTTGCGATACGAGACTGCTGTCCATACAGTTCTTTTGTATGAAGAAATATGGATTCCAGGTCCATATTCTCGTGCCTCCTCTGATGTCCGTTGTCCATAAAGGCAAGCACGAGGCACTTGGCCTTCGCGCAATCAATCTCCCAAGTCTTACGGATTTCCTTATCCGCGATGCTGGAGGTGGGACCTGGGACGGGGGGAGCTTTGGTGGTAAGAAGATACCCTAGCTTGTCGTAAGTGATTGCCATTTTGACATTCCTGAGCCAATCTTTGTAGTTTGGCCCTGTCAGTATGTTTTTATCTAGAAGTAACTTAAGTCCAGTCATTTCGATTGGTCGCTGCAATAAGGAGAGAGAGAAGGAACACTCAGCACGATGCTCTTGCAAGTTTAGAATGGTTTTTAATTTGTCTAAACAGGATGGCTCCCACTGTTTCTCGAATCCCTCCTCAAACCAAAAAGGAAGAATTAGTCAGGATCATTCTCACCGTACAATACTTGCTTAACCGTTCGGCCAGGCTGGTGTCGGTACTTCGAGGGAGGTTTTCCAACGCTTTCACGAAGTTCCTTAATTCAAGAACCTCTTTTCCTTAGGGGCGTAGCCCCGCTAACACCTTTCTAGACATCTACTAGTTTTATAGCATTGATCGTTAAGTGAGAAATTTCCCGAGGAGTAGCATATACTCTCAGTAGGATCGGGATCCAAATATCATCACGTGACGAAACTGAAGG
Organism: Agapanthus africanus; assembly: GCA_030015575.1. Taxonomy (NCBI): domain Eukaryota; kingdom Viridiplantae; phylum Streptophyta; class Magnoliopsida; order Asparagales; family Amaryllidaceae; genus Agapanthus; species Agapanthus africanus. Next base: position 272,923,217 of record JASDDO010000010.1, read on the forward strand.
AATCCTACCAGAATCATCACACTCCAAATGGTATGCAACACTAGCAAGTTTCAGTTCTTTTGAAACTCCCGATGTGGATTTTTGCCCCATGCTCTTATGACCTTGGCGTGAGGTCAAAATGTCATAAGTCACATGTCAAGTTCTTCCCATCATTATCCAGGTTAATTTGATCCCACCCGTACATACCCTTGACGTAGGCCAAAATGGTAGTACGACTATCTCAAACCAACGCATTCTATCTATACAACAGATAAATATCCGGTAGCTACCAATCACTATGCCTTGGCGTGAGGTCAAAATACATAGCTTGAATACTACCGAATGTTTAACTGAAATGATGGAGGGCTACGGATGGTTTTGGCAAAACCTTGAACGTAGTGAACTTGATATAGTCGATGGAACGAGATAGCTTTTAAAAGCAGTAGCTCAAACTCCGAATTTTAAAAGTTTGTTTTGAAAAGAACCGAGTGGTTTTTCGAAAGTGTTCCAACGACTTTTACTTGGTTTATTTTCTTGCATTAGTTCTTTTAATGCGTGATATTCTTGCATTAGTTCTTTTAATGCGTCCCATCATTTAATCCTACCATTGCAGAAAACAACCAAAATATGACGTACGCTTATGCCATTCGCATTCGCCACGGGGCCCCGTCATTACCCGTTAGGTTACTTAACTAACGCCAGAGCGGGGGCTGGGCTAGCGCGGCTGTAAAACATAAGCAACGCCTAAATAATATCATATATATATATATTGCAATGATAGACATTTCAGATCACAGATGAACACATTGGATATACTAGGAACCTGCAATTCGTACGAGCCTGTAACGAAAAGCAGATTACACGGTCGCGGTGAATAGCCAATACCCCACCCAAGACCCCTACGGGTGCGGCAAACTACCCGCCAAGTACCCGAAGCGAAGCAACCTCCCTCATCCCCGTGAGTAGGCCACTCGGCACTTCGGCATACCCGGTAGTTTGTGCACCCCATCCATGGGTCTATCCTAGGAGCAAAAACAGTAAAAAGAAATTATACAATGACGGCTACAACCCCGACTCGGTTGTGCGGCCATACAAATAATTACTAGATCAATTTACAAATTTACATGAATTGAAAGAAAAGAAAACTCTCGTCTCACAACCCCCGGCTATTCACCCGCGACAATCCAATGAATTCATATACACATTCCAATGACATTACAGATCACAGATTTGTATAACCCCCACTAATCGACATATAGCGATTAGTAGACGTTCAATACAAATATCACATCACAGAAAAAACCCGTCAGCTTAAGTCTTTTAGAAGTTCAATCAAAAATACGGATTTATAGGCCCCCAATACAAAATTTTCGTTCTGGAAAATTTGGGCAGAAAATACATATTCCAAAAATCCCAAAACAACCCCAGAAATACACTGCAAGAAGAATTTTCCCCGACCGAGTTAACTCGTCCGCGGAACCGCGGCGGGAGCATGCTCCCGCCGCGTTTCCACGGCACACTGAACGATTCAGGGGACGAAATTTCTTGGGTGTTCATAAAAAAGCCTGAGCCGAATTTTAAGATGAAAATTATCAACTTTTGAACAGAATAAAAATTGGCAGAAACTTGACAGTTTTGGGTTCGTTTTGCGACTTATCTTTGATCAAACTTCTAGCTACTTTGATAACATGTTAGATAGTGTTTAACTAGGCTCTGATACCACTGTAAGTCCATGCTACCTCTCCCATTACTTTCGGGCATGCGGAATTTGGTGAAAAACAATTTTCTAGAGGTGGTAACATGGACTCAAAGCAGGATCTTTGTTAAACATCTAACTAACAACCTAACAAGGAGTTGTCTACTCGGTTAGGGGGTTATACCTCACTTGAACTCCTTCTTCTTGAACTCTTTGTAGTGATGGGATGGTGCTTTCCTCGTCGCCTTTTTCCGTCAAAGATGGATCCACCCGAGGGTTCAACCTTGGGCCCCTTTCTCGAACTTGGAGAGAACTAAGGTCTTTGGCTTGCTAGACCTTCAACCTTAGAGTGAGTAGAGAGTGGTTTAGAGTGTTTTATCTCAAGGAGAGGTTTCTCAACACATGAGAATGGATCTCCTTGAACTAGAGGAGGAGGAAGAAGAAGAGAGGAGAGAGAGTTGTTATGATAGAAAATAAATCCTTCTCTTTACAAACATGACAATACCAAATTAATAAAATTAATATAAAATGAAATAGTTGATGGGAAGTTTGATGAGACATGACAAGACTATTATCATTACCAACAAAAAGGTTTTGCTAGAAACAAGGATTATGTTGGATGTGTAATGATGATAGTCAAAGTTTCAACCATGGTCAACAGGTCAACAAACCCAATCATGGCACAATTTTATTTAATTAATATTATTAATTGATATATCACTAATTCATTAGGGTTTGGAAAAAGACGACTGTCAACGGTGCATACACACCCATTCCGAAACCCTAATGAAAAGCCTCTTCCTCTGCCTCAATCAATTGTGCATACACACCCGCATTCTTGTTCCGAGGAACATGAATACTATGAGATAAAACTAACCCCCCAAAAAATACTAGTATCTGGCTCAAACCAGAGCCCGTCAGTAATATCCGTCCGGACTCCAAACGTGCACAAGTGCGCGGATGAGAACGAACCTTGTCGCAAAACCATGCGACCTCTACTCTGTTTTGCCCAAAAGCGAATAGCCCTCTATGTGGGACTCTAAAGACTCGACACTACGCTGGTAGTGGGTTTAACCACAGACCGCAAGCGGCACTAGCTGTGCGTAACGGTCCCCAGGTAGATGCCGATAAGAAGACTAACGAGGTGAACCCCATCTGAACTCCTACTGAGTCTGTATGTGAGATTCTCCGTACAGTCCGGTCTGTTCGTCTGATACATCGCATGGCGGGCCTAGGGGGCGGTATACGTCAGTCCCCTAATAGCGGTACAAGTCGTGTCGGAGTGAAGCCCAAAACACCCTGAGATAACACTGGAAACCTACCAGTATATCTCGCTTGCCCTGGCCAGGGACTACTCGTGTAATGGCTCTCCTAGACACAGCGCGATGTCAACCCCCAATACCGGGAGAGACGAATCCTGTCTAACCGTCACTGCCTCCAAGTGCTTCGGGACTGTACCCAACCACTACCTGTTTGCACGACTCCTTTGAGCTGTGGTAGGGTAGTAATCAAAATACAATGGGAACACACTCGAGGCGAAGTGACGGTGTCAAGTCAGCAGACTAAGCTGTACTCATGTCACCTGGGAACTGATAACCGACGATAGGTATAATACCAACCGGTCAGTTCCCGACGAGTCCTGTCCAGTGTACTCGTAACCTAACGAGCACCCGTATACTATCTCCAGTACGACGTACTGATGGCTGTGGGACAGACCATCTCCCACACTGGGATGAGAAGCGCATACGCTAGTCTACTCCGGAGTATCGATGCCCTATCTCGATAGTCCTGCGACAAGGGACCTGTAAAAGGATGTGCTTATAGATTACCCAGCCCCCACTAGTGTGACCGCCATCACAACGCTGGTAATCAAGCAAAGGTCCTAAGGGCTCCACTAATGTGTATAGGTGATATACTAAAATAAACACATGTACACATTCAAGTAGAAACAAACCAAGTAGAATACTACTATATTGAGCAAGATTGTCAATACAACTGTGAATATCCCAAGCTTCCATTAAATAATATACAAACCAGTATGATACAGTAATGGCCTCTAGGGCATATACACTAACATGGCTTTGGCCCAGAAACCCCGGTCACATCAGTGACCCAGACGTATTCTGAGGCAGCATCACCTGATCATGGAGATAGTTGATCTCCAGGGTGATCGAGGTTAGGAGAGCAGACTCAGAGGATAACACGGCGGATCCACTGACGAAGGCCAATTCCCAGAGAGAGACTTTTATGGAATGGTTGAGTATGAGATACTACAACCACTGCTATAGATGGCCCTAGTGCAAGTGGGAGATTGTTAGTTATATGTATGCCCTAGAGGCCATTACTGTACATAGGATGTATATTGTAGTGGATGCTGGGACAAATATAGGGAGGACTTTCTTGCTCGACATGATAGTATGCTATCTGGTTACTCTTTACCTTAACGTGTATACCGATTGTCTCTCTGTTACATGTTGGTAAAGCCCTTAGGATGTGTACTTGACTACCTGGACTATGATGCGGATCATACTAGTGGGGACATGGTAGTCCATAAGTACATCCTTCAAGGTCCCTAGTCGTGGGTGTATCGAGACGGGGCATCGATATACCAGAGTAGACTAGCGTATACCTTCTTGACCCATACAGATGGGCGATGGATGATCCCATATCCATTGGTGTTTGACATCAGAGATGATATACGGGTGATCAGTAGAGACTAGGTACACTGGACGGACTCGCCGAGAACTCCCAGATGGTATTATACCTTACGTCAGAGGGCAGTTCTCTGGTGACACTGGTACATGTTAAACTGTAGACCCGAGATCGTCATAGAGTCTTTCTTGATTCCCACTGTGCTTTGATTTCCACCTTACCATGGCCAAGAGGGCGTGCAAAACGGTGGCTTTTGGGTACAGTCCCGAATCACATGGAGGCAATGAGCGATAGGAGGGGATTCGTCTCTCCCGGTATAGGGAGTTGATGTTGCACTGTGTTCGATTGGCTATAACCGGAAATCCCTGGCCAGGGTTGCTGAGATTTACTGGTAAGTGTTACCAGTAGTATCTCGAACTGTTATAGACCTCATATCGACACGACTTATCGAGCTATTGGGGTCTGACGTTTACCACCCCTAGGCGAGATATGCGACGTATCAGACGAACAGACCGGACTATACGGTAAGTGTTGCTGGTTGGATTCACATGAGTGTGAGCGGGCTTGCTCGTCGATCTTCTGATCGCTCAATACCCGGGTGGCCATTACATTTAGCAGACTGCTTGCGGCTTGTGGGTGTTTGATATGATCATCACCTGCTGCCGACGTATTGACGAGTCTTTAGAGTCCTACACAGAGGTTTCCTGGGTCAAGTGAAACGAAATAGGAGCGCATATGAGATATGTGCGGGACCGAGAATAATACCAGTATGTGATACTGTATTCGATTCTCGCGATTTGTGACAGTGATCGGTTATATGCGATATAGCCGAGTTATCGGATCAAGTGTTGATTCGATAAGTTGTTACTATTGATATTAGTCGGTTATATGCGATATGACCGGATCGTTAAATCAAGTGTTGATTTAATGATTTAATGTATAATTATATATTTAATATATTACTTTGCATTAACTAGTATTGGTTCACTTAAGATGGATTTTCTCACTTGATGCGCACATTGTATATATGATATAATTTTGTGCACTAGTTTGTATCATGTTTGATGATACATGCAAACTTGGGTGTGTATGATTAAACCATGGTTATGTTAATGGTTAGGGTTTTGATTTACTTATTTATTTATTCTCTTAATTCATTTTTGGCAAAAAGAGAAATGGTGGCTTGCTTTGTTTTATAGTTGAAGCATCATGAAGCTTTGAAAAAGTCTACCATTTTTGTTTCATGCTAAACCTAACCATTCACCTAACCTTAGTTTATTCTCTACACTTAACCATGGTTGCTAATATGATAAGAATGGATTTATTTTCTTTTTTAAATATTCTTATCATATTCTTTTTCTTCTTCTTCTTCAAGAAGAAAGAAGCTTGCTAGCTTCAATGGTGACTTGAGAAAAAGATTGAGAAATCTAATTCTAAAGTGAACCCACTTCTTATTTCTTCATCCTCTACCACTTGCAATGTAGTATAGGGTGTTTTCTACATAAGTTTCATGACTTGGTAAAGTTGGAGCTTGTTCTTGAGTTGCCTCGACGTAGATCATCTTCGGTATCGAAGCCGACGACCTAGCCCGATCATTTCATCGACGATACCTGTCACGATCCGAAAGTACGGAACGTGACTGGCACTTAGATTACGAGACGTCTAAAGGTGTACCGTAACCTAAGTCAGGCAAAGCCCAGAAAATCTAAACCAAAATCAAAAGAGAGTGAAGGAAAACCTTTAATGAAAACGGTTTTAAAATCAATTAAGTTGCATAGAATCCCTTTTTAAAAACATCAAAAATTCCCGAAAATTTCGGCAGAGTCTCCCTTGTATTTTCTATCCCCCAAAATGGGTACAACAAGATATATATAACCTGTAATCATAAATGGCATCCCCAAGCAGGAGCTAGCTCTTCGCCCAAGGCGGATCACAACCACATGCAATATATAAGTAATATCAAGAAAAGAGCATAAAAGAAACGCAAAATATCAGAAAACACAACGCCGGCTCAAGTGAGCTCGACCCAAAAGAAACCACAAATATACAAATCTCTCAGTCTCATCACTAGGTCACATATACAATATAAAGTGGTAGATGGAGAATACTAGATACAATGATAGAGCAAAAAGAAACAAAGTGTGCTCGCAACCCACCTACGGGCGATGTCGCGAGTCTGAGCAAAAGGAGCCGATGATAAGATAGCCCGCCGCTACAAAGGTGACGGGTCCGACCTGCAAGACACTGTGACACAACGGGGGTGAGTTGCCAGCTCGTGAGTAGAATATAACATCTAGTAAGGCAATCGTAAGAATGCACGCAATGCGTCACAACATGTATGTCCATATGTGATATAATACCTCTAGTATGCATGCACATGTATGCAATGTCATTACTAAATCTTTAAGTGTTTTAAATGCTAAGGATACTGCATTCTTAACTTTAGAAAATGAATATCTGTATAATAGCTAAGTACCATCAAGAAATCATCTGAAAACCGGTGTCAAGCATCGACACCAAATATGAAATCACCTCTGTCTCAAAGTCTCACTGTATCAATGTCTCAAAATATCGGGCTCCGTCAGTCCGGATCGGCCCATGTCATCAAATCTCACGACAATGGTCGGTATCCTCCGGATATCCGCCGCGCCAGACATCACCGGTAGGTAGTCTTCCCCTGCCAGGCTCATCGTCTACAACTCGATCTTCTTGCCCCGGGGTACCATACCGGGCCCACCATGTACCCGAGACGGTTCATCCACTCCTCGAAATCCAACAGAAAACATGAAAACTCATGGTGGATGATACATACATCACGAGAAAACCGCAACTTTGTTTTAAAAATGATAAATATAAGCTTTTGTTAAATTCTTACGGTTTCCCCAAAAAATCCAGAAATCGCAGCAATACTGAAATCCTCAAGAAAATCATAATGTTCATATGTTATATATGATAGATGTCTATGATATCAATGCATACGATGTGAATTTTGGCTAGAAATCTATGTAAATATGATGATAATGGTATATGCAAGCTATGCAATTTCATATATCATGAATGAATGCAAATGGCGATACTAAGTTAAACAGGTTCTATAGTGCATGTGGCATGGCAATTACCAAAGGCGTGTGTGTCACATGAATAGTGCGCGTGCAGCAGATGCCAATGGTAATGGTGTTCGTGTCCTACGAAGTGTTATCGCATATGTGTATATGAATGTTATATGAATGTTATATGAATGTCCATGCAATCTAGTATACGGTTAGCTGTGAGGGTATGCAATGCAATAAAGGGGTAAGCTATCTAGCAATACAAGTCTTGCAAGGAATAGGGTAATCCTAACTAGGGGCGCCTCGCACCATCCAGACGATTCCCCCATATATGAATATATCTACTCACCTGAAAGCCTCGCTAATCCAATCCGACCACCGCCTTGGCTTTACGTGCCGTGTCCGATGTTTCCCCGACCGATCCTATATTTGCACAACACCAAGCATAAGATTACATACCCTAAAACGATGCAAGTCACAACATACAAATACCGACGCTCTCGAATTAAACATAACGTGCACTCGGTGCGTGGGAAAACACACGAAAATCGCTAAATCTTAACTAGAATCGTCTTTTCGGGGAAATCGACAAAACTAAAACCCGACTAGAAAAAACCCTGCATTCACGCACTCTAATAGGTGTATAAGAAGCTAATTATATTGCTAATATAATGCAATTTGATCACGTTCTAATTTTTATAATAATCTAGCAAGCAATTGCATACCGATTCGATGCAAATATCGCAATTTTATCGATCTAGCGAGCGCAACATCGCACAATTTACCACTCTAACCAATTAAATAACCAAACCCTAACTTAACTCCATCAACCATGCTACAAACCCTAATTTTAAATCAAATCCCTCTCTTGATTTTCATGAACAAGTAATTACAACTAAATTAATACTTCAAATTTCAATTTTTGCACATTTTAACTACAAGTTAACAAACTAGTTTAGAAATTTCACCTTACAAGTTGAACCCTAGTTTGCTCAAGCCACCAAAGAAGCCTCATTTCTTCAAGTTTTGAACTAAATTTGGTTGAGGAGAGAGTGGATTAGGGTTTTGTTTTGAATTGGATAAGAAAATGGTGAATTTTTATGGATTTTTCTTGATTTTTCATGATTTTTGAAGCAAGAATTGAGGTGAAAAGAGGGGGAGCTGCTGCTATTTTTCGGCCAGAGGTGATGAGGAGGAGGGTGTGGGGGTTGTGTAGAGGTTTCTAGGTCAAAAAAACCCTTTATGCTTCCATTTAATGCCTTTCACATCAAGTTTTTACAAAAAAAAACCCATTTTACATCATTTTTTTCATAAATTTCAAACCCTAAAACTAAAATCTTATAAACTTATGATACAATTTATTAACACTCTATTTTAGTTTATAAAGATTCCTAAATATGAAATTTACCTAATTAAATTTGTATTTATCACTAATTTAATATATTTTTAAAAGCTTAAAATAATATAAAAAAAAATTAATTACGAATTTTTTTTTTATTTAACTAGAAAATTATAAGTGACATTTTAGTGACAAAATTATAGTAATATCTTATCTAAATTTTGTATAATTAGTTCTACCATGAAAAATCCCTATTTTGACTTTTTACGGAAAAAGCCGAAAAATTAGCCGATTACCGAAAAACTGCCTAAACGATTTTCGAAGGGTTACAATCTTCCTCCCTTAAAGAAATTCGGTCCACGAATTTAGATTTTAACTACGCGTACCTTCAAAAAGATGGGGATATCTCTTCCTCATCTCGACCTCGGTCTCCCAGGTGACCTCCTTGCTGTTCGGGCCACGCCAAAGGACCTTGACGGACGGTATAACCTTCGACCTCAATTTCTTCACCTATTGATCAAAAATGACCACCGGCTTCTCGGTGAAAGAAAGATCACGCTCTAGCTGGATCGTCTGGTGCTGAATCGCCTGGGAAGGATCATGAAGGTACTTGCGGAACATCGAGACATGGAATACGGGGTGAACATCGGGGAAGCTGGGCGGAAGAGCTAACCGATAAGCGACTGGACCAACACGCTCTAGGATCTCGAAAGGACCAACATATCTAGGACTCAGTTTCCCTTTCTGCGCAAATCTCATCACGCCTTTCATCGGAGAGACCTTCAGGAAAACATGATCGCCAACAGCGAACTCAAGTCGGCGACGGCACCTGTCAACATATGACTTCTGCTTGCTCTGTACCGTTCTCATCTTGTCCCGAATCAGCTGTATCTTCTCGGTCGTCTCCTGTACAATCTGCGGCCCCAAAATACTACTCTCCCTGAGCTCTGTCCAACATACAGGCGATCGACATCTCCTCCCATATAAAGCCTCGAAAGGTGCCATCTGAATCGTCTCCTGGAAGCTATTATTGTAAGAAAACTCGATCAAAGGCAAATGACGATCCCAGCTACCACCGAAATCTAAAACACAAGCTCTGAGCATGTCCTCAAGAGTCTTAATAGTACGCTCCGACTGACCGTCAGTCTGCGGATGAAAGGCTGTGCTAAAACTTAATCGGGTGCCCAATGCTTCCTGGAGTTTCTGCCACAATCGGCTGGTAAACTGGGTGCCCCGGTCGGACACGATGCAAGTCAGAACGCCATGCAGCCGCACTATCTCATCAATATAAACCTGGGCGTACTGAGAAAATCCAAAAGTGGTCTTCACTGGCAGGAAGTGAGCCGCTTTCGTCAGTCGATCCACAATCATCCAAATAGAGTCATACCCTCGACTGGTCCTGGGTAGACCCACAATGAAGTCCATGGAAACCTGCTCCCACTTCCACTCAGGGATGGGCAAAGGCTGTAACTCACTGGCTGGCCTCTAGTGCTCGGCCTTGACTTGCTGACAAGTCAGGCATCTAGACACAAAGTCTGTAATACCCTTCTTCATCCCGTCCCACCAGTAAACCTCTCTCAAATCACAGTATATCTTGGTGGAACCTGGGTGAACACTGTATACTGATCTAAGTGCCTCCTCGAGAATATCACGCTTCAGTCCCGCTGAATCTGGCACACACAGTCGAGTCCCAAATCGAAGTATCCCCTGATCATCAATCACGAACTCAGAAACTCTGCCCTGCCGAATCTGCTCAATAATCTCTAAGATACGGGCATCGCCGGACTGTGCCTCGCGAATACGGTCAAGTAACTGTGGGTGTGCTCTGAAATAGGCCAGCTGTCCCCATGTAGGAGTAAACTCGAACTGCACTCTGCTATCACATAAAACCTGCCAATCCGCCGTCGACTACATCTGTACTGCGCTCAAACAAGATAAGCTACCTTCGGGCCTCCTACTCAAAGCATCTGCCACCACATTCGCCTTGCCCGGATGGTATAAAATCTCGCAGTCATAATCCTTCACCAACTCCATCCATCGATGCTGTCTCAGGTTCAGATCTCGCTGCTGGAAGATATACTTCAAACTCTTGTGGTCAGTGAATATCTGGCACGACTCACCGTATAGGTAATGTCTCTAGATCTTAAGTGCAAATACCACTGCAGCCATCTCTAAATCATGGGTGGGGTAGTTCTGTTCGTGTTTCCTCAGCTGCTGAGAAGCATACGCGATAACTCTGTCGTGCTGCATCAATACACAGCCCAGCCCCACTCGAGAAGCATCACAATATACCAGGAACCCGCCTGATCCTGAAGGCAATCTAACACTGGTGCAGTAGTCAGACGAGTCTTCAACTACTGGAAACTATCCTCACATGCCTGGGTCAAATCAAAAGGAACCCCCTTCTGGGTCAATCCGGTCAACGGTGCAGCAATGCGGGAGAAATCCTGGACAAAACGTCGATAATAGCCGGACAGACTTAGAAAGCTGCGAACCTCTGTAACTGATACTGGTCTAGGCCAACGCTGAACTGCCTCGATCTTCTTCGGGTCCACACAAATACCATCTCTCGTCACCACATGACCTAAGAAGTCGACACTGTCTAACCAGAATGCACACATGGAGAATTTGGCGAACAGCTGATGCTCCCTCAAAGTCTGCAATGTGATACGTAAGTGCTGCTCATGCTCCTCTCGGCTCCGAGAATAAACCAAGATGTCGTCAATGAACACAATAATGAACTGATCGAGATACGGCCTGAATACACGGTTCATCAAGTCCATAAATGCTGTCGGGGCATTGGTGAGCCCGAATGACATCACCAAGAACTCATAATGACCATAACGAGTACGGAAAGCGGTCTTCGGAATATCCTCCTTCCGAACCCGCAACTTGTGATAACCTAACCGTAAATCAACCTTCGAGAAAAACCCTTCACCCTGGAGCTGATCGAATAAGTCATCAATGCGGGGTAGGGGATACCTGTTCCGCACAGTAACCCGGTTCAGCTGACGATAATCAATGCATAAGCGCATACTTCCGTCCTTCTTCTTAACAAACAAGACGGGAGCACCCCAAGGTGACACACTCGGTCGGATAAGCCCTTTGTCCAGCAAGTCCTGTAACTGATCCTTTAGCTCTCTCAGCTCCGCCGGGGCCATCCGATAAGGCGGTATAGAAGTAGGCCCCGTGCCGGGGATCAAGTCAATACAGAACTCAATCTCGTGCTCTGGTGGCAGACCAGGCAGCTCATCAGGGAATACATCAGGAAACTCTCTCACAACAGGGACCTGGTCCAACGGAACCTCTGTGGAGCTAGTATCACAAATATAGGCTAAGAATCCCTGACACCCTTTCCTTAAGAGCTGACCAGCGCGAAGAGAAGAAATCAAGCTGGGAAGGGTAGCGCTACGATCTCCCTGAATAACAAGAACCGGCTCACCTGGAAAACTGAATTTGACTGCTTTCTCACGGTAGTCCACGGATGCATAGCAGGTGGCTAGCCAGTCCATACCAAGAAGAACGTCAAAGTCTAGCATATCGAGGAGAATCAAATCAACTGAAGAATCTCTCTCCCCAATACGAACGGAACACGATCGGTACACAAAACGGGCAACAAAAGACTCGCCTACCGGGGTGATAACGACAAGCGGCTGATCTAACGGAGAAGACTCTCGGCCCAACCTCGGTGCAAAGTACGTGGATACATAGGAATGTGTGGATCCTGGATCAAATAATACCCGTGCATCAAAATAACATACTGGCAGAGTACCTGTCACGACGGCATTGGATGCTTGTGCATCCTGAGGAGTCAACGTGAACACTCGGGCCTGTCCACCACTAATAGCTGGCTGTCCTCTGCCTCTACCTCTGCCTCTGTCGCCTCGTCCTCTCTGAACCGGACCGCCATGCCCACGGCCTCTAGAAACATCTGGCTGGCGTGGAGCATCATCAGGAGTAGGAAGTAGAGCTCTCTGAGGAGGTGGTGAGGGTGGTAAGGTCACATGCGGAACTGTCGCCGCGCCCTGACGTCCCATGGTACAGTCTCTGACACGGTGGTACTGACTCCCACACCGAAAACATCCTGGTGATGACTGCTGGGTCTGTGGATATGAACCAAATAACTGACCCCGTCTCAATCCTCTACCTCCACCATCTCCCGGAAATAATCTATCACGATGTTTGCCCATCTTCCGCTGAGCTGGCGTATCAGTACGGATCCTCTTTGGCCCAGAAACGACCGGAGTCTCAGAAATACGCTCCTCCAAAAGTAAGGCTGCATCCATCGCGGCTGCGTATGTATCAAAGTGCTGGGTGCCGATGGCAAGGAATAGCTGTGTATCAAGCCCTCGCACAAACCTCTTTATACTCTTCTCTTCTGTGTCTTCTAGGTATGGAGCATATCGAGACAACTGGGTAAACTGTATATCATACTCCGACACCGTCATCCCAGGAGTCTTGCGCAAAGACTCGAAACTACGGGCTCAAGCATCTCGGACACTCTCCGGAAGAAAACGGGCAAGAAATGCAGATGTAAACTCATCCCAGGTCATAGAACGTAGACCTGCAGCTCGGCCTCTCTCTACTGAATCGTACCATGTCTGGGCAAGACCCTCCAGACGAAAACTCACAAACTCCACCAATCTATCATCAGAATACCTCAACGAATGGCAAATCCGAGCCATCCTATCAAGAAATGCCTGTGTTCCTCTGTCGCATCTATACCGGTAAAAGCTGGAGGTCTCAATCTCATGAACTCCTATAGTGAAACAGGGATAGTCTCCGTAGTAGCAGGAGCGACCATCTGTGCAGCAGGTACAATCGTGGTCTGTGCGGTGGAAGGAACGTCCTCGGATCTCTGTGCCCGGCTGGACTCAACTAAAGATCCCATCATCTGTCGCAACTCTTGCATGCCGGCCTCTAGTCTGGAAATACGGTCAGGATAAGGCGGATCAGTATGACCCTGAGGGGTAGGCGTATCATCCCGCTCGATCCTCGCCTCAGACGAGCCCGCTCGAATCGCATCCCTAGCGGCAGCCCGCTGAGCTCTCGTAGTCTTTGGCGGCATCGAGCTGGAATAAGAAACAGGATCGATAAGAACATTGCAATTGAATCAAGGAATGCAAGGAATCAAGAAAGGAAATACAAGCAATTATATCCTAAGGTCACTTAGGTGGAGTACCGTATCGTACGTATGCCGCGGATCATACCCACGCAACGCCACTCTGCTTAAGTCACCTACTCCATCTACCAATGTCGTCCTACACTCAGAAAGGTAAAACCTACGCTTTGATACCAACTTTGTCACGACCCGAAAGTACGGAACGTGACTGGCACTTATATTACGAGACGTCTAAAGGCGTACCGTAACCTAAGTCAGCCAAAGCCCAGAAAATCTAAACCAAAATCAAAAGAGAGTGAAGGAAAACCTTTAATGAAAACGGTTTTAAAATCAATTAAGTTGCATAAAATCCCTTTTTAAAAACATCAAAAATTCCCGAAAATTTCGGAAGAGTCTCCCCTGTATTTTCTATCCCCTAAAATGGGTACAACAAGATATATATAACCTGTAATCATAAATGGCATCCCCAAGCAAGAGCTAGCTCTTCGCCCAAGGCGGATCACAACCGCATGCAATATATAAGTAATATCAAGAAAAGAGCATAAAAGAAACGCAAAATATCAGAAAACACAACGCCGGCTCAAGTGAGCTCGACCCAAAAGAAACCACAAATATACAAATCTCTCAGTCTCATCACTAGGTCGCATATACAATATAAAGTGGTAGATGGAGAATACTAGATACAATGATAGAGCAAAAAGAAAAAAAGTGTGCTCGCAACCCACCTACGGGCGTGTCACGACCCGAAAGTACGGAACATGACCGGCACTTAAACTACAAACGTCTCGAGGCGTACGTAATCTAAGTAAATCGAAAACCCAGAAATCCAAACCAAGAAAAGTAGTAGAGTGCAGGAAAAACCAACTTAAAGCAAGTAGTTTCAATAGCATAAGCCGAATTATGCGGTTTTTAAAAACATCAAAAATTTACTGAAAATTTCGGCAGAGTCTCCTTTGTAAATACTGGCTCCCAAACGGGATACAACATGAATAGTATACGAAATCAAAAAAAGGCATCCCCAAGCGGGAGCTAGCTCTTCGTCAATCGACGGTCACAACCACACAAGCAATATAATATACAACGCCAACGGCAAGGATCAAAACTCAAAAGGAAACTCAAAACCACCAGAAATAAAACGCGCGACTCTAAGGTCGAAAGAAAAACATCACTAGTCTCTAACTCAAAATAAATACATGTTTGGTTGATGGAATTTACTAGATACAACGGAATAATATTATACAAGGTAATATGATGGGTACGATACAAGAAAAACCCACCTACTAGCAAGCCACCCGGAAATGGAACTGAGCCCGCAAAGCCGTAATGAAACCTGTACGGCAAACCTGCAAGAAACTGGGGCACAACGGGGGTGAGTTGCCAACTCGTGAATAGAAAAACATCTACGCACAGAAATCGCATAAATAACGTAATCCTAGGTCAATGATCATAACATAGCCTCAAAAATGTATATAACATGTAGCTTATAACAAGGCTTGGGTAAATATCTAACCCGAGTGTAATCTCATGTGCCCGTGTCAGTGCCTCAGGTAGCAATATATCATATGAATGAGGTATGAATGCATGAAAACAGAATACATGTAAATGAAGAAACTATTTTCATAAATTAGTAAGATTTCCTTCGTATTTTTAAACAGAGGTATCATAAATGAAATCAGTATCAACAGTGTCTAGCATCGACACAAAACATAAATCTCACTGTCTCGAAATATCAATGTCTCAATCTCAATATCTAGGGCACCGTCAGTCCAGACCGGCCCCTACCATCCATCTCAAGACCACGACGGTATCCTCCGGATATCTGACGCGTCGGGTAATATCACCGGTAGGTAATCTTTCCCCTGCCAGGCTCAACGTCAACACCACATTCATCTTGCCCCGGGGTACCATACCGGGCCCACCATGTACCCGTGACGGTTCCTCCACTCCTCGACACGGATCTCGAAAACCACAGCAAACACATGGTGGACGACACTTTATATGACTAGAAAACCGCAACATTTTATATTTTAAAAGATCATAAATTGTAAATTTTGCGGCTTTCCCTGAAATCCAGAAATATTATAAATCTCAAGAAATCATCACAAGTGCATATGTCAATGATAATGAATGCATATGGTATCAATAACCAAGTTGCAATGTATGATTAATAAACTAGGCATGTAAGGTAGGTACACTAATATCATATCAAACTACTAACTAACAAGCTAAGTCAAGCAAATATATTCTTTAAAGTGTACATGACATGGCAATTACCGATGAAGATGTGTGTGAGCCGGCAAGTAGGTGTACGTGGTACATATGCATCATCAGTAATGGTGCTGGTGTCTTAACAGCATGATATCAATAATGGAATATGCAGCAAAATAAGTATGCGAAGCAGAGCGAACAACAATAATATGCGGGAGCTGAATACTAGACACAACGATAACTAATCTGTAATAATCTAATATAAGTCCTACAAATGGTGCCTTTTGAAATAACACGAATCATGGAGTTTTGAAAATAGGGGCTACGGTGTTTTTATGAAAAGATACGTCTTTTGAATTATCCGTAGGATCCCTTGGGCTGTCTTTTAAAATACACACGATTCGTTAGTTTTTGAAATAGGTAAGAATCGAATCTAATCTAACAACTAAACTAAACTAAAAGGCTAAGCTAACAAGATGAACTACAGGTAAGGAAACCGCCTAACATCTGAGTCGATACATATACATACCTGTATATATATTAGTCGGTGATCCCGCCTCAATAATATCATATCCGATACCATATCTAAAATCAGACATCCCAAGTCAAGAGTGCGGATCAATCATCAAGATATAGCCCGTACATAAATCTGTCGTACGGCATCCCAAATCTGGATACGGGTCAATATCACATTCATCATACTATTCACACGGTATCCTCTTTATCAAATATCATGATCGGGGTACTGATCTATGTCTAGTACCATACTGATACCGCCTACGTATGCATGGACGTATGTGAAACACTACGTCAAGGACCCGCTACAACGTCATGTCGTATCTCAAATACGAACCCTGCTATATCACCGAACTCACGGCCTCAAACAAATCTCATCGAATCAGCTCAATCCCAAGTATCATCCTAAAATCCGTATGTGAACACATAGTCCCATACCCATGTGAACACATAACTATAAAGAATCCCATGAGCACATATAAATAGGAATGTATGCAAGTATGTATGTGTGTATGTGTAGTGCAACACTACCCTAGGGTTCGCAACACTAAAGTAATCCAACACACCAATATCCATCCTAAGCAACGTTGTTAATCCCAAATAACATATAATAATTGTTGGTGTGTTTACACATCCATATACACCACCACGGACCGCGGGGGTGCTATACGCCATCCACCCGACTTCTTCCCATAGATATAAATCTACTCACCTGGTCCTCGGTAGCCGGTGCCGACGTCGCCATGCGCTTGCTTGTCTTCTCGAAGTCCACATGGGGTACCTACATATCATAACGCACCATATCGCATTAAAATCCGCCTCATGACCAAAACGACGCACGAATCTCACATTGGTCAAAACCTATGGTTGCTTCACAAATCGACCCAAAAACCCTCGATGTCGGCGTACAAACGCCAAACCATCGAGAAAAATCCAATCACACTCATTTGCACAATATAAACTAGGTTAAAACTCACAAAAACCCCAATTTTCACTTAAAAAGTCATTTTTCCGAAAATCTAGCAAGCACAATTAGCCGTTTTTGTACAAAACATGATGTTTAAATGAATGTAGCGGCCAATATACTTATTAAATATCTTAAATAAGTCATAGAAAAAATTTCCGGAATTTAATCTCATTAAATTCCAAAAACCCTAATATTCTAGTTTACAAAAATACCCTTTTTAACAATTTCAAAGTAAAAATGCACAAACTACAATCTAGCTTAGATTTGCATGATCTAAAGCATTAAACCACACTTAATAAAGTTAATGAAGTCTTGAAAAACCTAAACACATTTTTAATCCCAAGTATTTAACCAAATTCAAAAATCTAGTAGGCAAATTAGCACATTAACACAATTTTTTTTAAACTAACCATTAGCACTAGCTACTAATCTTGTATTAACATGACAAAAATCCTAAATATAACACACAACCATACACCAATTTTACAAAACCCTAACTTGCATTCAAATTCATAACTTGAATTCCAAAACTTGCAATTAAACTCACATATCCAAATTAACACTTAATTAAATTAGCTTAAGAAATTAGTAACAAATTAAGCAACACAAATGTTTAGAATTATACCCAAAACATATGAAGATCCACAAACATCCATGGCCTCCCAAAATGACCTCTTTTCACAACGATCCATGCTATACGGGCTAAGCTAAAATGGGTAGGAGATGGATTTGGGTTTTGGAATTTTTTTGATGGATTTTGGGGCAATTTTAGAAGTTGTTTTGAAGAGAAAAGAGAAGGGGAAAAGGGGGGGATGTTGCTGCTGTAGGAGAGGGAGGGGTCGGCCAGAAATTGAGGGGGGGGAGGAGAGAGAGGGAGGTAGAGAAAGTGGGGGAGAGAGTCAAAGTCAATTCAAGGTCAAAAGTCTAACTAATTTATCCATTTTCTTTTCTTTTCTTTCATTTCTTTTCCTTTGAAAATCAAGTGGGGAAAAATATGGTGGCTGCTGAATTTAGCCATGGGGAGGAGTAAGTGGGGGTGTGTGGGTGTGGGTACGGGTGTGGGGTGATGAAAAATGAGAAATACAATACCCCAAGCATCCATTTACGCTAAAAAAGCCTTTTTTCTTCAATAATTTCTAAACCATTTTGGCAAATGATTTCGTTCCAAAAATCACATGATAAAATTTTATTTAATGTTTTATGATGCACAAAATTTGTTTCAACTTATTCCAATTTGTAATTTTCCCTAATTAAATGTATTAGTCACGGCTTAAAATAATAATAAAATAATATTTTTTTAGAAAATTTGAAATTTCACCAGCGGCTCAATAAACACCAAATAATAGCAATTACATAGCTAGAATATGTATATTTAATTTTTATAATAAGATATTTGTATTTTGACTTTTTACAGAAAACCCCTTTATTTTACCGTTTTTTTCGAAATTTCACCGAAACGATTTTCAAAACGTTACAATCTTCCCGCCTTAAAGAAATTCGGTCCCCGAATTTAAATTCAAACTCCCCCAAATACTAAAACTTCTAAGAAAACCATCAAGTCGTCGGGGCTCCGAAATTGTAAATACATAAAACAAATCGTAGCGCAGCGCATGCGCTTGAAAAATGAGCATATAACTAAAATCAAAACTCCGTCAAGCATCCCGCAATCATCGGAGTCATGGAGAAGACATCAATGCCAAATCCAAATCAAAACCAATATGATATAACTCGAAATCATACATGTAAATATCGAACCTATATCTGTAAGTATCTGAAGGAAATGCATGCCAAATCTCTTTAAGTCGCTGTGCAACGCGTATTACACTGCACAGTGGCGGACGTCTATCTTAAGAAAATAACTATATACATATATATCTTTGTTTGAAAAGTACGTTCCGCCGTTTTGGAAACAATTTAGAAGGGTCTCCTTGTTTTAAACATTTCGCGCCATATCAGACACGTAGGTAAATACTGAGGCTATACCTCGCTTTTTGGAAATCCCTTCAATAACTGTCAATGCATGCAAAATATATTCAGGTACTGTCCTCTGACTAGTCCTGCTCAGTACGAAAATACATAGCAATAAAATAAAAACGTACTGCTCTATAAGAAAAAAATCAATCGCAAAATACGCGTATGAATACTACGTGCGTCTGGTGCGCACGGAAATCAAAATCCATATACGTGCCATACAAGTGCACAGAAACAAGATCTAAGTGCATCGGGTGTGCACGAAACATCTATCGTAGGCAACATGTGTGCCTGACAGCAAAATCAGGTGCATCTATCGTGCACGAAATCATGAAATCCAATATCAAGCGCTGAACGTGCGCAAAATCAATCAGGTGCACAAGGTGCACAAAACAAATATCGGGTATCACAATCGAAATCGAAGTCCAGTGCATCTAAGTGCACAAAAGGCGTATCACTGCACTGCAAGCATATATAAACTATACCGAGTCCAGGAACGAAATCGTGTGCATGCATACGCACAAAACCAACTCAACTGTTTAAAATCGTAAAATCACAAACATGTGAAACTGAAGCACGAAAACGATATCAAGTGCAACACTGTGCAAAGATCGTAAATCCTCAATCATCAAAATCAAATCATACGAATAAATCACCCAAAACATCGAAATCAATAATGGCGGAATAGTACTGCTCAAGCGCATCCTCTAAGAATCTCGGCCAACTGTCGCGGTCACTAGTGGGACGTCTCGTCGATGATCATGAACTCTGTCCTGCTGGCGTGCGTAACCATGACCACTCCTGGGTCAAGGTCTTCACTGTGAATTACCAATCTTTCGGTCCATCGGCTCATCGGCCCTGTCAGGTGTGCTAACGGGGACTATTCCGTTCTGGCACTTCTCTGGTCATCTCTTGGTCAATCATCGCGACCACTCGTAAGACAACATATTACTGGCGTCGGCCTCTGGGTCTCTGAATGTACGTGACACATCTGATCCTGGGTGCAAGTATCATTGCAGCAGTGTCCTGGAAGGAATCCTGCTCACGGTCACTTCCATGTCTCGTCTCTGCCAACTATCCGGAAGTCATTGTCATTTCCTATATCTCCATCTTGCTCTGTAACGGCTGCATACCCATCGCGACTCCTTCTGGAAGGTATATCCAGTACTCTGCCTCGGCATGCGCATCACATCTCTGATGTCGGCGGAGGGGAACGTCATCTCATGTAGATCTGGTACGAACCACTTACTTCACTTTTCTCTAATGTCGTCTGCTTTGGACTCGTCTCGTCGCGGCTGCATGGACTGATCTCCAACGACTATCCTCGTATCTGGAGTCTCCCAAGAATGCATCTCACCACCTAGCATCCGAATTAAGTCGAGCCATCCGATCGAGTCGTCAAAACCTCATAATCCCCCAAGAGCACAACCTCTTGGGCACAGTTTAATAGTATCTATTACATACCACAGCATCGGTGGTCCAGCCGTAGAAGGGCAAACCCAAGCCTCACTAATGGCGCCGTAGAACTGCCACAAACCCAAAGGTTCAAAGGCTTTCACACGGTCATTAAGTCGAGTTAGGGTTTCATTCTTCTAGAGGGACCATAGAATTGCCTGCATGTCTTTCCGACTACTTTAAACTTGGAATAATAGGTTTGTGACATTTGATCGTCTCTGTTGACTCTCAACGTCTCCGCGTGAAGTCGTCTCTTGCTGGAATCAATCTATCTGATGACCTCTCATCGGGTTAGGCGAACGATCCACATGTCTTAGTCATTCATCCATGATGACTAGCGACCTTCTATCATCTCTTAGTACAACTCGTTCTGCACTAACTCCAGCATCTGGGGCAATACCTCGTCGTTCGCGGCAATAACTGGCTCGCTCGTCTGCACGCTGAACAGTGCCTCGATCATCATGAATAAGCAACACACCAACGGTCATCAAGATCTGGCTGGCCTCTATCATTGGCTCAATCCTCTAGTGTCGATCAGCACCTCCGAGTAACCTCATAAAGGCGATCCGCCAAACGATCGTGGCGTGGAAACACTGTCAAAAGACACCTCTCTACAATCGGGTGTCGCCGGAATCATGCCCTGGTCAGTCCTCGTTCGTGACGAGCTCGTGCTGACCGCAACTCTAGCCGTAGCTCTCCCTGCCCGTAATCGTGGCAGCAAAACCAAACTGGTACCGATGAGGCTAGATCAGGAAGGAATATAATACTGAACAAGGAAATGTACATCCTAAGGCTTCATAAGTGGAGTGGCGTGTCGTAAATATGCCGCGGAACATATCAACGGTACGTCACTCTACTTTAGTCACCTATTCCATCAACCAAGGGTCATCCTACGCTCCGAAGGTTAAAACCTAACGCTCTGATACCAACTCTATCACGACCCGAAAGTACGGAACATGACCGGCACTTAAACTACGAACGTCTCGAGGCGTACGTAATCTAAGTAAATCGAAAACCCAGAAATCCAAACCAAGAAAAGTAGTAGAGTGCAGGAAAAACCAACTTAAAGCAAGTAGTTTCAATAGCATAAGCCGAATTATGCGGTTTTTAAAAACATCAAAAATTTACTGAAAATTTCGGCAGAGTCTCCTTTGTAAATACTGGCTCCCAAACGGGATACAACATGAATAGTAAACGAAATCAGAAAAAGGCATCCCCAAGCGGGAGCTAGCTCTTCGTCAATCGACGGTCACAACCACACAAGCAATATAATATACAACGCCAACGGCGAGGATCAAAACTCAAAAGAAAACTCAAAACCACCAGAAATAAAACGCGCAACTCTAAGGTCGAAAGAAAAACATCACTGGTCTGTAACTCAAAATAAATACATGTTTGGTTGATGGAATTTACTAGATACAACGGAATAATATTATACAAGGTAATATGATGGGTACGATAAAAAAAAACCCACCTACTAGCAAGCCACCCGGAAATGGAACTGAGCCCGCAAAGCCGTAATGAAACCTGTACGGCAAACCTGCAAGAAACTGGGGCACAACGGGGGTGAGTTGCCAACTCGTGAATAGAAAAACATCTACGCACAGAAATCGCATAAATAACGCAATCCTAGGTCAATGATCATAATATAGCCTCAAAAATGTATATAACATGTAGCCTATAACAAGGCTAGGGTAAATATCTAACCCGAGTGTAATCTCTTGTGCCCGTGTCAGTGCCTCAGGTAGCAATATATCATATGAATGAGGTATGAATGCATGAAAACAGAATACATGTAAATGAAGAAACTGTTTTCATAAATTAGTGAGATTTCCTTCGTATTTTTAAACAGAGGTATCATAAATGAAATCAGTATCAACAGTGTCTAGCATCGACACAAAACATAAATCTCACTGTCTCGAAATATCATTGTCTCAATCTCAATATCTAAGGCGCCGTCAGTCCAGACCAGCCCCTACCATCCATCTCAAGACCACGACGGTATCCTCCGGATATCCGACGCGTCGGGTAATATCACCGGTAGGTATTCTGTCCCCTGCCAGGCTCAATATCAACACCACATTCATCTTGCCCCGGGGTACCATACCGGGCCTACCATGTACCCGTGACGGTTCCTCCACTTCTCGACACGGATCTCGAAAACCACAGCAAACTCATGGGGGACGACACTTTACATCACTAGAAAACCGCAACATTTTATATTTTAAAAGATCAAAAGTTGTAAATTTTGCGGCTTTCCCCGAAATCCAGAAATATCATAAATCTCAAGAAATCATCACAAGTGCATATGTCAATGATAATGAATGCATATGGTATCAGTAACCAAGTTGCAATGTATGATTAATAAACTAGGCATGTAAGGCAGGTACACTAATATCATATCAAACTACTAACTAACAAGCTAAGTCAAGCAAATATATTCTCTAAAATGTACGTGACATGGCAATTACCGATGAAGATGTGTGTGAGCCGGCAAGTAGGTGTACGTGGTACATACGCATCATCGGTAATGATGCTGGTGTCCTAACAGCATGATATCAATAATGGAATATGCAGCAAAATAAGTATGCGAGGCAGTGCGAACAGCAATAATATGCGGGAGCTGATTACTAGACACAACGATAACTAATCAGTAATAATCTAATATAAGTCCTACAAATGGTGCCTTTTGAAATAACACGAATCATGGGGTTTTGAAAATAGGGGCTACGGTGTTTTTATGAAAAGATACGTCTTTTGAAATATCTGTAGGATCCCTTGGGCTGTCTTTTAAAATACCCACGATTCGTTAGTTTTTGAAATAGGTAAGAATCGAATCTAATCTAACAACTAAACTAAACTAAAGGGCTAAGCTAACAAGATGAACTACAGGTAAGGAAACCGCCTAACATCTGAGTCGATACATATACATACCTGTATATATATTAGTCGGTGATCCCGCCTCAATAATATCATATTCGATACCATATCTAAAATCAGACATCCCAAGTCAAGAGTGCGGATCAATCATCAAGATATAGCTTTTACGTAAATCCGTCGTACGGCATCCCAAATCTGGATACGGGTCAATATCACATTCATCATACTATTCACATGGTATCCTCTTTATCAAATATCATGATCGGGGTACTGATCTACGTCTAGTACCATACTGATACCGCCTACGTATGCATGGACGTGTGTGAAACACTACGTCAAGGACCCGCTACAACGTCATGTCGTATCTCAAATACGAACCCTGCTATATCACAGATCTCACGGCCTCAAACAAATCTCATCGACTCAGCTCAATCCCAAGTATCATCCTAAAATCCGTATGTGAACACATAGTCCCGTACCCATATGAACACATAACTATAAAGAATCACATGAGCACATATAAATAAGAATGTATGCAAGTATGTATGTGTGTATGTGTAGTGCAACACTACCCTAGGGTTCGCAACACTAAAGTAATCCAACACACCAATATCCATCCTAAGCATCGTTATTAATCCTAAATAACATATAATAATTGTTGGTGTGTATACGCATCCGTATACACCACCACGGACTGCGGGGGTGCTATACGCCATCCACCCGACTTCTCCCCGTAGATATAAATCTACTCACCTGGTCCTCGCTAGCCGGTGCCGACGTCGCCACGCCCTTTCTTGTCGTCTCGAAGTCCATATGGGGTACATACATATCATAACGCACCATATCGCATTAAAATCCGCCTCATGACCAAAACGACTCACGAATCTCACATAGGTCAAAACCTATGGTTGCTTCACAAATCGACCCAAAAACCCTCGATGTCGGCGTACAAACGCCAAACCATCGAGAAAAATCCAATCACACTCATTTGCACATTCACGAACACTAATTTTAATATAAACTAGGTTAAAACTCACAAAAACCCTAATTTCACTTAAAAAGTCATTTTTCCGAAAATCTAGCAAGCACAATTAGCCGTTTTTGTACAAAACATGATGTTTAATTGAATGTAGCGGCCAATATACTTATTAAATATCTTAAATAAGTCATAGAAAAAATTTCCGGAATTTAATCTCATTAAATTCCAAAATCCCTAATATTCTAGTTTACAAAAATACCCTTTTTAACAATTTCAAAGCAAAAATGCACAAAGTACAATCTAGCTTAGATTTGCATGATCTAAAGCATTAAACCACACTTAATAAAGTTAATGAAGTCATGAAAAACCTAAACACATTTTTAATCCCAAGTATTTTACCAAATTCAAAAATCTAGTAGGCAAATTAGCACATTAACACAATTTTTTTTAAACTAACCATTAGCACTAGCTACTAATCTTTTATTAACATGACAAAAATCCTAAATATAACACACAACCATACACCAATTTTAC
Organism: Agapanthus africanus; assembly: GCA_030015575.1. NCBI lineage: Eukaryota > Viridiplantae > Streptophyta > Magnoliopsida > Asparagales > Amaryllidaceae > Agapanthus > Agapanthus africanus. The sequence goes on from JASDDO010000010.1 coordinate 272,948,565, forward strand.
AAAACCCTAACTTGCATTCAAATTCATAACTTGAATTCCAAAACTTGCAATTAAACTCACATATCCAAATTAACACTTAATTAAATTAGCTTAAGAAATTAGTAACAAATTAAGCAACACAAATGTTTAGAATTATACCCAAAACATATGAAGATACACAAACATCCATGGCCTCCCAAAATGCCCTCTTTTCACAAGGATCCATGCTATACGGGCTAAGCTAAAATGTGTAGGAGTTGGATTTGGGTTTTGGAATTTTTTTGATGGATTTTGGGGCAATTTTTGAAGTTGTTTTGAAGAGAAAAGAGAAGGGGAAAAGGGGGGGCTGTTGCTGCTGTAGGAGAGGGAGGGGTCGGCCAGAAATTGAGGAGGGGAGGAGAGAGAGGGAGATAGAGAAAGTGGGGGAGAAAGTCAAAGTCAATTCAAGGTCAAAAGTCTAACTAATTTATCCATTTTCTTTTCTTATCTTTCATTTCTTTTCCTTTGAAAATCAAGTGGGGAAAAATATGGTGGCTGCTGAATTCAGCCATGGGGAGGAGTAAGTGGGGGTGTGTGGGTGTGGGTACGGGTGTGGGGTGATGAAAAATGATAAATACAATACCCCAAGCATCCATTTACGCTAAAAAAGCCTTTTTTCTTCAATAATTTCTAAACCGTTTTGGCAAATGATTTCGTTCCAAAAATCACATGATAAAATTTTATTTAATGTTTTATGATGCATAAAATTTGTTTCAACTTATTCCAATTTGTAATTTTCCCTAATTAAATGTATTAGTGACGGCTTAAAATAATAATAAAATAATATTTTTTTAGAAAATTTGAAATTTCACCAGCAGCTCAATAAACACCAAATAATAGCAATTACATAGCTAGAATATGTATATTTAATTTTTATAATAAGATATTTGTATTTTGACTTTTTACAGAAAACCCCTTTATTTTACCGTTTTTTTTCGAAATTTCACCGAAACGATTTTCAAAACGTTACAATCTTCCCCCTTAAAGAAATTCGGTCCCCGAATTTAAATTCAAACTCCCCCAAATACTAAAAATTCTAAGAAAACCATCAAGTCGTCGGGGCTCCGAAATTGTAAATACATAAAACAAATCGTAGCGCAGCGCATGCGCTTGAAAAATGAGCATATAACTCAAATCAAAACTCCGTCAAGCATCCCACAATCATCGGAGTCATGGTGAAGACATCAATGCCAAATTCAAATCAAAACCAATATGATATAACTCGAAATCATACATGTAAATATCGAACCTATATCTGTAAGTATCTGAAAGAAATGCATGCCAAATCTCTTTAAGTCGCTGTGCAACTCGTATAACACTGCACAGTGGCGGACGTCTATCTTAAGAAAATAACTATATACATATATACCTTTGTTTGAAAAGTATGTTCCGCCGTTTTGGAAACAATTTAGAAGGGTCTCCTTGTTTTAAACATTTCGCGTCATATCAGACACGTAGGTAAATACTGAGGCTATAGCTCGCTTTTTGGAAATCCCTTCAATAACTATCAATGCATGCAAAATATATTCAGGTACTGTCCTCTGACTAGTCCTGCTCAGTACGAAAATACATAGCAATATCATAAAAACGTACTGCTCTATAAGAAAAAAATCAATCGCAAAATACGCGTATGAATACTACGTGCGTCTGGTGTGCACGGAAATCAAAATCCATATACGTGCCATACAAGTGCACAGAAACAAGATCTAAGTGCATCGGCTGTGCACGAAACATCTGTCGTAGGCAACATGTGTGCCTGACAGCAAAATCAGATGCATCTATCGTGCACGAAATCATGAAATCCAATATCTTGCGCCGAACGTGCGCAAAATCAATCAGGTGCACAAGGTGCACAAAACAAATATCGGGTATCACAATCGAAATCGAAGTCCAGTGCATCTAAGTGCACAAAAGGCGTATCACTGCACTGCAAGCATATATAAACTATATCGAGTGCAGGAACGAAATCGTGTGCATGCATACGCACAAAACCAACTCAACTGTTTAAAATCGTAAAATCACAAACATGTGAAACTGAAGCACGAAAACGATATCAAGTGCAACACTGTGCAAAGATCGTAAATCCTCAATCATCAAAATCAAATCATACGAATAAATCACCTAAAACATCGAAATCAATAATGGCGGAATAGTACTGCTCAAGCGCATCCTCTAAGAATCTCGGCCAACTGTCGCGGTCACTAGTGGGACGTCTCGTCGATGATAATGAACTCTGTCCTGCTGGCGTGCGTAACCATGACCACTCCTGGGTCAAGGTCTTCACTGTGAATTACCAATCTTTCGGTCCATCGGCTCATCGGCCCTGTCAGGTGTGCTAACGGGGACAATTCCGTTCTGGCACTTCTCTGGTCATCTCTTGGTCAATCATCGCGACCACTCGTAAGACAGCATATTACTGGCGTCGGCCTCTGGCTCTCTGAATGTACGTGACACATCTGATCCTGGGTGCAAGTATCATTGCAGCAGTGTCCTGGAAGGAATCCTGCTCACGGTCACTTCCATGTCTCGTCTCTGCCAACTGTCCGGAAGTCATTGTCATTTCCTATATCTGCATCTTGCTCTGTAACGGCTGCATACCCATCGCGACTCCTTCTGGAAGGTATATCCAGTAATCTGCCTCGGCATGCGCATCGCATCTCTGATGTCGGCGGAGGGGAACGTCATCTCATCTAGATCTGGTACGAACCACTTACTTCACTTTTCTCTAATGTCGTCTGCTTTGGACTCGTCTCGTCGCGGCTGCATGGACTGATCTCCAACGACTATCCTCGTATCTGGAGTTTCCCAAGAATGCATCTCACCACCTAGCATCCGAATTAAGTCGATCCATCCGATCGAGTCGTCAAAACCTCATAATCCCCCAAGAGTTCAACCTCTTGGGCACAGTTTAATAGTATCGAGTACATACCACAGCATCGGTGGTCCAGCCGTAGAAGGGCAAACCCAACCCTCACTAATGGCACCGTAGAACTGCCGCAAACCCGAAGGTTCAAAGGCTTTCACACGGTCATTAAGTCGAGTTAGGGTTTCATTCTTCTAGAGGGACCATAGAATTGCCTGCATGTCTTTCCAACTGCTTTAAACTTGGAATAATAGGTTTCTGACATTTGATCGTCTCTGTCGACTCTCAACGTCTCCGCGTGAAGTCGTCTCTTGCTGGAATCAATCTATCTTATGACCTCTCATCGGGTTAGGCGAACGATCCACATGTCCAAGTCATTCATCCACGATGACTAGCGACCTTCTATCATCTCTTAGTACAACTCGTTCTGCACTAACTCCGGCATCTGGGGCAATACCTCGTCATTCGCGGCAATAACTGGCTCGCTCGTCTGCACGCTGAACAGTGCCTCGATCATCATGAATAAGCAACAAACCAACGGTCATCAAGATCTGGCTGGCCTCTATCATTGGCTCAATCCTCTAGTATCGATCAGCACCTCCGAGTAACCTCATAAAGGCGATCCGCCAAACGCTTGTGGCGCGAAAACACAGTCAAAAGACACCTCTCTACAATCGGGTGTCGCCGGAATCATGCCCTGGTCAGTCCTCGTTCGTGACGAGCTCGTGCTGACCGCAACTCTAGCCGTAGCTCTCCCTGCCTGTAATCATGGCAGCAAAACCAAACTGGTACCGATGAGGCTAGATCAGGAAGGAATATAATACTGAACAAGGAAATGTACATCCTAAGGCTTCATAAGTGGAGTGGCGTGTCGTAAATATGCCGCGAAACATATCAACGGTACGTCACTCTACTTTAGTCACCTATTCCATCAACCAAGGGTCATCCTACGCTCCGATGGTTAAAACCTAACGCTCTGATACCAACTCTGTCACGACCCGAAAGTACGGAACATGACCGGCACTTAAACTACGAATGTCTCGAGGCGTACGTAATCTAAGTAAACCGAAAACCCAGAAATCCAAACCAAGAAAAGTAGTAGAGTGCAGGAAAAACCAACTTAAAGCAAGTAGTTTCAATAGCATAAGCCGAATTATGCGGTTTTTAAAAACATCAAAAATTTTCTGTAAATTTCGGCAGAGTCTCCTTTGTAAATACTGGCTCCCAAACGGGATACAACAAGAATAGTATACGAAATCAAAAAAAGGCATCCCCAAGCGGGAGCTAGCTCTTCGTCAATCGACGGTCACAACCACACAAGCAATATAATATACAACGCCAACGGCGAGGATCAAAACTCAAAAGGAAACTCAAAACCACCAGAAATAAAACGCGCGACTCTAAGGTCGAAAGAAAAACATCACTGGTCTGTAACTCAAAATAAATACATGTTTGGTTGATGGAATTTACTAGATACAACGGAATAATATTATACAAGGTAATATGATGGGTACGATACAAGAAAAACCCACCTACTAGCAAGCCACCCGGAAATGGAACTGAGCCCGCAAAGCCGTAATGAAACCTGTACGGCAAACCTGCAAGAAACTGTGGCACAACGGGGGTGAGTTGCCAACTCGTGAATAGAAAAACATCTACACACAGAAATCGCATAAATAACGCAATTCTAGGTCAATGATCATAATATAGCCTCAAAAATGTATATAACATGTAGCCTATAACAAGGCTAGGGTAAATATCTAACCCGAGTGTAATCTCATGTGCCCGTGTCAGTGCCTCAGGTAGCAATATATCATATGAATGAGGTATGAATGCATGAAAACAGAATACATGTAAATGAAGAAACTGTTTTCATAAATTAGTGAGATTTCTTTCATATTTTTAAACAGAGGTATCATAAATGAAATCAGTATCAACAGTGTCTAGCATCGACACAAAACATAAATCTCACTGTCTCGAAATATCAATGTCTCAATCTCAATATCTAGGGCGCCGTCAGTCCAGACCGGCCCCTTCCATCCATCTCAAGACCACGACGGTATCCTCCGGATATCCGACGCGTCGGGTAATATCACCGCTAGGTAATCTGTCCCCTGCCAGGCTCAACGTCAACACCACATTCATCTTGCCTCGGGGTACCATACCGGGCCCACCATGTACCCGTGACGGTTCCTCCACTCCTCGACACGGATCTCGAAAACCACAGCAAACTCATGGTGGACGACACTTTACATCACTAGAAAACCGCAACATTTTATATTTTAAAAGATCATAAGTTGTAAATTTTGCGGCTTTCCCCGAAATCCAGAAATATCATAAATCTCAAGAAATCATCACAAGTGCATATGTCAATGATAATGAATGCATATGGTATCAATAACCAAGTTGCAATGTATGATTAATAAACTAGGCATGTAAGGCAGGTACACTAATATCATATCAAACTACTAACTGACAAGCTAAGTCAAGCAAATATATTCTCTAAAGTGTACGTGACATGGCAATTACCGATGAAGATGTGTGTGAGCCGGCAAGTAGGTGTATGTGGTACATACGCATCATCGGTAATGGTGCTGGTGTCCTAACAGCATGATATCAATAATGGAATATGCAGCAAAATAAGTATGCGAGGCAGAGCGAACAGCAATAATATGCGGGAGCTGATTACTAGACACAGCGATAACTAATCTGTAATAATCTAATATAAGTCCTACAAATGGTGCCTTTTGAAATAACACGAATCATGGGGTTTTGAAAATAGGGACTACGGTGTTTTTATGAAAAGATACGTCTTTTGAAATATCCGTAGGATCCCTTGGGCTGTCTTTTAAAATACCCATGATTCGTTTGTTTTTGAAATAGGTAAGAATCGAATCTAATCTAACAACTAAACTAAACTAAAGGGCTAAGCTAACAAGATGAACTACAGCTAAGGAAACCGCCTAAAATCTGAGTCGATACATATACATACCTGTATATATATTAGTCGGTGATACCGCCTCAATAATATCATATCTGATACCATATCTAAAATCAGACATCCCAAGTCAAGAGTGCGGATCAATCATCAAGATATAGCCCGTACGTAAATCCGTCGTACGACATCCCAAATATGGATACGGGTCAATATCAGGTTCATCATACTATTCACATGGTATCCTCTTTATCTAATATCATGATCGGGGTACTGATCTACGTCTACTACCATACTGTTACCGCCTATGTATGCATGGACGTGTGTGAAACACTACGTCAAGGACCCGCTACAACGTCATGTCGTATCTCAAATACGAACCCTGCTATATCACCGATCTCACGGCCTCAAACAAATCTCATCGACTCAGCTCAATCCCAAGTATCATCCTAAAATCCGTATGTAAACACATAGTCTCATACCCATGCGAACACATAACTATAATGAATCCTATGAGCACATATAAATAGGAATGTATGCAAGTATGTATGCGTGTATGTGTAGTGCAACACTATCCTAGGGTTCGCAACACTAAAGTAATCCAACACACCAATATCCATCCTAAGCATCGTTATTAATCCCAAATAACATATAATAATTGTTGGTGTGTATACGCATCCGTATACACCACCACGGACTGCGGGGGTGCTATTCGCCATCCACCCGACTTCTCCCCGTAGATATAAATCTACTCACCTGGTCCTCGCTAGCCAGTGCTGACGTCGCCACGCCCTTGCTTGTCGTCTCGAAGTCCACATGAGGTACCTACATATCATAACGCACCATATCGCATTAAAATCCGCCTCATGACCAAAACGACGCACGAATCTCACATAGGTAAAAACCTATGGTTGCTTCACAAATCGACCCAAAAACCCTCGATGTCGGCGTACAAACGCCAAACTATCGAGAAAAATCCAATCACACTCATTTGCACATTCAAGAACACTAATTTTAATATAAACTAGGTTAAAACTCACAAAAACCCCAATTTCACTTAAAAAGTCATTTTTCCGAAAATCTAGCAAGCACAATTAGCCGTTTTTGTACAAAACATGATGTTTAAATGAATGTAGCGGCCAATATAATTATTAAATATCTTAAATAAGTCATAGAAAAAATTTCCGGAATTTAATCTCATTAAATTCCAAAAACCCTAATATTCTAGTTTACAAAAATACCATTTTTAACAATTTCAAAGCAAAAATGCACAAACTACAATCTAGCTTAGATTTGCATGATCTAAAGCATTAAACCATACTTAATAAAGTTAATGAAGTCATGAAAAACCTAAACACATTTTTAATCCCAAGTATTTAACCAAATTCAAAAATCTAGTAGGCAAATTAGCACATTAACACAATTTTTTTTAAACTAACTATTAGCACTAGCTACTAATCTTGTATTAACATGACAAAAAGCCTAAATATAACACACAACCATACACCAATTTTACAAAACCCTAACTTGCATTCAAATTCATAACTTGAATTCCAAAACTTGCAATTAAACTCACATATCCAAATTAACACTTAATTAAATTAGCTTAAGAAATTAGTAACAAATTAAGCAACAAAAATGTTTAGAATTATACCCAAAACATATGAAGATCCACAAACATCCATGGCCTCCCAAAATGCCCTCTTTTCACAAGGATCTATGCTATACGGGCTAATTTAAAATGGGTAGGAGTTGGATTTGGGTTTTGGAATTTTTTTGATGGATTTTGGGGCAATTTTTGAAGATGTTTTGAAGAGAAAAGAGAAGGGGAAAAGGGGGGGGGGCTGTTGCTGCTGTAGGAGAGGGAGGGGTCGGCCAGAAATTGAGGGGGGGAGGAGAGAGAGGGAGGTAGAGAAAGTGGGGGTGAAAGTCAAAGTCAATTCAAGGTCAAAAGTCTAACTAATTTATCCATTTTCTTTTCTTTTCTTTCCTTTCATTTCCTTTGAAAATTAAGTGGGGAAAAATATGGTGGCTGCTGAATTCAGCCATTGGGAGGAGTAAGTGGGGGTGTGTGGGTGTGGGTACGGGTGTGGGGTGATGAAAAATGATAAATACAATACCCCAAGCATCCATTTACGCTAAAAAAGCCTTTTTTCTTCAATAATTTCTAAACCGTTTTGGCAAATGATTTCATTCCAAAAATAACATGATAAAATTTTATTTAATCTTTTATGATGCACAAAATTTGTTTCAACTCATTCAAATTTGTAATTTTCCCTAATTAAATGTATTAGTGACGGCTTAAAATAATAATAAAATAATATTTTTTTAGAAAATTTGAAATTTCACCAGCGGCTCAATAAACACCAAATAATAGCAATTACATAGCTAGAATATGTATATTTAATTTTTATAATAAGATATTTGTATTTTGACATTTTACAGAAAACCCCCTTATTTTACCGTTTTTTTTCGAAATTTCACCGAAACGATTTTCAAAACATTACAGGGCGGTGTCGCGAGTCTGAGCAAAAGGAGCCGATGATAAGATATCCCGCCGCTACAAAGGTGACGGGTCCGACCTGCAAGACACTGTGGCACAACGGGGGTGAGTTGCCAGCTCGTGAGTAGAATATAACATCTAGTAAGGCAATCGTAAGAATGCACGCAATGCGTCACAACATGTATGTCCATATGTTATATAATACCTCTAGTATGCATGCACATGTATGCAATGTCATTACTAAATCTTTAAGTGTTTTAAATGCTAAGGATACTGCATTCTTAACTTTAGAAATTGAATTTCTGTATAATAGCTAAGTACCATCAAGAAATCATTTGAAAACCGGTGTCAAGCATCGACACCAAATATGAAATCACCTCTGTCTCAAAGTCTCACTGTATCAATGTCTCAAAATATCGGGCTCCGTCAGTCCGGATCGGCCCATGTCATCAAATCTCACGACAACAGTCGGTATCCTCCGGATATCCGCCGCGCCAGACATCACCGGTAGGTAGTCTTCCCCTGCCAGGCTCATCGTCTACAACTCGATCTTCTTGCCCCGGAGTACCATACCGGGCCCACCATGTACCCGAGACGGTTCATCCACTCCTCGAATCGGGTCTCGAAATCCAACAGAAAACATGAAAACTCATGGTGGACGACACATACATCACGAGAAAACTGCAACTTTGTATTAAAAATGATAAATATAAGCATTTGTTAAATTCTTGCGATTTCCCCAAAAAATCCAGAAATCGCAGCAATACTGAAATCCTCAAGAAAATCATAATGTTCACATGTTATATATGATAAATGTCTATGATATCAATGCATACGATGTGAATTTTGGCTAGAAATCTATGTAAATATGATGATAATGGTATATGCAAGCTATGCAATTTCATATATCATGAATGAATGCAAGTGGCGATACTAAGTTAAACAGGTTCTATAGTGCATGTGGCATGGCAATTACCAAAGGCGTGTGTGTCACATGAATAGTGCGCGTGCAGCAGATGCCAATGGTAACGGTGTTCGTGTCACGACCCGCAGGGTACGGAACGTGACTGGCACTTCAGTTTACGAAACGTCTAAAGGCGTCCGTAAAATAAGTAAGCCAAAGCCCAGAAACAAAACCAATGAAGCAAAAGAGTGAAGAAAACACAATCATTTGAAAGCAAGCTATCAAATAAGTCATGTAAAACACTTTTTAAAAACAATACCAATTTTTCCGAAAATTTCGGCAGAGTCTCCTTTGTAAATACTGGCCCCCAAAATGGGTACAACAAAAAATATACATGAATCCAACAAAATAGGGCATCCCCAAGCGGGAGCTAGCTCTTCGCCACAAGGTGGTCACAAATCCCACGCAATATAAATGACAACAAGCATAATAATCATAAGGAAGCATGAAAAAGTAGCATGTCGGTTCAAGTGAGCTCGACCCCAAAATACAGCATAAAATCCAAAAACCTCACAATCTCATCTCTAGGTCAATATACAATAATCTGGTAGAAACAGTAGATGGAGTACACTAGATACAAAGAATATACAAGGTGGTACAAAAATGATAACATAACCCACCTATGAGCAAATCTCGAGCTCAAGCAAAAGAGGCAAAAGAACAAGTGCGCCCGCCGCTACTGAACTGACGAAGCGGACCTGCAAAAGACTGTGGCACAATGGGGGTGAGTTGCCAACTAGTGAGTAATAAATAACATCTACAAAGGCTATCGTATGCATGCACACAAGCATCCTAGCATCTAAAATACAGGTATGACTAGATGCACTAGCAGGTGTGTATACAACATCAGTATGCTAATATGTATGCAACATGAAAATCTGAGGTCTCAATAGGTATATATAAGAAATATTTTATCTCTTTTTGTTTTTGAAACTCTTTTAGAATTCCAGCATAATGTCAATGAATCGACGAAAATCGGTGTCTAGCAACGACACTCAAAGCTGTCTCAAATCTCACAAATGTATCTCTGGCCTCAGCCGTCCGGCTGACCCATCTCAAATATCAATATCTCATCATCTAGCGGCCACGGTCGGTATCCTCTGGATATCCGCCGTCCTAAACAGTCACCGGTAGGTAATCCGTCCCCTGCCAGGCTCAACGTCATCACCACATTCCTCTTGCCCCGGGGTACCTTACCGGGCCCACCATGTACCCGTGCCGGTTCCTCCACTCCTCGACACGGATTTCCAAATCCACAGCAAACTCATGGTGGACGACACTTACATCACTAGAAAACCGCAATTTACATATTTTAAAAATATAATAAGTTTAGAAATTTTGCGGCTTTCCCCCGAAATCCAGCAATATCATAAAATCTCAAGAAATCCTCATAAGTGCATATATCAATGATAATGATGCGTATGATATCAATAATCAAGTTGCGATGTGTGATTAATGTATTAAGCATGAACAATTAATATGATGAAGTACATGCACATGAATAGCAATACTACGGTTTCATTTTTAAGGAATTAAAGGCAATAGTACCAGTTTAAGTATCAATTAGTAAAAGTTTTCAATTTAAAAGTTATCTAGTGTGGTGGCATGGCAATTACCAGGGTGTGTGTGTAAGCATGAATAGTGCTCGTGCTGCATATAAAAACCCTGGTAATGGTGCAGGTGTCCTATGAAATGGTTTCGTATAGGTATGTCAATATAATGCATGGATGCAGCAAATAGTCATTTAAGTATTTCACCCCTAATTATTAACATTACTAAGGATCTTGTAAGTTACTAAAACTATCGGGCGGCTTGCGCCATCCAACGATAGTCCCCCGTAGATGTTACATCTACTCACCGGGATCCCTGGCTAGCTGTGTCCAATCACCGCCTTTCCCTTTCGCGCCGCGTCTGACGTCTCCGCGACCGAACCTGAAATTTACATCAATACCAAATATAAGGTTACATATCAAGAACGATGCAAAACCCCAACGAAACTACTAAAGTTCGCTAGCTAGGTACAACGTGCACAAAGTGCGCGGAACACACGCGAAAATCGCAAAAACTGCCAAAAAAACGCCGATTTGGTCGCCCGGCAAAACTAAAACCCGACTACCCAAAAATCCGCACTCACGCATCCTAAAAGTCGTAGGACACGCCATTACAATCATCAAGATAACAAAAATAATTCATCACATAATTTTTATACAAAACTAGTAAGCATTTGCATTCCAAAATCGGTGCAAAAATCGCCGATTTGCGACAAAACGACTACAATAAAGCATAATTACCCAAGCACACTACAAGCAATCTACAAACACTAATTACAACACAATAGCAATGATTCCAATCCTATTTTCCATAACCACCAATTCTTGAATTTATAACCTAGCAAAATCCAATCAATTTCCACACTTGAAAACTTAATTTAACACAACAAAAGCCCACATAAGAAAATTAATCACTTAGATTAGGTTAGCAAAATACTAGATAGCAAAGTAAATTAATTAACCTAATAATGGATTTCTAAACCCTAATCAACTCATTAACAAGTTTCACAATCAAATTCCATACAAAAACCCTCTCTTGAAAATCCTAAAACAACAATTCCACACTTCTAAATTTAACTAAATTTGTATAATTGAAGACTACATCAACAAGGTAACTATATAGATTAGTTTATTAACCACTAGATTAACTAAAAGACAAGCTAATTAACTAACATGACTTCAAAACCCTAGTTAAACAAACTACTCTTTTTTTTTAAACTAGATTAGAAATTATTTAACTTTTAACACTAAACCATGCATTTAAAGGAATTTAGCAACAAAAGAAAGTAACTTTGATGAGAATTATACCTCACTTGAGATCTAGAAAGAATGGATTTTGCTCCAAATGATGGCCTCAAACACTAAGATCCAAGCAAGAATGGCTAAGGATAATGATAGCATAAGGATTTAGTTTGGATTTTTGAATAAAGTGTGGATTTTGATATGTTTTCTTGAAGAAATTAAAGGAAAATGAAAAGAAAAGAGAGGAAGAATTGGGTGTGCAGGTTTCGGCCAGTATTGAGGTGAGGGGGAGGGTGTGGGCAAGTGGGGAAAGTCAAGGGTCAAGTCTCCAAGTCAAATGCACCATACCTTATTCATTTTAATTAAAATAAATCAAAAAAAACCCTTAAATCAACTCAAGAAAGCAACTAAAGAAAAGAGGCCAGAAATTTCTGGACTTGGTCAGGGTTGGGCTGTCCAAGGGCTGAGGGAAAAGAGAGAGGGGTTTTACAAAAGAAATTTTATGCAAAAAGGCCCCCTACAACTCAAAAATTGCAAGTTTTAGCTCAAAATTCAATAAATTCGTTTCATAACATAAAACTTTGTTAAAAATCAAAATAAATTACTAAAAATTTTTGTTATCACTAGATTATAATTATCATAATTTTAGAGATTAAAATTAGCCCGGAAAAATTTGTATTTATCGCTAATTTAATGTATTTTCTTACCGGCTTAAAATAATATTAAAAAATTGAAAAATTAGGGAAAATTTTTAAACGACCAGAATTTCATAATTAACTCATTAGCTACTAAAAACAATCAATTACCTATCCATTTTAAGTATAATTAGCCCTAACTGCAAAATAACGAGAAAGACGGTTTTCGGAAAAATACCGAATTTTCACCGAATTTCAGGAAAACACCAAAACGACTTTCAAGACGCTACAATCTTCCCCCCTTAAAGAAATTCGGTCCCCGAATTTAAAAAAATAATATAGCTACGCGTACCTTCGAAGAGATGGGGATACTTCTTCCTCATCTCGCCCTCGGCCTCCCAGGTAACCTCCTCGCTGCTCGGGCTACGCCAAAGGACCTTGACGGTTGGTATAATCTTCGACCTCAACTTCTTCACCTGCCGATCCAAGATGGCCACCGGCTGCTCTGCAAAAGAAAGGTCGCGCTCTAGCTGGACTGTCTGGTGCTGAATCGCATGCGAAGGGTCGTGAAGGTACTTGCGGAGCATCGAAACATGAAAAACGGGGTGAACATCGGGAAAGCTGGGTGGAAGAGCCAAACGATAAGCAACAGCGCCAACACGCTCGAGGATCTCGAAGGGACCTACGAATCTAGGGCTAAGCTTCCCCTTTCGCCCAAAACGCATCACGCCCTTCATCGGAGAGACCCTCAGAAAAACATGGTCGCCAACTGCGAACTCTAATCTGCGACGGCGCCTGTCAGCATAGGATTTCTGCCTGCTCTGAGCCGCACTCATCCGGTCTCGGATCAGCTGGATCTTCGATGTCGTCTCCTCAACAAGCTGCGGCCCCAAAATGCTGCTCTCGCTGAGCTCTGTCCAACAAACGGGCGATCTGCATCTCCTCCCATACAATGCCTCGAAAGGTGCCATCTGAATAGTATCCTGGAAGCTGTTGTTGTAGGAGAACTCCACTAGAGGTAAATGACGATCCCAGCTACCACCAAAGTCTAAAACGCACGCTCTGAGCATGTCCTCGAGAGTCTGAATGGTTCGCTCTGACTGTCCGTCTGTCTGCGGATGAAACGCTGTGCTGAAGCTCAAACGAGTGCCCAAAGCCTCCTGAAGTCTCTGCCAAAGTCGGCTGGTGAACTGAGTGCCTCGATCTGACACGATACAAGTCGGTACGCCATGTAGTCGCACGATCTCGTCAATATAGAGCTGAGCATACTGAGCGAAGCTGAAAGTCGTCTTCACTGGAAGGAAGTGAGCCGCTTTCGTCAATCTATCCACGATCACCCAGATGGAGTCGTACCCTCGACTGGTCCTGGGTAGACCCACAACGAAATCCATCGAAATCTGCTCCCATTTCCACTCTGGAATGGATAACGGCTGTAGCTCTCCTGCGGGCCTCTGGTGCTCGGCCTTGACTTGCTGACAAGTCAGGCATCTCGAAACGAACTCCGCAGTGTCCCTCTTCATCCCGTCCCACCAGTAGGTCTCTCTCATATCATGGTACATCTTGGTGGAACCGGGGTGGACACTATACACTGATCGGTGTGCCTCCTCAAGAATGTCGCGCCGCAATCCATCAGCATCTGGTACGCACAGTCTAGATCCATATCGTAAAATCCCCTGATCGTCAACCACGAACTCGGAAAATCTGCCCTGTCCCATCTGTGCCATGATCTCTGAGCAACGGTCGTCACTGCGCTGTGCCTCATATATACGGTCAAGCAACTGTGGGCGTGCACGAACATGCGCGAGCTGTCCCCCTGTCTGAGTGAACTCGAACTCCACTCGGCTGTCACATAACACCTGCCAATCTGCTGACGACTGCCTCTGCACTGCGCGCAAAAAGGATAGACTACCCTCGGGCCTCCTACTCAACGCATCTGCCACCACATTCGCCTTGCCTGGGTGATATAAGATCTCACAGTCATAGTCTTTCACCAACTCCATCCAACGACGCTGTCTGAGGTTCAGGTCTCGCTGCTGAAATATGTACTTTAAGCTCTTGTGATCGGTGAATAGCTGTCACGACTCGCCGTAAAGGTAATGTCGCCAAATCTTCAGTGCAAAGACCACTGCAGCCATCTCCAAATCATGAGTGGGGTAGTTCTGTTCATGCTTCTTCAACTGCCGAGAAGCATAAGCGATCACCCGGCCATGCTGCATCAATACGCATCCTAATCCCACTCGCGAAGCATCACAGTAGACAACAAATTCGCCTGATCCCGAAGGAAAAGATAATACCGGCGCCGTAGTCAAACAAGTCCATAGCTGCTGAAAACTGTGCTCGCACTCCTCTGTCCAAACGAAAGGAACTCCCTTCCGGGTCAAACCGGTCAACGGTGCAGCTATACGGGAGAAGTCCTGAACAAAACGCCTGTAGTAGCCCGCCAAGCCTAGAAAACTACGGATCTCAGTAACCGATGTAGTTCGGGGCCACTGCTGAACAGCCTCAATCTTCTTTGGGTCCACACAAATGCCGTCTCTCGTAACCACGTGACCCAAGAATCCGACGCTGTCCAGCCAGAATGCACACTTGGAGAACTTCGCGAACAGCTGGTGCTCCCTCAGAGTCTGTAACGTAATCCGCAAGTGCTGCTCGTGCTCCTCTCTGCTCCGGGAGTACACCAAGATATCGTCGATAAACACGATGATGAACAAGTCAAGATACGGCCTGAATGTACGGTTCATCAAATCCATGAATGCTGCTGGGGCGTTGGTGAGTCCGAACGACATCACCAAAAACTCATAGTGGCCGTAGCGCGTGCGGAAAGCTGTCCTCGGTATATCCTCCTGTCGGACTCGCAGCTGATGGTATCCTGATCGCAAGTCGATCCTCGAAAAATACCCCGCACCCTGAAGCTGGTCGAACAAATCATCAATGCGCGGCAACGGATATCTGTTCCGAACGGTAACTTTGTTCAGATGGCGGTAGTCGATACATAAGCGCAAACTTCCATCCTTCTTCTTGACAAACAGGACCGGAGCACCCCACGGAGAAACACTCGGTCGAATAAGCCCCTTATCCAACAAATCTTGTAACTGATCCTTCAGCTCTCGAAGCTCTGCCGGGGCCATTCGATAAGGCGGTATAGAAATAGGCCCCGAACCGGGAATCAAATCAATGCAGAACTCAACATCGCGCTCAGGCGGTAGCCCAGGTAGCTCATCAGGGAAAATATCAGGGAACTCACAAACTACCGGGACCCGGTCCAATGGAACCTCTGCAGCTCGAGTATCACAAATAGACGCTAAGAATCCCTGACATCCCTTCCGCAAGAGCTGACCAGCGCGAAGAGACGAAATTAAGCTGGGAAGGGTGACACTGCGGTCTCCCTGAATAACAAGGACTGGCTCTCCCGGAAAGCTAAATCTGACTGCCTTCTCACGGTAGTCCACCGAAGCATAACAAGTGGCTATCCAATCCATGCCCAGAAGCACATCAAAGTCCAACATATCGAGGAGTATCAAATCAACTGATGAATCCCTCTCCCCGATACGAACGGAACACAAACGAAATACAAACCGAGCGACAAACGACTCGCCTACCGGAGTAACAACAATAAGCGGCTGATCTAACGACGATGACTCACGGCCCAACATCGGTGCAAAGTGTGTAGATACGTACGAATGTGTGGAACCTGGGTCGAATAATACCCATACGTCGAAAGAACAAACTGGCAAAGTACCTGTCACAACGGCATTGGATGCCTGCGCATCCTGCAGTGTCAAAGCAAATACTCGGGCCTGTCCTCCACCGATAGCGGGCTGACCTCGACCTCGGCCTCTGCCTCCTTATCCTCTCTGAACAGGACCTCCGCGTCCACGGCCTCTCGGTGCACCTAGCTGGCGTGGAGCATCGCCTGGGGTAGGAAGTAGGGCTCTCTGAGGAGGGGGTGGTGATGGTGGTAGGGTCACATGCGGAACTGTCGCTGCTCCCTGTCGTCTCACTGGACAGTCTCTGACAAGATGGTGCAAACTCCCGCACCCAAAACATCCTGGCGACGGCTGCTGCCCCTGGGGATAAGAACCATATAACTGTCCCCGCCCAAATCCTCTGCCAGGCCTATCTCTCGGAAAGAATCTGGCGCGCTGCCTCTGAGACGGTACATCGGTGCGAATCCTCTTCGGCCCAGAAACGGCCGAAGTCCGTGATATGCGTGCCTCCATCCGCAATGCCGTATCCATAGCAGCTGAATAAGTGTCATAGTGCTGGGCACCAATGGCAAGATATAGCTGGGCATCAAGTCCCTGTACGAACCTCTTCACCATCTTCTCCTCGGTATCCACCAAATACTGAGCATATCGGGATAACTGTGTAAACTGGATGTCATACTCAGACACCGTCATCCCAGGTGTCTTGACTAAGGCCTCGAAGCTACGAGCTCTGGCGTCACGAACGCTCTCTGGAAGGAAACGGGCCAGAAAGACCGCTGTAAACTTGACCCAAGTCATAGGCGGTAGATCTGCAGCTCGACCTCTCAAGACTGACTCCCACCATGTCTGCGCGAGACCCTCTAGTCGGAAACTCGCAAGCTCTACCCATCGATCATCCGAACATCTCAGCGAATGGCAGATCCTGGCTAAACTGTCAAGGAACGTCTGTGGGTCCTCCGCTGCCTCGGTGCCGGTGAATACTGGAGGTCTCAGCCTCATGAAATCCTGTAGTGAAGCCAGAATGGCCACGGTGGTAGTAGTAGGAGCAGGTATCATGGTCGTCTGTGATGTAGTAGGTACGTCATCCGGCCTCGGTGTACGACTGGCTGCAACTAGGGATCCTACCATTTGACGCAGCTCCTGCATGCCTCCCATCATCTGTCGCAACTCCTCCATACCGGTCTCGAGCCTATCCATACGGCCTGGGAAGGTGGATCGGTATGTCCCTGTGGCATAGGCATACCACCCTGCTCAGTCCTAGTCTCGGACGAGCCAGCTCGAATCTCGTCTCTGGCGGCAGCCCTCTGGGCCCTCGTAGCCTTCGGCGGCATAGTGGCTGTTACAGGAAAATGGATAGTAAGGACAGTGCAATAGGATCAGAGGATACACGGAATTGAAGAAGGAATTTTTCAAGCAAGTATATCCTAAAGTCACTTAGGCGGAGTACCGTATCGTAAGTATGCCGCGGACATACGCACGCTACGTTACCCTGCTTAAGTCACTTACTCCATCTACCAAGGGTCATCCTACACTCACAAAGGTAAAACCTATCGCTCTGATACCAACTTTGTCACGACCCGCAGGGTACGGAACGTGACTGGCACTTAAGTTTATGAAACGTCTAAAGGCGTCCGTAAAATAAGTAAGCCAAAGCCCAGAAACAAAACCAATGAAGCAAAAGAGTGAAGAAAACCCAATCATTTGAAAGCAAGCTATCAAATAAGTCATGTAAAACACTTTTTAAAAACAATACCAATTTTTCCGAAAATTTCGGCAGAGTCTCCTTTGTAAATACTGGCCCCCAAAATGGGTACAACAAAAAATATACATGAATCCAACAAAATAGGGCATCCCCAAGCGGGATCTAGCTCTTCGCCACAAGGCGGTCACAAATCCCACGCAATATAAATGACAACAAGCATAATAATCATAAGGAAGCATGAAAAAGTAGCATGTCGGCTCAAGTGAGCTCGACCCCAAAATACAGCATAAAATCCACAAACCTCACAGTCTCATCTCTAGGTCAATATACAATAATCTGGTAGAAACAATAGATGGAGTACACTAGATACAAAGAATATACAAGGTGGTACAAAAATGATAACATAACCCACATATGAGCAAATCTCGAGCTCAAGCAAAAGAGGCAAAAGAACAAGTGCGCCCGCCGCTCCTGAACTGACGGAGCGGACCTGCAAAAGACTGTGGCACAACGGGGGTGAGTTGCCAACTCGTGAGTAATAAATAACATCTACAAAGGCTATCGTATGCATGCACACAAGCATCCTAGCATCTAAAATACAGGTATGACTGGATGCACTAGCAGGTGTGTATACAACATCAGTATGCTAATATGTATGCAACATGAAAATCTGAGGTCTCAATAGGTATATATAAGAAATATTTTATCTCTTTTTGTTTTTGAAACTCTTTTAGAATGCCAGCATAATGTCAATGAATCGACGAAAATCGGTGTCCAGCAACGACACTCAAAGCTGTCACAAATCTCATAAATGTATCTCTGGCCTCAGCCGTCCGGCTGACCCATCTCAAATATCAATATCTCATCATCTAGCGGCCACGGTCGGTATCCTCTGGATATCCGCCGTCCCAAACAGTCACCGGTAGGTAATCCGTCCCCTGCCAGGCTCAACGTCATCACCACATTCCTCTTGCCCCGGGGTACCTTACCGGGCCCACCATGTACCCGTGCCGGTTCCTCCACTCCTCGACACGGATTTCCAAATCCACAGCAAACTCATGGTGGACGACACCTACATCACTAAAAAACCGCAATTTACATATTTTAAAAATATAATAAGTTTAGAAATTTTGCGGCTTTCCCCCGAAATCCAGCAATATCATAAAATCTCAAGAAATCCTCATAAGTGCATATATCAATGATAATGAATGCGTATGATATCAATAATCAAGTTGCGATGTGTGATTAATGTATTAAGCATGAACAATTAATATGATGAAGTACATGCACATGAATAGCAATACTACGGTTTCATTTTTAAGGAATTAAAGGAAATAGTACCAGTTTAAGTATCAATTAGTAAAAGTTTTCAGTTTAAAAGTTATCTAGTGTGGTGGCATGGAAATTACCAGGGTGTGTGTGTAAGCATGAATAGTGCTCGTGCTGCATATAAAAACCCTGGTAATGGTGCAGGTGTCCTATGAAATGGTTTCGTATAGGTATGTCAATATAATGCATGGATGCAGCAAATAGTCATTTAAGTATTTCACCCCTAATTATTAACATTACTAAGGATCTTGTAAGTTACTAAAACTATCGGGCGGCTTGCGCCATCCAACGATAGTCCCCCGTAGATGTTACATCTACTCACCGGGATCCCTGGCTAGCTGTGTCCAATCACCGCCTTTCCCTTTCACGCCGCGTCTGACGTCTCCGCGACCGAACCTGGAATTTACATCAATACCAAATATAAGGTTACATATCAAGAACGACGCAAAACCCCAACGAAACTACTAAAGTTCGCTAGCTAGGTACAACGTGCACAAAGTGCGCGGAACACACGCGAAAATCGCAAAAACTGCCAAAAAAACGCCGATTTGGTCGCCCGGCAAAACTAAAACCCGACTAACCAAAAATCCGCACTCACGCATCCTAAAAGTCGTAGGACACGCCATTACAATCATCAAGAAAACAAAAATAATTCATCACATAATTTTTATACAAAACTAGTAAGCATTTGCATTCCAAAATCGGTGCAAAAATCGCCGATTTGCGACAAAACGACTACAATAAAGCATAATTACCCAAGCACACTACAAGCAATCTACAAACACTAATTACAACACAATAGCAATGATTCCAATCCTATTTTCCATAACCACCAATTCTTGAATTTATAACCTAGCAAAATCCAATCAATTTCCACACTTGAAGACTTAATTTAACACAACAAAAGCCCACATAAGAAAATTAATCACTTAGATTAGGTTAGCAAAATACTAGATAGCAAAGTAAATTAATTAACCTAATAATGGATTTCTAAACCCTAATCAACTCATTAACAAGTTTCACAATCCAATTCCATACAAAAACCCTCTCTTGAAAATCCTAAAACAACAATTCCACACTTCTAAATTTAACTAAATTTGTATAATTGAAGACTACATCAACAAGGTAACTATATAGATTAGTTTATTAACCACTAGATTAACTAAAAGACAAGCTAATTAACTAACATGACTTCAAAACCCTAGTTAAACAAACTACTCTTTTTTTTTAAACTAGATTAGAAATTATTTAACTTTTAACACTAAACCATGCATTTAAAGGAATTTAGCAACAAAAGAAAGTAACTTTGATGAAAATTATACCTCACTTGAGATCTAGAAAGAATGGATTTTGCTCCAAATGATGGCCTCAAACACCAAGATCCAAGCAAGAATGGCTAAGGATAATGATAGCATAAGGATTTAGTTTGGATTTTTGAATAAAGTGTGGATTTTGATATGTTTTCTTGAAGAAATTGAAGGAAAATGAAAAGAAAAGAGAGGAAGAAGAGGGTGTGCAGGTTTCAGCCAGTATTGTGGTGAGGGGGAGGGTGTGGGCAAGTGGGGAAAGTCAAGGGTCAAGTCTCCAAGTCAAATGCACCATACCTTATTCATTTTAATTAAAATAAATCAAAAAAACCCTTAAATCAACTCAAGAAAGCAACTAAAGAAAAGAGGCCAGAAATTTCTGGACTTGGTCAGGGTTAGGCTGTCCAAGGGCTGAGGGAAAAGAGAGAGGGGTTTTACAAAAGAAATTTTATGCAAAAAGGCCCCCTACAACTCAAAAATTGCAAGTTTTAGCTCAAAATTCAATAAATTCGTTTCATAACATAAAAATTTGTTAAAAATCAAAATAAATTACTAAAAATTTATGTTATCACTAGATTATAATTATCATAATTTTAGAGATTAAAATTAGCCCGGAAAAATTTGTATTTATCGCTAATTTAATGTATTTTCTTACCGGCTTAAAATAATATTAAAAAATTGAAAAATTAGGGAAAATTTTTAAACGACCAGAATTTCATAATTAACTCATTAGCTACTAAAAACAAGCAATTACCTATCCATTTTAAGTTTAATTAGCCCTAACTGCAAAATAACGAGAAAGACGGTTTTCGGAAAAATACCGAATTTTCACCGAATTTCAGGAAAACACCAAAACGACTTTCAAGACGCTACAGTTCGTGTCCTACGAAGTGTTATCTCATATGTGTATATGAATGTTATATGAATGTCCATGCAATCTAGTATACGGTTAGTTGTGAGGGTATGCAATGCAATAAAGGGGTAAGCTATCTAGCAATACAAGTCTTGCAAGGAATAGGGTAATCCTAACTAGGGGGCGCCTCGCGCCATCCAGACGATTCCCCATAGATGAATATATCTACTCACCTGAAAGCCTCGCTAATCCGATCCGACCAACGCCTTGCCTTTACGCGCTGTGTCCGATGTTTCCCCGACCGATCCTATATTTGCACAACACCAAGCATAAGATTACATATCCTAAAACGATGCAAGTCACAACATACAAATACCGACACTCTCAAATTAAACATAACGTGCACTCAGTGCGTGGGAAAACACACGAAAATCGCTAAATCTTAACTAGAATCGTCTTTTCGGGGAAATCGACAAAACTAAAACCCGACTAGACAAAACCCTGCATTCACGCACTCTATAGGTGTATAAGAATCTAATTATATTGCTAATATAACGCAATTTGATCACGTTCCAATTTTTATAATAATCTAGCAAGCAATTGCATACCGATTCGATGCAAATATCGCAATTTTATCGATCTAGCGAGCGCAACATCGCACAATTTACCACTCTAACCAATTAGATAACCAAACCCTAACTTAACTCCATCAACCATGCTACAAACCCTAATTTGAAATCAAATCCCTCTCTTGATTTAAATGAACAAGTAATTACAACTAAATTAATACTTCAAATTTCAATTTTTGTACATTTAAACTACAAGTTAACAAACTAGTTTAGAAATTTCACCTTACAAGTTGAACCTTAGTTTGCTCAAGCCACCAAAGAAGCCTCCTTTCTTAAAGTTTTGAACTAAATTTCGTTGAGGAGAGAGTGGATTAGGGTTTTGTTTTGAATTGGAGAAGAAAATGGTGAATTTTTATGGATTTTTCTTGATTTTTCATGATTTTTGAAGCAAGAATTGAGGTGAAAAGAGGGGGTGCTGCTGCTATTTTTCGGCCAGAGGTGAATAGGAGGAGGGTGTGGGGGTTGTGTAGAGGTTTCTAGGTCAAAAAACCCTTTATGCTTCCATTTAATGCCTTTCACATCAAGTTTTTACAAAAAAACCCCATTTTACATCATTTTTTTCATAAATTTCAAACCCTAAAACTAAAATATTATAAACTTATGATACAATTTATTAACACTCTATTTTAGTTTATAAAGATTCCTAATTATGAAATTTACCTAATTAAATTTGTATTTATCACTAATTTAATATATTTTTAAAAGCTTAAAATAATAAAAAAAAATAATTAATTACGAATTTTTTTTATTTAACTAGAAAATTATAAGTGACATTTTTGTGACAAAATTATAGTAATATCTTATCTAAATTTTGTATAATTAGGTCTACAATGAAAAATACCTATTTTGACTTTTTACAGAAAAAGCCGAAAAATTAGCCGATTACCGAAAAACTGCCTAAACGATTTTCGAAGGGTTACAATACCATCGCTAGAGTCCGGGATCCGATGATCGCAGCAGAGGGACGTCAACGCGGAGCTATGGAGGTGGAGGACCGGATCTACAAAGGTTGTATTTTCGTTCACTTTAGAGTAAAGTTGTTTACTCGCATTTGTAATCGCCTAAACACTAGTCAACGATAGCATTAGGGTTTCTCGGCACCTAGAAAAATTTGAAATTGGCATGGTTGATACCTTGTGGAACCCCCTTAGAGTGCCTAGGAACCCTACAACATCATATACAGGTGAACATGTAGCTATAGCCAGATATATGAGCATGTGCCAATCAATAATGATGTAATACCATACGGGTGTATGTGTAAGGATGTATGCAAGATGTACATGTAGCTATGTCTCATATGCGTGTATACCTGTCACTAATGGTACAATACCATAGTGGTATATAGGTAACTAGCAAGTAGGCATGGTAAGGTATACTACCTATCATATGCGCTAACGCATAAAAATCAATGACTCCACGTCAATGACAATACAATACCACATAGGTATATGTAACACTAGCAAGGTAAGTCGGTGTCCATGTAATTAGCAAGGTATATGAGTGTACAAGTAAGTATGTATGCATAGCAAGGCATATGTGTAAGCATGTAGGTTTACAGGTATACTATGTTTCACATGCAAAAATCGAAGTAAGGATCATGTCCCAATGGCCCTAACCAATACAGTATCACGTAAGTATAGGTGTTGTGCGTGTCATGGAAATTATCGACGGTGTGTGTGCAGCATACAATTAGTGCTCGTGAAACATGAACAGTCAATAATCGTGTTATGTCTCATTAATACTAAGTCCATATACAATAGGAAATGAGATATGCAACAAAGGTACACATGCACAATCAATGTCCATATACTTCTACGAATAGTCATATCATTTAATCTTGCCCAGACACATAACGTCATGCGGGCGATTCCCCTGTAGATGTTAAATCTACTCACAAACGATCCTGGCTAAGTAATGCCAACCACTTGCTTTCTCTTCTTCGCAGCGTCCGAAGTCCTCGCCTGCGATCCTATAATTTCACAAACACAACACATAAGGTTAAACATCTTGCGCCGACACAAAGACAACGAAACGCAAGGATAACACCCACAAGATAAACACACTGTGCACCTAGTGCACCAAACACGTACGACATCGGCACAACCCCAGCTAGGAACGCTAAACGACACAACCACCAAGCCCAGACCCTGATCGTACCGATCGCGCATTCACAACACAATACATCGTGGAATCTAATATATATAACGTCGCAATGTCAAAATAAACCCACGCCTAAATTATTCGAAAATCTAATAAGCATCTTTTAATAAAATTTAGCCCAACTCTAAAAGTTTAACCCAAAACTAGTAATCACAATAAACAAAACCCTAACTTGATTATCAAAACCACTTTTTAGACATTCTAAACAAGAAAATTCAAGCTTTAATTAAACATATAACAATTAGATTAAGGTATTAAAACAAGAACTAAGTATTAGGGTTAGGATTTATACCTTAAACTTGATTCAAAAACTTGCAACAAAACTTCCAAATTTAAGCCTCCAAAATGATGTCTTTCATGACGATCTAAGCTTGTTTAGAGTTGAAGAATGAAGGGTATGGATTTATTTATGAGTTTGTGTGATTATTTGATGATTTATTTGAGCTTGGAGAGATGAAAATGGGGTGAGGAAAAACAAGGGCAACAAGGGGGTAGGCTCGGCCAAGGTTAGAAGAAGAGGGGGGTTTTGTGAAATGTGTAAAAATTTCTAGCTAAAACACTAATAAATGTTCATTAATGCAATAAATATCTATGCCACCTCAATTTCCTTTTCTTTAAATTATCTTTTTAATTACACAAATATCTAGATATTTTGGAGAGAGTTTAAAGCATAATCAAGTGATTAGATTAGCAAAGACTCACATTATTAATAATTAACCCAAACAAAAATTGTAATTACCACTAATTAAGTGTATAATTAACAAAATAAAATAATATTTTGATTATGAAAAATTATTAAAATGCACCAAAATTACAAATGACTTACAAAAACTCGCAAACTAGCAATTTCCTAGCTAAACTAGGAGCAGAGAAAACTATACAGATAAAAGATTGCTTCTAGGTTTATACGGAAAAAACAATTTATTTTACCTAAAAATTGAAAATTTCCTAAACGATTTCTAAAACATTACATATGTGATATGTGCGGGACCGAGATTTATACTTGTATGTGATACCGTATCCAATCCTCGCGATATGTGATATCGGCCGGGTATATGATATAGCCAGGTTATCGGATCAAGTGTTGATTTGATAAAATGATACATATTATATTAGTCGGTTAAATGTAATATAGCCGGATTATTAAATCAATTATTTATTTAATGATTTATTGTATAATTATATATTTGATATATTATATTACATTAACTAATATAAGCTCAGTTAAGTAATTCTTTTTCTCACTTAAGATGCATTGATATATATGTGATATATGTTAAATGTATTCTTTTCTTTTGTTACTAAATTATATATATGTGATATGGATAATTATAACATGCTAGGTTATACATGCAACTAGGGTTTATGAGATTCTCACCATGGCTAGGATTAGGGTTAGATTTAATTTATTTTGGTTTATTCTAAATTTTGGATTATTGTTATGATATTTTCATATGTTGACTTAGTCCACTCTTTAGATATTTGCTAAGATATTTATTAACCTAATCATTACCTTAGCATATGGTTTATTCTCTACATGAGTTAGCCATGATATTTACTAACTCACCATGGTTGCATTACTAACCCAAGCTCATTTTATTTCTTCATAACTTCATCTTCTTCTTCCTCCACAAAAGGTTGCTAGCTTTTTCATTTGTGATGAAATAAAGTGAGAAAAAGAAAACTAAAGAGAGAAAAATTCCTACTTCATTATCCTTTTCTATACTAGCTATATAGATTAGTGTGTTAGCTTCACTAGTTCAGAATTAGAGAAGAGATAGCTTGGGTTTGTGACTCCTCAAAGTAGATCATCTTGGATAGTGAAGACTTCTAGCAAGGATGCATATTCACTTCATGGAGCCTCTCTAGAGTCCGTAAGCTTGATGATCGCAGTGAAGGGACCACAACTCGGAGCTTATGAACCGAAGGAACGGACTACAAAGGTTGTAATCCCTATCACTTAGATGTAAAGTTATTTGCTTTATCGATTTTGTATGATTATTTAGTTAACCTAGGGTTAGGGTTATTTAGAACGTCAAAATTTTAATTTTGCATTGATGATGCTTATTAGTGTAGGACTGTAACGATCAAAGATATTTTACCGTAATAAAAAAAGGCGTCGCTTTGCAGCTAGCCGGTGAGTACGGGTCGGTCCACAAGGATGTTGTAATTTTCCTAAGTGTTTTTACGAGCTAATTCCAATGGGCGTTTGGTTTTTTTACTATATCTAAAAAATAAGTTGTACGAGAGTTAAGAAACTTGCTAGGATTAGATCTAAGGTGGAGATTAGTAAGATTAAATTTCCCACCTCTTTCAATGCCCTAAATTAAATCTTTTAGGAGTTATAGCAATTATTAGTAAAGGGGATTAGGATGATTGGGAAGAAACGAAGTTCCTTCCTCTAGATCCTTGTCCGTCCTTTCCAAATACTTGCTCTAACCTTCATGGAAGTCATGCATGTCCGGTCCTTTATACTACTGTTTCACCATTACCTCGTGGGTAGGGAGCCGTAGGGAGCGGATCATGCATGCATGCATGAAGTTCTACATCTTACAAATGAATGGGCACGAAAGAGATGAGAGATCTTCATCTCTCAAACTCCTCCCTAATCCTAACCCTAACAAGCGAGGAAATTACTCGCTCATTAGGGGATCTGTTAAAAATATCATTTTTTTCGTATGTATTTTTTGGATCTAATAGATTAGTTACCTACTGCAAGTTAAAATATTCTATACTAGATTAAACTAGGGCAAAAGATTAATTAATCTAAGGCAAGAATTTAATTATAAAGCGAGGGCAAAGGATGAAATAATCTAGGGCAAGAATTTAATTATAAACAAAAGGAGAAAAAATAAAAGAAAAACTTACAGATTTGATGCTCTCAACTTTGATTGAATCTAAATTTTTATTTATGAAAAAGAGGCATCCCTAATACAATCTTTAGAATACATTTTTATAGGGAATAGGAAAATTATGATTACAATTGCTCGCACATGTGCTATTACAGATATACCCCCTAAAAATCCCAACAAAAGCACCGACACACCGCTAAGAAATTTCTGCACCGACACGTGCAGCAGATGGCCGCGGAACTGCGGCATAGGTGGAGGTAGGGCCGTGGTTCCGTGGCCCATTGGTGAGATCATCTGATCAATTTTTGTGGGCTGCTTCTCTGCTGTTTGGGCTTTTTATTTTTGTAGTTCTTTTCTCCATTTGGCTTCTAGGTCTTCTCCAGATCTTCAGTGAAAACTTGTAATGGTCTTTTAACCGTTCACTTTGAAATTTTGGACCTTGCGTTGCCTTGTACCTTTGTGAACTGTTCTTCATCTAGGCTTGACTAAGACTCATCTACTTGTTGGTCAAAAGTCCCTCTTTTGTATCATCTTTTGTCTTTTTCACTGTTTTCACTCCAAGAACCTGTATCCTGTAATATGTAGCAGACATGCGTCAAAAGCACCTGTTTATTTATAAAACGAATAAGAATGGGGAATATAATAATGCAATATTATGGTATGAACAAATACCCCAAAACTTATCTTTTGCTCGTCCTCGAGCAAACTTATTTTTATTCTCGACAAAAACCTAACCTCACTGTCGCAGGGAAACGCGATTGCACTGTGTGTTGTCTCCTAAGGGTTTTCAGCGGATACTACCCACAAAATCCTATCAATTACGCTTTTTCGACTTTTGTTTTCCAATTAGGTTTTCTAACAAGGAATTCTATTATCTTCGACTTGCAAATTATCCACCCATATTCTTCACACTTCCTCATCATCTAACTTAAGATTATATATGTTTTATAGATTTACTCAGCTTTCGGCATTTCTTAAGTTTTCCTTCTACGGTTCCATTTCCACTTAGGAATTTTTATCAATTCTACTAAAGATACAAGTTCTATTCTTTATTCCTTTATCTTATCTAAACTCTAATCACATATCCCCACGTGTGTGTATAAATCAACCCTACACTTGGAAATTCAAATCAAGCAATCATACTCTTGTCCTTTTGTCAAAAGCACTTATTAATCGGTGGATTTTTAAATGAATTTTGCTTACATATCATTCATGCGACAGTTAATACTTCTTGAGGTACCAACGACCGATTACAAGATGTGTTTTCACATTAAAGCGTCATTCCTTGTCTTGCAACACCCAAGGCTTTAGCAGTGACTCCCAAACCAGTTGGTCTAAGGCACTAGGTGATGAAGCACCCTTGCTAAATATTTTTCTATTTTTGCAGCCTCAAGTAATCACAAAAACCAGTGTCCATTTTTTTTTCTTTATTCACCTTTTTTTCTTTTATTTTCTTCGTACTAAAAACTTCAGACAAGAGCATTTCAAGGTCTCCTCTACTATTCCAAGTTTCATGGTGCGTGTTAGTGTAATTTGTAAGGTATACATTTTCAGAATCCATACTTAAGCTAGGAATTATTTTTCAAACTTATGCTCTAATAAAAATCAATACTTTTCCTTTATTTCGACTTAGCCCATGAAGTGAACCCAAAATTTGTCTATTTCTAAATAAACTACGAGGACATATACTTTCTACCGTTAAACTTTAAGGAATGTTATTTTTAGGGTTTTTAATTTACTAAGTCTAAGATCTAGTTGTTCGTAGCCAGTTAACCTATATATCAGACTCTAGTCAACTAAGCCAAAATTGAATACAATAATTTTTATAATAAATTTTTTGAATCTATTTTTTTATTGTTTTTTTTTCTTTTTCTATTTTTTTATTTTTTAAAATTTTTCAAATTTTTATGAATTTTTTTTATAAAGATGCAATGCAGAAATTAAATATGCAAAACGAAAAGAAAAAATATATACAAAAATTAAAATATCTAGTGCAATGCAACAGATAACTATATACACCACCATCTCCCCCAAACTTGAGCAAAGCAGTGCCCTCACTGCTCGGCCCCACGTCGCGCCCTCGAGCGTGAACGTGGTCGCTCCTCTCTAGCCAATAGGGTCTGAATACCCCTCTCAATCTCCGTCAAACGACGGTCGTGCTCTCGTGCCGTCGTCCTAAACTCTTCCCTCAACGTATCAATTCCCCTCACAGCTCTCCTCATTAAGCGTGCATGCTCTTGAGGGGTCGGCTCACCCTCACTCGATGTCGAACTATAGCTAGGGGTGCGAGCGGGGACATTTTCGACCAGTTCGGTTCGCGACCATATATCCGTCAGTCTAGAATAGGACGAAGTAACGCCCTCAATAAGTGGTCGAACCGGGATTCCTCCCATCATGTAATTGTCAAATTCCTCGACGAGGAGGAAATAACGGCAGAGCTGGGTGACTAGCATAGGGCAAGGGTAGTTTGTAGCCGTTTTCCCCGCACCTATAGAATGTAGTAAAATAGTGCACATGTCGAACCGTGCATTCTTCGTCATTATTGTGTGCACGACATGTAATGAGGGGGTGAAAAAAGTCGTGTTGTGAGAACTGCCAAAGATGTTGTTTTGTGCCCACTGGCACACAGTAAAAACATTCGCGAAGAAGGATCGTGCTTTTATACGCTTTCGCGGCTCTCTCGCGAAATCATTGCCCATCAAGGGCATGTAATCCTCAAACGATAGGGGGTGGTCATGCGCGGGCAAACGAGGAATAAGTGTGACCTCGTGGATTAAATCCCGATCAATGTTAATAATGCGATCCCCCCAATTCAACTTGATATACCCTAAGTCCGCTAGACAATTTTCTTCCAAGGAGTCATAAAAATGGGTAACTAGATCAGGTAGAGCAAATGAAAAGGGGTGATTGTAGATCAGAAAATTCCAGCCCCTCCGCTCTATTTCGTGTGCAAAGTAGCTACCGTAAAGTTCGTGCGAGAAAACTGGAGAGAAATCCCTCTCAAATTGCATTCAATGTGCCATTTCGATTTTACAGAAAGGAAAATGTGAATAAAAAGAGGGCAAAAGATCAGAGTTACCTCCCCTGGAAATTACAGGGGGTGACGCGGCGGAAGGGCGGTCGGAGCTTGCTGGCGCGGCGCAACCGCGGCTTTGAGGAGGCTGCGCAGCGAAATCTTTCGGCGACTGATAGGTAGTGGCGGCTAAGGTTTGAGGAGGAGGAAAAATTATGGTTAGAAGGACAGGGGGCTCGGGTCTGTTAAATAGGGGGAGGGAATGGAAGTTTGTGGAAAACACCCTCCGAAAGGAGGTATTTATTTGTAAATAAAAAATTGTATTTATTAATCTGAAATTTTACAATTAGGTCCAAATATATTTTTATTTTCTTTTTCAAAATTTTTTTTATGGTATTTTGGAATTATGTATTTACAAATGATACACACCCCCAAACTTATTTGAAATTAAGTTATTGGAAAAATTGGAAATTCGGGGGTGAAAGTGGAGGAGAATTAATCGGTGTAGATCGGCTCCTGCAAAAACAGGAGCTCCTCCGATGGGTCCGCTGTGAGGAATGGTTTCAAACGATGTCCATTCACTTTGAATAAAGTACCGTCCTCGGAATTTTCAAGATCAACCGCACCGTGCGGATAGACGGTGCGAACAACATATGGCCCTTTCCATCTAGAACGGAGCTTGCCTAGGTATAATGTAACCGAGTGTCGTAGAGTAAAACCTGTTGACCAGGTTCAAAAGTTTTTCGCAAAAGGTGTTTATCGTGGAACACCTTAGTTCGGTTTTTGACAATTACGGCATTATCGTATGCCTCATCCCGCAGCTCTTCTAGTTCATTTAATTGCAGCTTTCGGTTGCTGTCCGCATCTCCTAAAGATAAATTCAACTCTTTGATAGACCAAAATGCCTTGTGCTCAATTTCTACCGGGAGGTGTCAAGCCTTCCCGTAAACAAGCCGGTATGGAGACATACCAAGACCGGTCTTGTATGCAGTACGGAAAGCCAATAGTGCATCGATCAGTTTGAGGGACCAATCTTTACAGTTTTTAGACACCGTTTTCTCCAAGATTTGTTTGATTTGCCGATTTAAAACCTCGGTTTGCCCACATGTTTGGGGATGGTATGGCGTTGACAGTTTGTGGGTTATAGAATATTTGCGCATTAAGGACTCAAAAGTCCTATTGCAAAAGTGAGAACCATTATCACTTATGATCGCTCGAGGGTGCCCAAATCGAGAAAAGATGTGTTCTTTGAGAAATCGAACGACAACCTTATTATCATTCGCTCGGCTAGGCACAACCTCGACCCACTTTGAAACGTAGTCAACAGCCAACAGAATATAAACATTCCCAAAAGAATTGGGAAATGGTCCCATGAATTCTATACCCCAAACTTCAAAAACATCGACAACCAAAATTGGTTGGAGCGGCATTTCGTTTCTCCACGATATCCGGCCCAAGTGTTGGCACCGGGAGCATGTCTTGCAGTATTCATATGCATCCTTAAAGAGTCATGGCCAATAAAAACCACAGTGCAAGATTTTTTCGGGCTGTCTTCTTTGGGCCAAAGTGCCCGCCACATGCTTGATCGTGGCAAAAAGACTGCACACTCTTAAACTCGTTTTTCGGTACACACCGATGAATGATTTGGTCAGAACAGTATTTAAAAAGATAAGGTTCATCCCAGTAAAAATGCTTTGCTTGGGACAAGAATCGAAGTTTATCCTGTTTCGACCAATCGTTAGGTATCAAGCCGGTGGCTAAATGATTTACTATATCAGTGAACCATGGTTCACAAGAAACGGTCAAGAGTTGCTCATTGGGAAAAGCATCAGTGATAGGAAGTTCAAGTGTAGGCGAAGAAGGAAGTTGTGAAAGGTGATCGGCCACTACGTTTTCACATCTTTTTGTCCCTTATGACAAGGTCAAACTCTTGTAGCAGGAGGATCCAACGTATTAGCCACGATTTTGCATCCTTCTTCGTAAAAAGGTGGCGAAGAGATGAATGATCCGTATACACAATAACTGAAGAGCCGATTAAATAAGGCCGAAATTTTTCAAGTGCAAACACAACTGCTAAAAACTTTTTTTCTGTTGTTGTATAGTTTAGTTGGTCCTTATTTAATATATGGCTAGCGTAATAAATCACGTGCGGCATCTTGTTAATGTGCTGTCCAAGGACAGCACCAATGGCAAAATCTGATGCGTCGCACATAATTTTGAAAGGTTGCGTCCAGTCTGGAGATGAAAGAATGGACGCAGAAATGAGAGAGTGTTTCAAAGACTCGAATGCTTCCATACAAGTGGAGTCGAAATCAAATGTTGTTTCCTTGGCCAATAAGAGAGTCAAGGGTCTAGCAATCTTGCTAAAATCCTTGATGAACAGTCTATAAAATCCGGCATGACCAAGAAAAGCTCGGATGTCTTTGACGCATTTAGGAGGAGGAAGATTAGAGATGACTTCAAGTTTGGCTCTATCAACCTTTATGCCGTTTTGCGAGATGACATGTCCTAAGACAATGCCTTCTCGTACCATAAAGTGGCACTTCTCCCAATTCAAAGTTAGGTTCTTATCCCTACAGCAGGTAAGAACTGCATCAAGATGTCGTAAACACTCGTCGAAGGAGTCACCAAAAATGGAGAAATCATCCATAAAGATCTCCAAGAACTTTTCAACCATGTCTGAAAAGATCCCCATCATACACCGCTGAAATGTAGCGGATGCATTGCATAACCCAAAGGGCATGCGACAATAAGCAAAAATGCCAAAAGGACAAGTAAATGTCGTCTTGTCTTGATCCTCTTTGGCGATGGGGACTTGGTTATAGCCGGAATAGCCATCCAAAAAGCAATAGAACTCGTGCCCAGCCAATCGTTCTGGAATTTGGTCAATGAAAGGTAAAGGAAAGTGGTCTTTCCTTGTCGCGGCATTGAGTTTTCTATAGTCTATGCAAACTCTCTACCCAGTTTGGGTGCGAGTGGGAATTAACTCATTTGACTCATTGGTAATGACCGTGATGCCCGATTTCTTTGGCACAACATGAATGGGGCTAACCCATTGGCTATCCGAGATATGGTAAATGATACTACTGTCAACACATTTGACAATCTCCTTCTTGGCAGCCTCTTTCATAATGGGGTTGAGGCGTCTTTGTGGATCCTTTGCCGGCTTGGCAACATCCATCAAGTGTATATGATGTTCAACTATAAGGGGACTAATCCCCTTGATGTCCACCATAGACCAGCCAAAAGCTTGCCGATTATTTTGCAAGACCATTAAAATAGCCTTCTCTTGCGCAAAAGCTAGAGAGGCTGATATGATAACGGGTAGGGTCTCATTATCACCTAGATAAGCATATTTTAGGTGCGACGGCAAAAGCTTTAGTTCGAGTTTAGGAGGTGAAACAATAGATGGTAATAATGGAGTAACTGTTTCAAACTCGAAGGATTCCATCAGAGGTTCAAATCGAGTGTACGCAACCGAGTCAGATGGTTCAACTAACTCATCCGAAAAAGCAAAAGACTCGAGCTCGGGTGGTGAGTCTTCAAGATCGTCTATAAAGGTGAAATACTCATAATCGTTGTCCGCCGTGAAAGCTGTGTCGGATTCTAGGAGGAACGCACTAGTAGCGTCAACACTGCTGTGGTCGAACATGAAATTTTCGAACTCACAGTCCTCCTCCGCGATCTCATTGATCGAGCAAACGTCAAGTAGGCTAGAATTAGGCTCGACAGGCTGATTTCCCAACTTAAAAATATTGAGTTCAATTTTCATATTGCCAAAAGATAGATTCATTGAACCGTTACGACAATTGATCACTGCGTTAGAAGTCGCCAGGAATGGTCGACCAAGTATCACCGGAATTTGACTCCGAGGGTTAGCGACAGGTTGTGTATCCATAACAATAAAGTCTACGGGGAAAATGAAATCCTCAACTCTAATTAACACATCCTCCAACTCTCCCCTAGGATGGGTGATTGGTCGGTCGGCCATTTGGAGAGTACAGTGAGTAGGATTAAGCTCTCCAACGCCTAATTGCTCGTACACAGAATAAGGTAGCAAATTGACACTAGCACCATGATCTAATAGTTCTCTATTGATGTTCTTGTCCCCAATTGTTATCGAAATAGTAGGACACCCGAGGTCCTTGTGCTTTTGGGGTAAAGATCGGACAAGATCATCGCTAACAGCACTAGCCACGAAAACTTTCTTTGGTACTTGTGACCTCCTCTTTTTGGTGCATAAGTCCTTTAAGATTTTTGCATATGAAGGAACTTGTTGGATTGCATCCAAAAGAGGGATGTTTATGCTAACCTGTTTGAACAACTCTACAATCTTCTCCATTTGTGGAGTTGGTTTATTGGATCTCAACCGGTTTGGAAAAGGTATATTTTGAAAAGTTGTTGAGTCCAATTTTTGCGGATCAGATTGTGGAGTTAGAACGGATCCCCGTGTAGATGTGTTCGTGTTGTGAGAAGTGGTTCCGTTCGAGCTAGAAGAAGTAGAGCCTTGTGAAGGATGGAGAACATGCTCTAACGAAGAAGAAGGTGAAGAACCACCGGCAGGGGTGTCATGGTTAATACCCACATTGTTTTGCAACACTTTTCCGGATCTCAACGTGGTCACAACATTTACATTATGATTTTGCTGTTGATATGCAGCATGTGCGTGATTGGGATTGGGCAGTGGTTGAGATGGGAGCTTTCCTTTTTCTCGCTCGCTCAATGCTGCATTGAGTTGTGCAATTTGTGCCTCAATATATTTGATGCTTTGATCGTGTGAGGCACTGTTTTGCACCAAAGATTGAATAGAAGTCTCTAATCTTGCTGTAGATTGTGTAGATTGCTTTAGGAACGCATCTAGACTTCTTTCGAGTGAGCTAACCTTGTCATTATTATGTTGAACAAAATTGTTTGGCGGGTAAGAATTGTTTGGCACAAAATTGTTCACTTGATTAGGGTATGGTTGCTGTTGGAAAGGTTGTTGAAATTGAGTTTGTGGGGGTGCTTGTTGTTGTGGAGGAGAAGGCCTTTGAAAATTGTTATTTCCTTGGAATTGTTGATTTTGGTTCCAAGCGAAATTTGGGTGACTCCTCCAACCCGGATTGTATGCCCAAGAGTATGGATCGTTTCTTTGTCGTTGCTGAAAGGCAGCATTGACTTTATCATGTCCTTGAGTAGATGCATTGTAAGGACACTCTTCGGTAATATGTGATGGATCCGAACAACAAGCACAAACAGTTCGTGGAGGCACCACAGGGGCAGGAGAAGACGATGAGATTTTGGTCTCAATCGCTTCTAGCTTTTTCGTAAGAGCGGCCATCTCGGCCTTCATAGCAATCGACATATCTAGTTGATGTATGCCTGCCCTAGATTGACCACTAGAAGAAGATGATGTGGTCTTGGTACTCTCCCACTGAATTGTTTGTTCACTAAGGTCCTCAAGAAACTGCCACGCTTCCTCACTAGATTTGGTTAGAAAGTGACCTTGACAAATGGTTTCTAGCAACTGCTTCGTTGCCGGGTTCAATCCCACGTATAATGTTTGGCAGAGTTGCCAACATTCGATCCCATGATGAAGGCATTGAACGAGTAGGTCTTTAAATCTTTCAAAACACTTCCAAAATGGTTCATGAGGAAGCAGGGAAAATTGTATAATCTCATTACGGATTCTAGCAGTTTTGTGTTGAGGATAGAACTTTTTAAGGAAAGCTTTCACAAACTCATCCCAATTTCTAATTGAATGTGATGCTGTGCTATATAGCCACTTCTCGGCTAAGTCACATAAGATGAAAGGAATGACCCTTAGCCTTATAGCGTCATCACTTAATTGGGTCGTTTTCATCATAGCGCAAACATTTTGGAATTTATTGATAAAGATATAAGCATCTTCAGATCCCAATCAACGAAATTTTGGCAGCATATTGAAGAAGTGGGGTTTTATTTCAAAATTGTCCCCATTTTCCCGTGGGGATGAAAGACAGGTAGGTAAAGAAGCGCGGACAGGGTAGAAAAGATCCTGGAGCGCAACTCATGTGGGCGCTTCAACAGGCGGGTGATTCGGGTTATTCACACCTAACGGAGGTGGAATCATTCCCGTCGGTAAGGTATTGTTAGGATTGTATCCCGACATGCCTTCGGAAGGAGAATTTTAATGTGGAGGTAAGAAAGTGGACGGAGTTTCAACTTCGGTGTTGAAAGGTTCGTCGGTCGGTACCAACGAAACATGGACAAATCGGGCGTTAGTGTCCCTAGTCCAAAGTGAGATACATTAAAGGGGTAGTGTAGTCAGAAAAATGAAAGACAGAATGTGGAGGTAAGATAACGTCAATGAGAGAAAGTGGTGTAAGTGAGTTGCAAGATTTCTTTAGCGACAAGTTGCAAGTTTTGAAAAGATTTTTTCTTTTTTTTTATGTGAGATTTTTGCAAAAAGATTTTTGACAATAGACTTGTGACACAAATGCGATCAACCAAACATGCACAATCAGGCCTAGATCTAGGGTCACCTAGGTCAACTAGACAGCTCCTAACTAGGATTAGAAATAGGACCTCAAACCGCCTCTTCAACGCCAATTACGGCCAGGTAAGTGCCAGGTAAGTGGGAAGCTCCCCGCTACAAGTAGCGGTCCTAATTAAATAACCACTTGCTTTAGACACACTTGCCTAGACACCGCAAAATCAGGTTAGGATAAACGGTCGATGCCTATGACTAGTCCTTTGTCCTATTGAGCTCGAAGACCTTAGGGCTGAGTCTAGTATTTTTAATTAAGAGTGGTCAATGCAAATTCTTTAAGTGCTTTCTGGGGTCCTGGGAAGGGTGATGAAATCCCCACCCAATCTGAGTTGGTCAATAGCCCCTTCAAATCTGATTAAATTATGCAAAACAGTAAATTCACTTGCAATTAATTATTTTTAAGCGCAGCGCAAAGAAACCTGCAGAAAATCTGTTATTGAGAAGGGGAGAGATATTCTTATTTTTATGCGCGAAGAATCCTGCAGAAAATTGGCAAAAGATATATTTTAGGTTTCAGAGGGAAGAAAGAGGAAACAAACAGTGGGATTTCCACGAGATGACGTCAGATCCCAGCCGCGTTTCCGCGGTCCAAGTGCCTTCCTGCCGCGTTTTCGCGGTCAACTAGCCGGCACGGTTCCCGAGACTTTTTCTGACATTCTGATTTGACCAGACGGCCGCTGAACAGCGGCCTGAGGTGTAAGTCCATGTCACGCACCCCACTAACTTGCGGGGAGGCGGAATATATGAAAAACGATTGTCAAAGCTTCGTAACACGGACTTGAGCGCATGAATCGTAATCTAAACCATTGCTAACGTTAAACTAGAGGTTTAACTACTCGGTACCGGAGTTATACCTCACGTTACATGTCCTTCGGGTCTTCATCGCTGTCCTCCACTCCTCGTAGGCTCCTTGGAACATCGGCAACTTCATGGCCTCCTTGAATCAAAGACGATCCACCCGAAAGCTCCTACGCCAAGCTAAATCTCAAACTTGAGATAACTAGGTTGCTTAAAGTGCTAATCTAAGCTACCTAGGGGATATAGAGTGAGGTTATGGATGTTTTAGTCTAGCTAACCCTTGATCTCAACACGTGAGAGGTTAGGGTTAGGGTTTCAAGAGAGAGTGAGCTTGAGGAGAGAGAAGGAGAAGATGAGAATCCAAAGAATAATGAACTCATTTTGAATATAACAACCATAACAATTTAATCAAATAAATAAATAAATGATTAAATCATTATGGTTGATGCATTCACCTTATGTGATTCATCATATGACTCATTATCTCATTAATGAGTCATTAAGTGCAAAGGATGAATCATACAAATGAGTCATTAATCAATTAATGCTCATGCCACCTTAACCCCTTAGTCACCACTCTTCTAGAAGGTTCCCGACAAATTACGAGAACGCCCCTATAATCCGTGAAAATACGGAAAAACTTTAGACTGTATAAATCCAATAACCCGATACTAGAAACTGGCTTAAACCAAAGCCGGCTAGTATAAACAGTCCGAAAAGTCGCACGTGCGTAAACACACGTACGCATCCGAACTCTTGTCGTAAAACCATACGACCTCTATATCGTTTTTCCTGGAGCAGGGAAACTCTCTGTGTGGGACTCTAAAGACTCGACACTACGCTGGCAGTGGGTTTAACCACAGACCGCAAGCGGCACTAGCTGTACGTAACGGTCCCCAGGTAGATGTCGATAAGAAGGCCGATGAGGAAAACCATCTCGAACCCCTACTGAGCCTGATGTGACAATCTCCGTACAGTCCGGTCTGTTCATCGAAGACTATCGCATATCAAGCCTAGGGGGCGGCAAGCGTCAGTCCTCTAATAGCTGTATAAGTCATGTCGGAGCGAAGCCCATTACGCCCTGAGAAGCTACTGGAACCTACCAGTATATCTCGCTTGCCCTGGCCAGGGACTTTGCGTAATGGCTCTCCGACACAGCGCGATATCATCTCCCAATACCGGGAGAGACGAATCCTATCTAACCGCCACTGCCTCCAAGTGCTCGGGACTGCACCCAACTACTACCTGTTTGCATGACTCCTTTGAGCCGTGGTAAGGAAGCAATCTAAGAACAGTGGGACACACTCGAGGCGAAGTAGCAGTGTCAAGTCTGCGGACTATGCTATACTCATGTCACCTGGGAACTGATAACTGACGATGAGTATAATACCAACCAATCAGTTCCTCGGCGAGTCCTATCCGGTGTACCCGTAACCTAACGAGCACCTGTATACTATCTCTAATACGACGTACTGATGGCTATGGGACAGACCATCTCCCCAACTGGGATGAGAAGAGTATACACCTAGTCTACTCCGGAATATCGATGCCCTATCTCGATAATCCAATGACCAGGGACATGTATAGGATGTTGCTTACAGACTACCCAGCCCACACTAGTGTAACTGCCATCACGACGCTGGTAATCAAGCAAAGATCCCATGGGCTTTACTAATATGTATAAGTGATACGTTACAAGAAACATATGCACATATTAAAGTAGACACAAACCAAGTAGCATACTACCATTTTTAGCAAGACTGTTATTTACAACTGTGAATATCCCAAGCTTCCATTAAGTAATATACATGCTAGTATGATACAATAATGGCCCATAGGGCATATAAACTAACAATCTCCCACTTGCACTAGGGCCATGAACTGGCATATCGTAGACCTATTATCTCGAATAGCCTCTCGAACTGCGTCTGAGGAATGGCCTTTGTGAATGGATCAGCAATGTTATCCTCCGTCTTTACTCTCTTCACCTCGATTTTCCGGCGATCTATGATCTTCCTGATCCGGCGATACCGCCTTAAGATGTGTCTGGACTTCTAATGGGACCTGGGTTCCTTTGCTAAAGCTATAGCGCCGTTGTTGTCACAATACAGAGGTATTGGATCAACACTGGTAGGAACCACCTGAAGTTCTGTGAGGAACTTCTTCATCCAGACTGCTTCTTTTGCGGCATCGCAAGCAGCTATGTACTCTGCTTCCATCGTTGAGTCAGCAACGGTCTCCTGTTTAGAACTCTTCCAACAGACCGCCCCGCCATTGAGGGTAAAGACATAACCCGACATGGATTTGGAGTCATCTTTGTCACTCTGGATGCTGGAGTCGGCAAAGGCCTCTAACTGGAGGTCTTTTCCGCCATACACCAAGAACATTTCCTTAGTCCTCCTCAGGTACTTGAGAATGTTCTTTGCTGCTATCCAGTGCTTCTTCCCTGGGTTTGCTTGATACCGGCTTACTACGCTCAAGGCGTATGCTACATCCGGTCTGGTACATAACATCGCATACATTATAGAGCCTACCGCAGAAGCGTAGGGTATAATCGACATGCGATCCCTTTTCAAATCAGTCTTGGGAGACATCTCTTTGGAGAGGGTGATTCCGTGACAAGCCGGTAGGTTACCGCGCTTAGAATCATCCATACTGAATCTTTTCACTATGGTGTCCATGTACCTGGACTGTGAAAGTCCCAACATCCTTTTTGATCTATCACGATAGATCCGGATCCCTAGAATGTAGGTGGCATCACCTAGGTCTTTCATGGAGAATTTATGTGACAAGAATCTTTTGACTGACTGTAACATAGGAATATCATTTCCTATTAGGAGAATGTCATCCACGTACAAGACGAGGAATACTACAGCTCTCCCTACAATCTTACTGTATATGCATGGTTCATCTGGATTTTTGATGAAGTCGAATTCTTTGACAGCATCATCAAAACAGATGTTCCAACTCCGCGATGCCTGCTTTAGTCTATAAATGGACTTAAGAAGCTTGCATACTTTACCGCTGCTCCCACTCTGAATGAATCCCTCTGGCTGATCCATATAGACACTTTCTTCTAAATTAC
Source organism: Agapanthus africanus (assembly GCA_030015575.1). NCBI lineage: Eukaryota > Viridiplantae > Streptophyta > Magnoliopsida > Asparagales > Amaryllidaceae > Agapanthus > Agapanthus africanus. Next base: position 272,989,221 of record JASDDO010000010.1, read on the forward strand.
CATTTAGAAAGGCCGCCTTTACATCCATCTGCCAGATTTCATAATCGTGGAAGGCAGCAATAGCAAGAAGGACCCGAATGGATTTAAGTATAGCTACTGGAGAAAAGGTTTCGTCATAGTCCAAACCAGGTCTTCGACGGAAACCCTTTGCAACAAGTCTAGCTTTATAGGTTTCAACCTGTCTATCTACACCAATCTTCTTTTTGAAGATCCATTTGCATCCTACGGGTTTTACCCCATCTGGAGCAACGTCCAAAGTCCATACTTTGTTAGTGTACATGGACTCCATTTCGGCCTGCATTGCTTCCAGGCATTTTACTGAGTCACCGCTCTGAATGGCTTGCTGGAAGCTAATAGGCTCATCATAGTCAATAGTGCAATCCTCTCTATCCCCGTCTATGAGAAAACCGTAGTATCTCCCGGGCGGATGAGACTGCCTATTACTCCTGCGGAGTGGCGTCGGGATGTCCGGTTTTTCTGAAACCTCTGGTTCTACCATGCTTTTAGTAATGGCTTGTGGTTCTGGAATTTCTTCCAGTTGTATTGCGTTCCCACTTATCTGATTTTCTAAAAACTCAGTTTCCAAGAAGCGGGCATTATAAGAAACAAAAATCTTTTGTTCCTCTGCATAATAGAAATAATATCCTTTGGAGTTCTTTGGATATCCCACAAGCTTACACTGTACTGATCGTGCCTCTAGCTTGTCCGCATGCTGCTTCTTTACAAAAGCTGGACATCACCATATCTTAATATGTTTAAGATAGGGTTTCTTTCCACACCACATCTGATATGGTGAAGTAGGCACAGTCTTAGTTGGAACTCGGTTTAAAAGGTATGCAGCTGATTCTAGTGCATATCCCCAGAATGATCGTGGTAACTCATCTTTACTTATCATAGAACGAACCATATCCAATAGGGTTCGATTCCTCCTTTCCGATACACCGTTGTGTTGTGGTTTGTATGGAGGAGTAAGCTGAGAGAGAATTCCATTCTCTTTTAAGTAACCCAGGAACTCGGCATTTAAGTATTCACCACCTCGATCAGATCTCAGTGTCTTGATACTTTTGCCGGTTTGGTTTTCTACTTTAGTTTTGTATTCTTGGATGTTCTCAAAGGCCTCAGATTTATGCTTCATCAAGAAGATATACCCATACCTAGAGAAATCATCCGTAAAAGTAATGAAGTAGGAATAACCACCTCGCGCATGTGTAGACATTGGACCGCACACGTCACTGTGTACGAGTCCCAAGAGCTCGCTCGCTCTTACTCCGTGTCCAGTAAACGGAGTCTTTGTCATCTTTCCCATGAGACAAGATTCACAAGTAGCATAAGATTGATATTCGAACGAATTCAAATATCCTTCTCTATGTAACTTAGTTAATCGTGTTTTATTGATGTGACCTAGTCTACAATGCCATAAGAAAACCTGATTCATGTCTGGAGACTTTCTTTTAAGTTTATTCTGGACATTGAAAACCTGAGCGTGATTTAATACGTATATACCGTTATTTAATGTACCTGACCCAATCAGAACTTGATTTAGGTGGATGTGGACTACATCGCTTATAAAAGTAAAATCATATCCTTCTTTAGAAAGTAAGGATACAGATATGATATTACAAGTTGTACATGGTATAAAAAAACAGTTACGCAGAATCAATATCTCCCCAGTTGTTAGTCCAAGATGATATCCCCCTACGAATTCAGCGTTCATGCTCATTCCGTTAGCAACTGTGAGGGTCATATCACCTATCCCGATAACCCTACGATTTCTCAGAGCCTGTAATGAATTACAGATGTGAGTTCTTGATCCGGTATCCAATACCCAGGAAGTAGGGTTAACTGACATACAGTTCTCTATAACAAATACACTTGAGGCTGAAGCCACAACATGCTTCATATCTTGGCTACTGGCTTTAAAAGCCCTACAATCATTCTGCCAATGTTCATTCCTGTAACAATAGGAACGTCTCTCTCTTACTATATCCAGTCCCGAAACTTTTGCCTTTCTCTTTCCTTCTTCCTCCCTCGTTTCATTCAGGGTAGAAGGAAGAGACAGTAGAATCAAGTCAGTATTTGACTCGTTTCCCAACGCGGTCTCCAGGTCCTGGAGCTCATCAATACAACTAGTCATTGTAAGGACGTTGTCCCCTACAGATGACTCGTCAGCTAACCTCGCTTGAATTAATTCGTTCGAGGTTTCATATCTAGTGATATGAGATTGATCTCCATATAAATGTTTATTATTATGGAGAAAGATGGAAACTAAGTTCATCTTCTCGTGCTGCTTCTGGTATACACCATCAACTGAAGCTAACACGAAGCACTTAGCTTTCGCTTTATCTTTTTCCCTTGTCTGACGGATATTCATATCCGTGACAGTAGAAACTGGACCTGAGACGGCGGGATCTTGAGTAGTAATAGGGTGGTCCAACTTGTCATAGCCAATGGACATCTGGACAGACCTTTGCCAGTCATATAAGTCAGATTCAGTCAATTTGTTGTCTAGATGTAACCTATGTGTGGTCACAAGGTCGCTGCAATTTTAAGAGAGAGAAGAACATACTATTAGCATGATGCTCTTGCAAGTTTAGAGTGGTTTAATTTATCTAAACAGGATGGCTCCCACTGTTTCTCGAATCCCTCCTCAAACCATAAAAGAAGAATTAGCCAGGACAATTCTCACCGTACAATACTTGCTTAACCGTTCAGCCAGGCCAGTGTTGATACTTCGAGGGAGGTTTTCCAACGCTTACGTGAAGTTCCTTAATTAAAGAACCTCTTTTCTCTGGGGGCGTAACCCCGCTGATACCTTTCTTGACACCTACTTGGTTTATAGCATTGATCGTTAAGTGACGAATCTCCTGATAAGTAGCATGTACTCTCAGTAGGATCAGGATCCAAAATATCATCATATGATAATGTTGAAGGAATCCTACCAACATTCATCAAACTCCAAAATGGTATGCTGTCTGTGCAAATTTTAGTTTCTTTAGAAATTCCCGATATGGATTTTTTCCCCATGCTCTTATGACCATGACTTTGGCCAAACAAATCATAAGTCACATGTCAAGTTCCACGTCATTGTCCAGGTTAATTTGAACCCACCCGTACATACCCTTGACTTTGGCCAAACAAGGTAGTACGACTGTCCCAAACCAACGCATCTATCTATGCTACATATGAATATCCAATAGCTACCAAACACTATACCGTGAATTTGGCCAAACAAACACAGCTTGAATACTATTGGATACCCAAATGAAATGAAGGAGGGCTACGAATGGTTTTGGAAAAACCGTGAACGTAGCGAACTTGATATAATCGAAGGAACCTGATACCTTTTAAAAGGAGTGGATAAAGCTCCGCAATTAAAAAATTCTGCTCTTTTAAAATAACCGAGTGGTTTCTTTTAAATTTGTTCCAACGATTTAAACATTGGTTTATTTTCTTTGCATTATAAATAATGCGTCCCATCATTAACCTTTCATTGCAGAAAAAAACGAAAATACAACGTCCTCTTATGCCATCCGCATTCGCCACGGGGTCCCGTCTTCACCCGTTAGGTTACTTAACTAACGACAGAGCGGGGGCTGGGCTAGCGCGGGTGTAAAACATAAGTGACGTCTAATAGCTATTTATATATAGATATTGTACATTCGTCAGACGCAATAATAAGCATTCCATATCACAGATAAACTTTATTGGATATGCAAGTAATCCGCGTTTCTTTTGAGCCTGCAAGAAAAGACGGATTACACAGTTGTGATGAATAGCCATTACCCCACCCCAGACCCCTACGGGTACGGCAAACTACCCGCCAAGTACCAGAAGTGAAGCGGTCTGCCTCGACACTTTAAAATACCCGGTAGTTTGTACACTCCACCTTGGGTCTATCCTAGGAGCAAAAACAGTAAAAAGAAATAATACATCGGTGGCTACAACCGCAACCTGGATGTGCCCCGCAAAATAATATTATAACTTATTACAATTACATCGAATGAATTAAAACAATAACCCATCACAAAAACCCGGCTAATCACCACAACATTCCAAAACAGTTTATATGCACAAACAGTTATATATAACATCACAGATATGTGCAACTCCTTGCCAACCGACATACTAGCAGTTAGGGGAGGTTTACGAAGACATAAAACATTAAAGATAAAGATCCAATTAGCAAATAGTTTAGAACATCGATCGATTACCCATATCAGTGTCCACCCCAAAAGCAAATCAACACAGAGGCAACCTGGGCAGAAAAAGTATATACAGGAAAACAAAACACAAAAAATAAGAATTACTGTGAAACTCCGAGTCAACTCGGCGTCGACTCGGCGGCGGAATCGCGGCAAAAATCACCATTTGGCCGCGGTTCCGCGGCCGTTTAGTCGAGTTGCCTCTTCGAATTTTCCCAGATTTCATACAATTCCCTGCAGTGAATTTTAAGGTATGTCAAAAAAAATTTGCGACACTTTTAAAATTTACATAAACTGTTAAGGATTAGGGTTTTGTTTTCCGTGTTTTCCGTCGATCGAACTTCTAATCAGTTGCTAACAAGCTAGAAATGGTTTAGTTGGCTTTGATACCACTGTAAGTCCATGCCACGCACCCCACTAACTTGCGGGGAGGCGGAATATATGAAAAACGATTGTCAAAGCTTCGTAACACGGACTTGAGCGCATGAATCGTAATCTAAACCATTGTTAACGTTAAACTAGAGGTTTAACTACTCGGTACCGGAGTTATACCTCACGTTACATGTCCTTCGGGTCTTCATCGCTGTCCTCCACTCCTCATAGGCTCCTTGGAACATCGGCAACTTCACGGACTCCTTCAATCAAAGACGATCCACCCGAAAGCTCCTACGCCAAGCTAAATCTCAAACTTGAGATAACTAGGTTGCTTAAAGTGCTCATCTAAGCTACCTAGGGGATATAGAGTGAGGTTATGGATGTTTTAGTCTAGCTAACCCTTAATCTCAACACATGAGAGGTTATGGTTAGGGTTTCAAGAGAGAGTGAGCTTGAGAAGAGAGAAGGAGAAGATGAGAATCCAAAGAATAATGAACTCATTTTGAATATAACAACCATAACAATTTAATCAAATAAATAAATAAATGATTTAATCATTATGGTTGATGCATTCACCTTGTGTGATTCATCATATGACTCATTATCTCATTAATGAGTCATTAAGTGCAAAAGATGAATAATACAAATGAGTCATTAATCAATTAATGCTCATGCCACCTTAACCCCTTAGTCACCACTCTTCTAGAAGGTTCCCGACAAATTACGAGAACGCCCCTATAATCCGTGAAAACACGGAAAAACTTTAGACTGTATAAATCCAATAACCCGATACTAGAAACTGGCTTAAACCAAACCCGGCTAGTATAAACTGTCCGAAAAGTCGCACGTACGTAAACACACGTACGCATCCGAATCCTTGTCTTAAAACCATACGACCTCTATATCGTTTTTCCTAGAGGAGGGAAACTCTCTGTGTGGGACTCTAAAGACTCGACACTATGCTGGCAGTGGGTTTAACCACAGACCGCATGCGGCACTAGCTGTACGTAACGGTCCCTAGGTAGATGTCGATAAGAAGGCCGATGAGGAAAACCATCTCGAATCCCTACCGAGCCTGATGTGACAATCTCCGTACAGTCCGGTCTGTTCATCTAAGACTATCGCATATCAAGCCCAGGGGGCGGAAAGCATCAGTCCCCTAATAGCTGTGTAAGTCGTGTCGGAGCGAAGCCCATTACGCCCTGAGAAGCTACTGGAACCTACCAGTATATCTCGCTTGCCCTGGCCAGGGACTTTGCGTAATGGCTCTCCGACACAGCGCGATATCATCTCCCAATACCGGGAGAGACGAATCCTATCTAACCGCCACTGCCTCCAAGTGCTCAGGACTGCACCCAACTGCTACCTGTTTGCACGACTCTTTTGAGCCGTGGTAGGGTAGTAATCTAAGAACAGTAGGACACACTCGAGGCGAAGTAGCAGTGTCAAGTCTGCGGACTATGCTGTACTCATGTCACCTGGGAACTGATAACTGACGATGAGTATAATACCAACCAATCAGTTCCTCGGCGAGTCCTGTCCGGTGTACCCGTAACCTAACGAGCACCTGTATACTATCTCTAGTACGACGTACTGATGGCTGTGGGACAGACCATCTCCCCAACTGGGATGAGAAGCGTATACACTTAGTCTACTCCGGAATATCGATGCCCTATCTCGATAATCCAACGACCAGGGACCTGTATATGATGTTGCTTACAGACTACCCAGCCCCCATTAGTGTGACTGCCATCACGACGCTGGTAATCAAGAAAAGATCCTATGGGCTTTACTAATATGTATAAGTGATACGTTACAAGAAACATATGCACATATTAAAGTAGACACAAACCAAGTAGCATACTACCATTTTTAGCAAGACTGTTATTTACAACTGTAAATATCCCAAGCTTCCATTAAGTAATATACATGCTAGTCTGATACAATAATGGCCCCTAGGGCATATACACTAACATGAGGTGGGGTACGGCGGCGGAAACATGGCGGTTTGTGCGGTTCAGATCCGAAGAAAAATCCTCCTCCTCTGTTGGCAAAATCATATACTTTTCAGATTTGTTTTTTCCTGTTTTTGTAGGGATTTCTTAACACCTCTATTAGGGTTTAGAAGCATCATACAAGCTATAACAATAAAATTTTGAGGTGCTAAGCAAACTATACAAAGAATCGAACTAGAATATATGAAGTAACTATTAATAGTATCAACAATTAAGAGTTAAGTTATACTAAGTGATGAGACTACAACCTTTGTAGACCTCTTTGGAAAACTCCTTGGCTTTGAAAAGGTTCGCTTGATCAACTCCTCGTCCACGACGATCCACCCGAAGCACTTTGCAATAAGCTTGATGCTTCCTTTGATCTTTGAAAAACTTGAAGCACAACACCCTACACAAGATAGCTAAGGTTGTGTAGGATGATGAAGTGGTTGCTATTCTTATTTAATACCATTTCTTTTCTTTCTTTAACTCTATTTTAACATTTAAAAGAGAGCTAGGGTTTTGAGGAAGAAGATGGCTCTCTCTTTTCTTTTGGAAATGATAATGATAATAATGTAAATAAAAAATGAGAGAGAGAGAGATATCTTATCATAACCATAACTATAGTTAAAATAATACCTAGATATTTCAATTTAGGTCAAAAGACAAAAGGAAATGAAACCATGGTTGAGTTAAATTCAACCATGGAAATGTGTAGAAAAGTGTGGAAAGAATGACTCATAAATCTTTTCTTTTGCCTTTAAACTTTATTGAAAATATCCATATATATTACTTTATCTACAATATGATTCTTATATTGCCATCCTCTTTGTATCATCAACCATGATACTTTTAATGTATGTATGTATGTATGCACATCATCATGTACATATACATGCATGTATCCATAAGAGGAAAAGGATTTAAATAAATAATATAAAAGCCAATATTAAATCAACACTTGATTTAATAAATTGGTCATATCTTATATGACCTGACTAATATTAAATGCCCGATTAAAATACAGTATCATATACTAGTATTTAATCGAGGCTCCGCACATATCTCATATGTGCACCACTTCGTTTCGCCAGAGCCGAGAAACTTCTATGTGAGACTCTAAGACTCGTCAATACGTCAGCAGTAGATGATGATCATATCAAACACCTACAAGCCGCAAGCGGTCAGCTAAACGTAACGGCCACCCGGGTATTGAGCGATCAGAATAAGAACAAGCGAACCTGTCAAAACTCCTGTCAATCCATCCGGCAACACTGACCGTACAGTCCGGTCTCTTCGTCAGATATGCTGCATATCGAGTCTAGGGATGGAATCGTCGACCCGAATAACTCAATAAGTCATGCCGGTATATGGTCTATAACAGATCGAGAAACTTACTGATAACACTTATCAGTAATATCTCAGCAGCCCTGGCCAGGGACTTCCCGTTATAGCCAATCGTGCACAGCACAACATCAACCCCCAAAACCGGGAGAGACGAAACCCCTCCTATCGCTCACTGCCTCCACATGCCTCGAGACTATACCCAAAATCCACCTGTTTGTACAACTCAGTAGAGCCGCAGTAGGGTGGAGATCAAAGTACAGTGGGAGGACACCCAAGAATCTATTACGATCTCGGGTCTACAGACTAACCTGTACCAGTGTCACCTGAGAACTGCTATCCGACGTATGATATAATACCATATAGGAGTTCTCGGTGAGTCCATTCAGTGTACCCAGTCTCACTGAGCACACGTATACTATCTTCGGTGTCAACACACCAGACGGATATGGGATCATCCATCGCCCATCATATAGAACAAGAATGGTATACGCTAGTCTAAACTGGAATATCGATGCCCTGTCTCGATATACCTACGACTAGGAACATTTCAAGGATATGCTTATAAACTACAGATGTCCCACTAGTATGATCCACATCATAATGCCAGTAGTCAAGCCAATAACCTTAGGGCTTTATCAACATGCACCAAATGAATATAAACATGATCAAGTGAACATATGATAAAGTAAAACCAGATAGCATTCTATTATATCGAGCAAGACTGTCCCCCGAATATATATATATATATATATATACATATCAGTACATACACTATCTCATAATGGCCTCTAATGCATTCATATATGCAACAATCTCCCACTTGCACTAAGGCCAGTTATTGGCATATCTCATACCCAACAACTCAAAAAGTCGCTCATGCTGCGGCTGAGGGAGGGCCTTGGTGAATGGATCCGCAGCGTTGTTCTTTGTGTCTACTCTCTTAATCTCGATCTCGCGGCGATCAACTATCTCCCGGATCACATGATATCGCCTCAGGATATGTCTGGACTTCTGATGGGACCTGGGCTCTTTGGCCAACGTCATAGCCCCATTATTGTCACAATACAGAGGTATTGGATCAATAATGGTTGGAACTACTCCTAGCTCCGCGATGAACTTTCTCATCCAGACGGCTTCCTTTGCAGCATCATTTGCAGCAATATATTCAGCTTCCATCGTTGAGTCTGCAACGGTATCCTGTTTGGAACTCCTCCAACTCACCGTCCCTCCATTGAGGGTAAATGCAAACCCTGAGATAGACTTGCTGTCATCCTTGTCACTCTGGAAGCTCAAATCGGTAAAGGCCTCCATTTGGAGATCCCCATTACCATATATTAAGAACAATTCTTTAGTCCTTCGCAAGTACTTAAGAATGTTCTTTACAGCAATCCAGTGATTCTCCCCTGGGTTAGATTGATACCTGCTTACTACACTAAGTGCATAAGCAACATCAGGGCGTGTACATAACATTGCATACATTATCGATCCGACTGCCGAAGCATAGGGAATAATGCTCATGCGAGCTCTCTCTATATCAGACTTTGGGCAATCGTCTTTTGAGAGAGTGACTCCATGGCAAGCGGGTAAGGCACCCCGCTTGGAGTCTTCCATACTAAATCTCTTTAGGATGGTGTTTATGTACTTGGTTTGGGACAATCCTAATAACCGTTTGGATCTATCCCTATAGATCCGTATACCCAATATGTATGTGGCATCTCCCAGGTCCTTCATGCAGAACCTTTGTGATAAGAATGATATGACCGACTGTAGTATAGGAATGTCATTTCCTTTCAGAAGTATGTCATCTACGTACAATACGAGGATTGCGACATTTCTTCCTACAGTCTTCTTATAAACACAAGGTTCATCTGGATTTTTGATGAAATCAAACTCTTTGATAACATCATCAAAACAGATGTTCCAACTCCGTGATGCCTGCTTTAATCCATAAATGGATTTAAGTAGCTTACATGCTTTACCGCTGCTCCCACTATCAATGAATCCCTCTAGCTGATCCATATAAACGCATTCCTCTAAATCACCCTTTAGGAATGCAGGTTTGACGTCCATCTGCCAGATTTCATAGTCGTAGTGAGCAGCAATAGCAAGTAGGATCCGAATGGATTTAAGCATGGCTACCGGAGAGAAAGTCTCGTCATAGTCCAAACCTGGTCTTTGACGAAAACCTTTCGCTACCAACCTTGCCTTATAGGTCTCTACCTGTCCATCTACACCGATCTTTCTTTTAAAGATCCATTTGCATCCCACAGGTTTTATCCCGAAGGGTACATCTTCCAAAGTCCATACTTTGTTGGTGTACATGGACTCCATCTCGGATCTCATGGCATCCAGCCAATTCACAGAGTCACCACTCGTGATAGCCTGATGAAAGCTGGCAGGATCATCATCATCCATGATGCAATCTTCTCTATCACCATCAACGAGAAAACCGTAGTATCTCTCCGGTGGGTGAGAAATCCTACCAGATCTACGGAGTGGCTGAGGTTCATTAGATTCTGTTATAACTTCAGGTTCAGCCAAGTTGTCATTTGTAACTTGTGTTTCTAGAACTTCTTCTAGATCTACCACATTGCCATTTGTATTGTTTGAAAAAATCTCATCTTCTAAAAAGGTGGCATACTGAGAAACAAACACTTTTTGTTCCTCTTTGTGGTAAAAAAGATACCCAAACGAATGTTTATGATATCCTACAAATATACATTTGACTGATCGTGTCTCGAGTTTGTCTGAATTCTGCTTTTTAACAAAAGCCGGACAACCCCAAATCTTAACTCTTTTAAGAGATGGTTTCTTCCCATGCCATATCTCATATGGAGTGGTAGACACGGTCTTGGTTGGAACTTTGTTTAACAGAAAAGCTGCTGTTTCCAATGCATGCCCCCAAAACGAGAGAGGTAACTCAGCATCACTCATCATGGATCGTACCATATCTAATAAGGTACGGTTCCTTCGTTTTGACACACCGTTGTGCTGTGGTGTGTAAGGTGGAGTGAGTTGAGAGAGAATCCCATTCTCTTTTAGGAAGTCTAAGAACTCAGTACTTAAGTACTCTCCACCTCCATCTGATCGAAGTATCTTGATACTCTTTCCTGTTTGGTTTTCTACTTCATGTTTATACTCCTTGAATTTCTCGAAAGCTGCAGATTTATGTTTTATCAAATATACATGACCAAATCTAGAGAAATCATCAGTAAAAGTTATGAAGTATGAAAAATCGCCTCTTGCATGTGTAGACATTGGTCCGCATACATCACTATGTATGAGGCCTAGGAGCTCAGTAGCTCTTTCTCCGTGTCCTGTAAACGGGGTTTTGGTCATTTTACCTTTGATACAAGACTGGAAAGTTGCATAAGATTTATACTCAAATGAATTTAAATATCCATCTTTATGAAGCTTGTTTAGTCTTGTTTCATTAATATGACCAAGTCTACAATGCCACAGAAAAGCTTCATTTATCTCTGAAAATTTTCTTTTATTTTTGTGTTGTACGTTGAAAACTGTATGTTGATTAAGGACGTATATCCCGTTATTTAATGTACCACAACCAATCAACTCTTGATTCAGTCTAATGTTCATAACATTGTGTTGCACAGCAAAATGATACCCTTCATTGTCTAACAAGGAAACAGATATAATATTACAAAGCATACTTGGTACAAAATAACACGGGTTCAAAACCAATATACAACCCGAAGGCAAACCTAGGTGATACTCTCCTACTGAAATTGCATTTACATTGGAACCATTTCCAACTTGGAGAGTATGATCACCTGTCTTTAGAACTCTGCTATTTCTCAACGCCTGCACAGAATTGCAAATATGAGAACCCGAACCGGTATCCAATACCCAGGAAGCAGAATTAATAGAAAAACAGTTTTCAATTACGAACACACCTGAAGCTGAAGCATCACCATGCTTCTTCTTGAGTGCTAGGTACTCAATACAGTTCCTCTTCCAGTGTCCCGTCTTCTTGCAATGGAAACATTCACCTTTCACTGATGCCCCAACCTTGGACTTGCCTTTTCCCTTCACCTTTTTGACTCCACCCTTAGGTTTGGTGGGTTTCTTCTTCATCTTTCCCTTGGCCTTAGCCTTTGGGTAAGATGAGGAGGATTGCCCAACAGACATAACGGGAGTCTTCACTGACTTCAGTGTGCTCTCTGCACTCCTTAACATATTAAGGAGTTCAGGCAGTTCCTTCTCCATGTTGTGCATGTTGAAGTTAACGATGAACTGGGCAAAGGTGGAGGGGAGAGACTGTAGAATAATATCTGTATACTGTTCATTGTCCATTGTCCACCCAAGGTCCTCAAGCTCTTCCATGAGAGCTATCATTTTCAGAACATGGTCTCCTACTGCTGTGCCAGCGGTCATGCGCATATGAAACAGTTTCTTAGACCCTTCGTATCGTAATACGCGGGATTGCTCTCCATACAACTCTTTTGTATGGAGGAATATGGCTTGTACGTCCATATTCTCTTGCTGCTTTTGATGTGTGTTATCCATCGATGCAAGCGCGATGCATTTTGCCGTGGCACAGTCAGCGTCCCATGTCTTGCGGATTTCCCTATCTGCAACTGAAGATTTAGGACCTAGGGGGGGCAAGGCTGGAGCTGTAAGGACATATGATACTTTATCATAAGTCAAGGCTATGTTTAAATTCCTCAGCCAGTCTTTATAGTTGGTCCCATTCAGCTTGTTTTTATCTAATAAAAGCTTAAGTCCTGTCATGGGTATCTGCCATTAAGAGAGAGAAAAGAATGCACTTAGCGAAAGCTCTTGCAAAGATCAGATTGGTTATTTATCTTGTCTAATCGATGTCTCCCACTATTTTTATCAAATTTTCTTTAAAACCTTTTAAAAAGAAAACTAGCCGGGATTAATTACATTCTACAACTTCGCCAACCTCTCAGCCAGGCCAGTGCCGGTACTCGAGGGAGGTTCCCCATGCTTTCACACGGACCTAATTAAAGTAAACCTCCTCTTCCCAGAGGCGTAGCCCCGTTTGGCACCTTTTTAGACACCTACCGAGTCAGCTAATTGTAAAGTGTAAAATTCTCCCGGGAGCAACATTTGCTCGCAGTGGGATCGGGATCCTATTATCATATAGTAGGTATACAATCTCATTGTAATTTTCGACTCTTGAAATTCCCGATCTGATTTTTACCCCTAGTACTTATGACCTTAACCAAAGTCAACATATCATAAGTACTAGTCAAGTTCTTCCCGTCATTTCGTGATTAACTAGATCCACTCATATGACCCTTAACTAAAGTCAACATAATCATATGAATGTCCTAACTAATCTGCATCATATGCAGGGTAGGAAGATATCACTCAGCTACCGTTCACTGCGCCTTAACTAAAGTCAAAATACGCAGCACGAATACTAAGTACTCTGCTTCCTAAAATGACGGAGGGTGGCAGATAGTTTTTAAGAAAACTTTTGACGCTTTGAACTTGATATCATTGTAGAATCTAATGGGTTTAAAAAGGAGTGGCATAAGCTCCGCATTTTGAAACTTGCTTTTTATAAAAAAAAGCCGAGTGTGTTTCAAATCTGATTCTACAATATCCTTTTAGGTTCATTTATCTTTTACATTAATCTCATTAATGTAGTCCCATCATTTAAATCCTAAGCCATTACAGAGAGAAACGAAAATATAACGTACACTTATGCCACTCGCATTAGTCACAGTGTCCTGATATGCACCGTTAGGTTACTTAACTAACGGCATACCGGGACGGGGCTAGTGCGGGTGTAAAACATAAGTAACGTCTAATATATATCATATATATATAATATTTCATTCGTCTCAGACATGTTTTAAAAGATCATATCAGATAATGAAAACAGCAGAAGCACATAAAGGATATCTAGGAGGTCTGTATTTTATATTTAGCCAGCAATAAAAATATGGATTCCACGGTCGCAATAAATAGCCAAGCCCACACCCCTAGACCCCTACGAGAGCGGCAAGCGACCCTACCAATTCTGGAGTTTAGGAGACCCGGTCTCGACTCCTCGAGATGGCCTCCCACTGAACCCAAGAACCCGGTCACTTGTGCCCTCCACCTTAGGTCTGTCCTAATGCGGAAAAGTAAATAATATACAACACTGGTGACAACAACCTCACCCCGGAAGTGCCCCAAATAAAAGAATATTACATACAAATTAATTTTACATGAATTAAAAGAATACTCTCATCTCACATAAAAAAAAAAGAAAACCCCCGGCTATTCATTGCGACAATCCTGCATATCAGATCTCATCGACATATAATATCAAATATCATCAACGTAAGTAAGTATGCATACACCGATCGTCATTGATGTATAGCAACGAAAACCGGTAATACATACTACACTTACGGTCACAGAGAAATAAAATGGAAAAATACAACAATTGAAATCTTTAACTGCCATTAGACAACACAAATCCGGAATATCACATATACAAGATTTCATGCCTAAATAATGTAAAGCTCGCATTTGGGTCTCATTCAAGAAAACACCTTTTCAAAACAAACCGGATAATTCAACAAGATTTCCGTTTATCCCGAGACCGAACTGCTAGATTTACACGCAACAAACAAATTTGTAGATTTCAATTATTGTATCACATACTATTAAACTAAGCGACGTTGAAACATCCGATCAAACGATTTAAACAACCACAGACTGCTCTGAAAGCTCAACACCTGAGCAGATTCTAAAAATACCAGTAACATCAGAAAACATATATGGGCCAGCACAAGAAAATACGGCCCATGAATCAACTATACCACCGCGGAACCGCCGCAACAAGCCTCTTGGGCCGTGGTTCCGCGGCCGTATAGTCGATTCAGGGGATCTTTTTTCTGGTGAGCCCATATATTTCCCTGCTTAATTTTTACATATTTTTAATTTGAAAAAATCCAGGTTTTTAAAAAATTTCCAGAGAGCACCCCCCGGGTGTCGTTTTTCGTCCGTTCGATGTTTTCAACGTCGTCTAGGTTACCACAAAGCTCTAGCTTGGCTCTGATACCACTGTAGGGTTTTCTTAACACCTCTATTAGGGTTTAGAAGCATCATACATGCTATAACAATAAAATTTTGAGGTGCTAAGAAAACTATACAAAGAATCGAACTAGAATATACGAAGTAACTATTAATAGCATCAACAATTAAGAGTTAAGTTATACTAAGTGATGAGACTACAACATTTGTAGACCTCTTTGGAAAACTCCTTGGCTTTGAAAAGGTTTGCTTGATCAACTCCTCGTCCACGACGATCCACCCGAAGTACTTTGCTCTAAGCTTGATGCTTCCTTTGATCTTTGAAAAACTTGAAGCACAACACCCTACACAAGATAGCGAAGGTTGTGTAGGATGATGAAGTGGTTGCTATTCTTATTTAATACCTTTTCTTTTCTTTCTTTAACTCTATTTTAACATTTAAAAGAGAGCTAGGGTTTTGAGGAAGAAGATGGCTCTCTCTTTTCTTTTGGAAATGATAATGATAATAATGTAAAAAAAAATTGAGAGAGAGAGAGATATCTTATCATCACCATAACTATAGTTAAAATAATATCTAGATATTTCAATTTAGGTCAAAAGGCAAAAGGAAATGAAACCATGGTTGATTTAAATTCAACCATGGAAATGTGTAGAAAAGTGTGGAAAGAATGACTCATAAATCTTTTCTTTTGCCTTTAAACTTTATTGAAAATATCCATATATATTACTTTATCTACAATATGATTCTTATATTGCCATCCTCTTTGTATCATCAACCATGATACTTTTCATGTATGTATGTATGTATGTATGCACATCATCATGTACATATACATGCATGTATCCATAAGAAGAAAAGGATTTAAATAAATAATATAAAAGCCAATATTAAATCAACACTTGATTTAATAAATTGGTCATATCTTATACGACCTGACTAATATTAAATGCCAGATTAAAATACAGTATCATATACTAGTATTTAATCGAGGCTCCGCACATATCTCATATGTGCACCACTTCGTTTCGCCAGAGCCGAGAAACTTCTATGTGGGACTCTAAGACTCGTCAATACGCCAGCAGTAGATGATGATCATATCAAACACCTACAAGCCGCAAGCGGTCAGCTAAATGTAACGGCCACCCGGGTATTGAGCGATCAGGATAAGAACAAGCGAACATGTCAAAACTCCTGTCAATCCATCCGGCAACACTGACCGTACAGTCTGGACGCTTCGTCAGATATGCTGCATATCGAGTCTAGGGATGGAATCGTCTACCCCAATAACTCAATAAGTCATGCCGGTATATGGTCTATAACAGATCGAGAAACTTACTGATAACACTTATCAGTAATATCTCAGCAGCCCTGGCCAGGGACTTCCCGTTATAGCCAATCGTGCACAGCACAACATCAACCCCCAATACCGGGAGAGACGAAACCCCTCCTATCGCTCACTACCTCCACATGCATCGAGACTATACCTAAAATCCACCTGTTTGTACGACTCAGTAGTGCCGCAGTAGGGTGGAGATCAAAGTACAGTGGGAGGACACACAAGACTCTATGACGATATCGGGTCTACAGACTAACCTGTACCAGTGTCACCTGAGAACTGCTATCCGACGTATGATATACTACCATATAGGAGTTCTCGGTGAGTCCGTTCAGTGTACCCAGTCTCACTGAGCACCCGTATACTATCTTCGGTGTTAACACACCAGACGGATATGGGATCATCCATCGCCCATCATATGGAACAAGAATGGTATACGCTAGTCTAAACTGGAATATTGATGCCCTGTCTCGATATACCTACGACTAGGAACATTTCAAGGATATGCTTATAAACTACAGATGTCCCACTAGTATGATCTACATCATAATGCCAGTAGTCAAGCCAATATCCTTAGGGCTTTATCAACATGCACCAAATGAATATAAACATGATCAAGTGAACATATGATAAAGTAAAACCAGATAGCATACTATTATATCGAGCAAGACTGTCCCCCGAATATATATATATATACATATCAGTACATACACTATCTCATAATGGCCTCTAGGGCATACATATATCCAACAGTTTTGATCTCTGCAATCTTCCAGATCCGAGATTCTTCGTTGTTCCTACAAAAATTCAAACGATAAACCCTTCAAACAATAAAAAAAATGATAAATTGTTATACTTTTTATATTTTCAGATTTTTATGATTCTTTTAAAATTTAATTTAACCCGAAATTACAAAAAGGAAATTTTTACGCCATCCCCGGCAACGGCGCCATTTGATTAGTGTAGGATTGTAACGATCAAAGATATTTTACCGCAATAAAAAACGGCGTCGCTTTGCAGCTAGCCGGTGAGTACGGGTCGGTCCACAGGGATGTTGTAATTTTCCTAAGTGTTTTTACGAGCTAATTCCAATGGTTGTTTGGTTTTTCTATTAAATCTAAAAACTAAGTTGTACGAGAGTTAAGAAACTTGCTGGGATTAGGTCTAAGGTGGAGATTAGTAAGATTAAATTTGCCACCTCTTTCAATGCGCTAAATTAAATCTTTTAGGAGTTATAGCAATTATTAGTAAAGTGGATTAGGATGATTGGGAAGAAACGAAGTTCCTTCCTCTTGATCCTTGTCCGTCCTTTCCTAATACTTGCTCTAACCTTCATGGAAGTCATGCATGTCCGGTCCTTTATACTACTGTTTCACCATTACCTCGTGGGTAGGGAGCCGTAGGGAGCGGATCATGCATCCATGCATGAAGTTATAATTCTTACAAATGATTGGGCATGAAAAAGATAAGAGATCTTCATCTCTCAAACTCCTCCCTATTCCTAACCCTAACAAGCGAGGAAATTACTCGCTCATTAGGGGATCTGTTAAAAACATCGTTTTTGTCGTATGTATTTTTTGTATCTAATAGATTAGTTACCTACTACAGGTTAAAATATTCTACACTAGATTAAACTAGGGCAAAAGATTAATTAATCTAAGGCAAGAATTTAATTATAAAGCGAGGGAAAAGGATGAATTAATCTAGGGAAAGAATTTAATTATAAACTAAAGCAGAAAAAATAAAAGGCAAACTTACAGATTTGATGCTCTCAACTTTGATTGAATCTGAATTTTTATTTATGAAAAAGAGGCATCTCTAATACAATCTTTAGAATACATCTTTACAGGGAATAGGAAAATTAGGATTACAATTGCTCGCACATGTGCTATTACAGATATACCCCCTAAAAATCCCTACAAAAGCACCGACGCACCGTCAAGAAATTTCTGCATCGACACGTGCAGCAGATGGCCGCGGAACCGCGGCATGGGTGAGGGTAGGGCCGCGGTTCCGCGGCCCATTGGTGAGATCATCTGATCAATTTTTGTGGGCCGCTTCTCTGCTATTTGGGCTTTTTATTTTTGTAGTTCTTTTCTCCATTTGGCTTCTAGGTCTTCTCCAGTTCTTCAGTGAAAACTTGTAATGGTCTTTTAACCGTTCACTTTGACATTTTGGACCTTGCGTTGTCTTGTACCTTTGTGAACTGTTCTTCGTATAGGCTTGACTAGGACCCTTCTACTTGTTGGTCAAAAGTCCCTCTTTTGTATCATCTTTTGTCTTTTTCACTGTTTTCGCTCCAAGACCTGTATCCTGTAATATGTAGCAGACATGTGTCAAGAGCACCTGTTTATTTATAAAACAAATAAGAATAGGGAATATAATAATGCAATATTATGGTATGAACAGATGCCACCCGAAACTTTGCTGCCGTACTTTACAACTTACAGTGGTATCAGAGCCTAGCTAGAGAATTAGACGGATAGTGTAGGATTACGAAACCGAAACAACTCCGAAAAACCCGAATACGAACCTTAGTTTCTGTCGAAATTTTCTGAGTGTCAAAATTTTTTTTAAACAGTTGCAGAATGTTTTATGAGATGCAACATGAACACAGTGAAAGTTTCACCCCATCTTGCCGGTTTTTGGCCGGACACATAGCTAGGTTTTTCGGCTTGCTCGGCCTTTTCAGTGGGGTTTTGGGTTGAAATTTGCACTTTGTTCAAGTCTCTGGGGTTTGTTAATTCAGGTTTTGTTTGTTTTTGCTAAATTTGCATGTGATGTTATCTTTTTTACAGAGGCAATTCGGAGTGTTTCGTATTTGTAATTCTAGTTTTGTTTTGGGTATTTTAGACCGTTTTAAAATGTTCGATCGGATATCAAATACTCATTTTAACCCTTGCTGGAAAATTTTCCAAGTGTTGGATTTTTCCTTAGTTTAAAACTTTCAGAAACCCATGCAAGCGATTCTGTGGACCCTCTAGAAGGACAAAACCTTTACTCGATTATGTGACCGTCAGAACCGCCATTAATCCCTAAGATTTGTGGTAGTTCAGCGGTGCCACATGTGAGGCATTGGTTGATCCTTCTACGGCTGGTTCATACGAGCTGTGGCATGTTCTGGGACCTTTTGAACTCCGCTCAAGTGTTGAGCTATTTGGGAAATTTTGGGTGTTTGCTTTTTCGATCGGAAAGTTTAACATTGTCTAATTATCTGGAATGTGATACAATATGTGGAATTCATATAATTAGGTATGAAATCCGTAATACGTTGTATTTCGGGTGTATGATGTCTAAGGTGATTGTGAATTCCAAATGTTGTAGTTTTTCACTTTCTTTTCTTTGACCGTAAGTGTAATAGGTGGTGTATCGTCGGTTTCGTTGCTATACATCAAAGACAATTGGGATACGCATATTTACTTACGTTGATGATATGTGATGTTATGTGTTGCTGTGATATGTTATATTGGATCGTCTTGTTTTGAATAGCCGGGTTCTTTTATTTGAGATGAGAGTTTTTCATTTTCATTCATGTAAAATTCATTGTATGTAATATTCTTTTATTGGGGCACATCAGGGTTGAGGATGATGTCACCATTGTATATTATTTACTTTTTCCGTATTAGGATAGACCCAAGTAGGGGAGCACAAGTAACCGGGTTCTAGGATCCAGTGGGAGGCCATCTCGAGGAGTCGAGACCGGGTCTCCTAACCCTAGAATTTGTAGGGTTACTAAGCACAACAGCAAGGTTTCAGGGCGTATCGTCCATGCCATTTTCAAAAAATTTCCTTGCTTGTTAACCCTAACCCTAGAATCTTAACTAAAGATTTAGACAAAAGCAATATGTAAACAACTTTACATCTAAGTGTTTGCGGAATACAACCTTTATAGACCAGTCCTTTGCTTCTAAAGCTCCGAGATGAAGTCCCTTCACTGCGATCGAAGTCCCGGACTCTTGAGAGGCTCCACAAGGTGAATGATCCATTCTTGCTTGAAGTCTTCCAAATCCAAGATGATCTACTTCGAGGAAACACAAACCCTAGCTATCTCTTCACTTGTATGAAACTAGTAAATCCAACACCCTAAACTATATGGCTAGTATAGAGAAGGATGATGAAGTAGGAATTTTGCTCACTTTAGAATTTAATTTCTCACTATTTTTCTCTCTTTATCAAAATCCTAGAAAGCTTCTCACTTGAGTTCAAGGAAGAAGATGAAGCAAAATGAAATGAGAGTGGGAGTGAGGTTAGAAATGCAAACATGGTGAGTATATGTCATCCTTAACTCATGTAGAGAATAAACCATAGTTAAAGGTAATGGTTGGGTTTGTAAATATCTAAAGAAAAACAAAAATGCTGGACTAGTCAATGGTTATCAAAAACAACCATGGAAAATTCCAATCATTTTTGAATTTTCTAAATAAATAAAAACCTTTCATTATCTTTTATATGTGTCACGACCCGAGTATTTCGACTCGTGACCGGCACTTAACCACGCTACGTCTACAGGCGTAACGCGACTAAGTAAGCCGAACCCAGAAATCAAAACGATTTAAAAATAGTGAGTGTTGAAAACATTTATTTAAAGCATTTAGAAAATCTTAACTTATTCAATAAGTTCATTTTAAAGTTACTTAATCATTTAAATAATTTTGGCAGCAATTCCTTTGTAAAAGTAGCCCCGAGACCGGGTACAAAACAGGATATGAGTGAAAATGAAATATAATGAAATGAAACTTCCCCAAACGTGAGCAATCACGCCCAACAGCGGAAACCAACATCACAAGAGTAATATACGACGCCGTAGCGAAGAATAAGCAATAAGTAGACATCACAGAATATAAACTGCATATAAAAACGGTCGGCTCCTACGAGCTTGACACCAGAATACAAAATATACATCATCGTCCTCACACAATATCTATGTCTAGTACATAAATGGTAGATGGAGAGTACTAGATATAAAAGGGGGTACAACAAAAGTAATCAGATACCACAACCCACCTAAATGCAAAACAGCTCTCGCCGCAACTGTAGTGGTATATATAGCCAAAAGATGCAAAAAACAGCCTGCCGCGACTATGCTGAGGGCAACCTGCAAATACTGTGGCACAACGGGGGTGAGTTGCCAACTCGTGAATAGAGATAACATATAAAGGTAATCGCGAGCATGCACGTAATGCGCTACTCTAATAAACGCCAGCAGATGATATCAATGCGTGATAAGCAGTATGTGTAATTGACTGAAAGAATTAAACTTAACCGCAATCAAGACGGTGTCGCTATGCAGCCAGCCGGTTGAGCACGGGTCGATCCATAGGGAGATGGTTGTATTTCTGTTCTTGTCTTAGACGAGTCAATAAAGAATGAGTATATGTTTGTTCAAGTCTAACCTATGTGTTTTATTTGCAAGTATAAAGTTGTTAAAAAAGATACTAGATTGTAAGCTAAAGAAATCCATACTCAAAACCTTTGAGCCGAATCTTGACCAATTGAAGCTAGAGCAATCGACAACAACGTGGATTAGGGGATTTAAGCGCGGTATTCGTGGAATCCGGCTTATTTATCCTTGTCCTTCCGTTCTTGTCTCTTGCTTTCGCCTCCGGCCAAACCGAACGCAATCGGTCGCGGTTAGGAATCACCGTTACCTTGTTAGGGTAGGGTGCCTAACGGAGCGCTTGCGTATCGTTTGGGCGGAGTTCAATGGAAAATAACGGGAAAAGGAAATGAGCAAAGAAACGTTAACTTACAATATCGTATTGATTCTTAACAACAACAATAATTACAACCATTCACAAAAAGAAAAAAAGAAAAGAAAAGATTACAAGTAAGTAAGGGCATGGAATTTAAGTGCATGAAAGTAAAACAAGGTAATAAAAAACAAGAAATAAATAAACAAGAAAAAGAACTAGAAACTAGAACTCAAGACAGGCATGGGATCAATAGCCAACCCTTAAACTTGCAAGCTCAATCAAGAGGTTGCAAAATCAAGAGAAGGGTAAAGAACTCATGTGAAATGAAGCACTAATTCCATAAGAAAATACGACCCTTGAGATCAATGACCAAAGCTTAAACTTGCAAGCTCACTTAAGAGGTTGCAAGATCAAGTTAAGGCAGAGAGCTCAAGGGGGAAGCTAAGCAAAAAGAATAATACAAAAACCCTCATCTTCATTTCATCATCCACTCAAAAAGCTCTCACTACAATTTTCATGGAGGAAAGAATGAAGAAGAAGAAGAAGACTAAAACCTAACAAAAAGAGACTAAAAGAATGGACCCTTTAACTTGGCTCAGATCCGGGGTATTTATAGGACATGAATGGGAAACCTAGGGGAAGATTCTGGACCAAGATGAAAGTACCAAACTACCCCCAAAAGATTACGGAGAGAGGAGCCCGCATGGCCGCGGTTCCGCGGCCTAAGCCTGCTTAGGCCGCGGTTCCGCGGCGGTATAGGGGAGTTGGGCCATCATATTTTGTGTGCTTCCCTGGTTTCTTGTTGTCTGCTATGTGGTATATGGCTTTTCTCAGAAACTCTTAACAATTATTCCAGAATTTTAGTAGAACAAAAATGTGATGTGATGTGGATCTTTTGCCATGATTTCCTCGAGCTCCGCGTAGATTTCTTGGATCTTGTGTTGACATTGAGCTTTGTGCATGACATGACAATCGATTTGCCATTATGTCCCTTAAACTGGTATGTGGCAAGCGGAGTCCCGTGTTTTATCTGTTGCTGGCATTAATCCAGAATTTGTCATATTATTCCATGATATTCACTGTTTAGAGCTGAGACCAGTATCCTGCAATTATGTAGCAAACACTGATAAAAAGCACCTGCCTATAAACAAACGAGCGTAAGAATGGGCGGTATAGAATGCAATATTCTGGTATGAACAAATACCCCCTAACTTAACTTTTCCTTGTCCCGAGCAAAACCAATTATTCACAAAAATTAAATCCTAACCGCACTTTCGCAGGGAACGCGATTGCACTGAGCGCGTGCAACAAGCCGTTAAACCTCTAGGTGTCCCTAGTAGGAGGAGTGTTGTCTCCTGAGTGTTTTCAGCGGATTACACCCACAAAATCCCGTCAAGTTAGTGTCATAAGTTAACATTGATTCTACTCCTACAGTTTAGTATTTACGTTAGAAATTCTATCATCCTAAGTTAGAAATATCCAACCCTAATACTTTACACCTCCTATCTAATTAACCTTAATTTATATACGTAAAAAAAGTTTAGAAAGATGTCGGTTCTACTGAGTTTTCCTTCTAAAGCGCGACCTCAAATCAGGGATTTTTATCAACTTACAGAAAACAGAAGTCTTATTCTTTATTTCTATCTTTTGTCCAAACATCGATTGTATACCCCTACGTGTGTGTGTATTTGCACCCTTACACTCAAGAATTCAATTCAAGCTATAATACCCTTGCCCTAATACCTAATACTACTTCTTTTCATTAAGGATGGACGGATTTGCTCACACACCTTTCATGCGACTATTAATGCTTCTTGAGGCACTAACGGCCGATTACTGAATGTGTGAACTTTAAAGCGTAAGTAGCAGTTTCCCGGTCTTGACTTTATTCTATTTTTTTCTTTTTCTTTTTCTTTTTCTTTTTCTTTTTCACGACCGGATATATTTTTCAATATTCTCTTTTTGGTGTTTAGCTTTAAATACCGTTTTTTCTTTCATACTAGGCTTTCAGGCAAGAGTATTTCTAGGTATCTTCTACTATCTCAAGTTTCAAGGTGTGTGTAAGTGCAGTTTGTAGGGTATATACTTTCTAAATTTAAACTCAAGAAAAGAAACTATTTTTCAGACTTATCCTCCAGTAAAGCTTTAATACTTTCCCTTCATCTTGACTTAACTCAAGAACTGAACTCAAGATTACCTATTTCTAAAAAAAAAATGTAAGGATGTATACTTACCAAAGTTGGACAGAATGAGGGTTATTTTTAGGGTTTTCAATTCCTAAGCCTAGAATTTAGTTATTTCTATCATATCAACTAAACTTTCGGAATAAAGATCTAAGTTACCCTATTAGCTAACTTGACGACAAATTTTTTATATTTTTTGGAAAATTTTTGATTTTTGTGGTTTTTTAATAAGGTATGCAAATGCAGAATATACAAATGAATGCGAAGGAAGAAAGCTTACCGAGCACACCCCCAAACTTAAACTTGACAGTGCCCTCTCTGTCATGCTATACCAAGAGGGTCAAAATTGCCGGCGCTCCCTAAAAACAAATTATATACAACAAAGAAACCAAAAAAAATATATATACAAAAAAGGAGTCCCCCCCAAACTCAAGTGAAACAGTGTTTCTACTGTTAAGCGATGAAGTTCAGGATTAGGGGGGAAAGAACAGTATCAAGCCATACAAGGCCTTACACAGGCCAAAAGTTAGTACCAACCATTCAAAGATCTTATCGTGATAAAGCAGTGGCTGGTGAAAGAAGGTGAAGAGGAAAGAAATGGAGAATACGTGAGACCGTATGGAGATAGAAGCGGGATACGGTCTCGGTATATGGGAAGAAGAATGGTGGAAGGGAGAAGGAAATGGAATACGAACTTGAGGGTGGAAATGGATTGAATAAATTAGTATAATCTGTAATGATCGATGTGAAAAGATGGATTGTACTAATCTATCAATATGGCGAGAAATTGGGTCAAATCCCTCAAGATTCGTAAGAAGCCATGGGTACGCCGAACCTGGTAAACCAGACACAGGAAGTGAAAATGATACGGGTTCTTGCAAGGTTGGGACGAAGGAAAGGATGGAGGGAAGTGGTTGAGGAAGGGTATCGGTTAAGGGTTCTGGAGGGTGTACACAGTCAGTGAAAGTAACAGGATGAATTGGAAAATCCGACTCATCATCTAGAACTGTTTCATCCTCAAAAATATCCTCAAAATTCTCCTCAAAGTTAAGCTCATCCATGCACTTCTCTTCAAAATTCAGACGCATATGGGGTTCGGGAAAAACATTTAATGACTCAGGATGATGATTTGAAGAGAAAAACTCAGCCAAATCTATGGGTTCATCATCCAAAAAATTCCCAGCGTCCATATCCTCAATCAAGTGAAAATTAACATTCTCAGACACCTCAACAAAAGCATGGATTTCAATCGATTCTGGCTCTAAGATGGAAGTGTATAGGTTAAAAGGTTTGGTATCGGTTTCACTTGGAAAGGACCCTTCACAATCGGGCAAATCAAACACCACAAAGTCGCACAACTCATTAATCATTCTATCTTCAATTGATAAATCATGTGGGACACTCAATAGACTTTCAAAACAAGAGGTGTGGGATTCAATCTGGGACGGGTAGGTTTGATTTGGAAGGGGGTGCATCTCACTCTCTCCACTAAAATTCACATCCTGTCCTGCCGCCTCATCATACATTGGGAAATGTGGAGCTAGTTGGAAACTAGCTACTGGGTCAGTAGGTTGTATGAGAGCGGCCATGGACGCATTCAAATCCATCATCTGTTGGCTTGACGCTACCCTAAAGTCTTCCAACGACTGCTCCAGACTAGACATGGGTTGTGAAGAGATTTCAGTAAAAGATTCAAAGTTGTCATTTGATTGAAAGAATTAAAGTTAACCGCAATCAAGACGGTGTCGCTATGCAGCTAGCCGGTTGAAAACGGGTCGATCCACAGGGAGATGGTTGTATTTCTGTTCTTGTCTTAGACGAGTCAATAAAGAATGAGTATATGTTTGTTCAAGTCTAACCTATGTGTTATATTTGCAAGTATAAAGTTGTTAAAAAAGATACTAGATTGTAAGCTAAAGATATCCGTACTCAAAACCTTTGAGCCGAGTCTTGACCAATTGAAGCTAGAGCAATCGGCAACAACGTGGATTAGGGGATTTAAGCGCGGTATTCGTGGAATCCGGCTTATTTATCCTTGTCCTTCCGTTCTTGTCTCTTGCTTTCGCCTCCGGCCAAACCGAACGCAATCGGTCGCGGTTAGGAATCACCGTTACCTTGTTAGGGTAGGGTGCCTAACGGAGCGCTTGCGTATCGTTTGGGCGCAGTTCAATGGAAAATAACGGGAAAATGAAATGAGCAAAGAAACGTTAACTTACAATATCGTATTGATTCTTAACAACAACAATAATTACAACCATTCACAAAAAGAACAAAAGAAAAGAAAAGATTACAAGTAAGTAAGGGCATGGAATTTAAGTGCATGAAAGTAAAGCAAGGTAATAAAAAGCAAGAAATAAATAAACAAGAAAAAGAACTAGAAACTAGAACTCAAGACAGGCATGAGATCAATAGCCAACCCTTAAACTTGCAAGCTCAATCAAGAGGTTGCAAGATCAAGAGAAGGGTAAATAACTCATGTGAAATGAAGCACTAATTCCATAAGAAAATACGACCCATGAGATCAATGACCAAAGCTTAAACTAGCAAGCTCACTTAAGAGGTTGCAAGATCAAGTTAAGGTAGAGAGCTCAAGGGGGAAGCTAAGCAAAAAGAATAATACAAAAACCCTCATCTTCATTTCATCATCCACTCAAAAAGCTCTCACTACAATTTTCATGGAGGAAAGAATGAAGAAGAAGAAGAAGACTAAAACCTAACAAAAAGAGACTAAAGGAATGGACCCTTTAACTTGGCTCAGATCCGGGGTATTTATAAGACAGGAATGGGAAACCTAGGGCAAGATTCTGGACCAAGATGAAAGTACCAAACTACACCCAAAAGATTACGGAGAGAGGAGCCCGCATGGCCGCGGTTCCGCGGCCTAAGCCTGCTTAGGCCGCGGTTCCGCGGCGGTATAGGGGAGTTGGGCCATCATATTTTGTGTGCTTCCCTGGTTTCTTGTTGTCTGCTATGTGGTATATGACTTTTCTCAGAAACTCTTAACAATTATTCCAGAATTTTAGTAGAACAAAAAGGTGATATCATGTGGATCTTTTTCCATGATTTCCTCGGCTCCGCGTAGATTTCTTGGATCTTGTGTTGACATTGAGCTTTGTGCATGACATAACAATCGATTTGCCATTATGTCCCTTAAACTGGTATGTGGCAAGCGGAGACCCGTGTTTTATCTGTTGTTGGCAGTAATCCAGAATTTGTCGTATTATTCCATGATATTCACTGTTTAGAGATAAGACCAGTATCCTGCAATTATGTAGCAAACACTGATAAAAAGCACCTGCCTATAAACAAACGAGCGTAAGAATGGGCGGTATATAATGCAATATTCTGGTATGAACAGCAATAATCATGCAGATGCTCTGTCAGGTAAAATAACTACAGGATGAGATATATGGTAATCAATGCTGAGCATGGGATAAACAACATCTACACGGAATATCAACGTGGAAAACAATCGGTGCCTACAACTGCACCCAAACCCCAAATAACTCAGGCGCCGGTACACCCATCGGCCCTCAAATCTTGTAAATCTCTGAGAAATCATGAGTGCCCAACATCGGCACCCAAAACATCATAAAATACTCGTGTCCAGCATCGTCACGCAAATCCTCATATATCGGGCTCCGTCAGACCGGATCAGTCCACGGGCTCCGTCTGCGGTATCGGCCCTCGGCCCCGGCAGTACGGATCATCCCGCAACCATCTCTCGACTCTGGTCGGTATCCTCTGGATAAACGCAAGGTCCAACCAATCACCGGTAGGTACTCGCCACCCTGCCAGGCTCATCGTCTACTCCACGAAAAACATTTCTCGCCCCGGGGAACCATACCGGGTCCACCACGAACCCGCAAACGGATCATCCATCTCCTCGAATCGGGTTTCAAGCACACGTCTCAGCACCGAGAAAACGCGTGGTGGACGCAACAAAATATCATATCACGAGGAACCGGGTTTTCAAATAGTGCATCTTTTCTTAAAAATCCCACGGTCCTCAAAACCAGAAATCACATGAAAATCCAACACCAAGAAGTAAATCCAATGCGATGTGCCATGTACATCAATCCATGATATAGGTATAAGGGAAAACCGCTTTTAAAATTAGTTTCCGTTTTTAAAGATATCATGCGGCTCCCAATTTCCATGAAAGTCATATCGAATCATATATGAAATGAACTACAGCAATATAAACATGGCAGTTCTACAGTGAGTGTGTCATGGCAATTACATAACGGTGTGTGTGTAGCATGCGGATTAGTGCTCGTGCAACATGAACCGTTAGTAATAGAGCTGTGTTATATCAATTCTAAGCATACATACAGCAGGGAATGCAATATGCAATGACAGTCCATGAGGTAAATGCAACATATAATAATAAGGTCCTATCAGCCCTGATGCATAACGCCATGCAGGCGATATCCCCGTAGATGTTAAATCTACTCACCGAAGTCTCGCCCTAAGTGTAGCCGACGACTTGCTTGCCCTTCTTCGCAGCGTCCGTCTCACTCGCCGGCGAACCTAGAATCATATAACATATATCACACATAAGCTAAATTTCACAAAACTGATATTACGATCCAACTAGAAACCCGTGTCGCAAACCAATCGCGCGTGTGCGCGATACGCTAAAACGTGTGATCACGCGCCTGAAACTACCCTGAGGCGTCGCGATACGCAGAAACCCTAAACCCACACGCGTATCACGCGTGTCGCGGAGGTTTAAAATACGAGAAATAGGTATATAGTTCCAGATTTTTATACAGAACTTAATTTACAAAAATATATATACCATAACACTACACACAACAGAAGACAACCAAAGGACCAAACCCCAACCAAAACCCTACCCATCTGGCCGCAAATTGCGGCCAGATCGAACATTCCGGCGGCCTAAATATGAAGAAAGGGGGTCGGGTTCTACCTGGGGTATCAGTACCTAGCCACTACACTGCAGTCTTCTCAAAATTAATCTGAACTCATCGGGTCGATAGCAGTTTCCAGAAACTCAAATTTGGCTTTAAAACGACGAATTTCATCAAATAGGGATCTGGTGGTAATTTTGTGCAATTGGGGGCTAAGCTGGGTTGAAATGGCCTTAACAACACTCTATCAACCTACTGAAACCAAATCACACATCACTTGCTCAAGGTTCTCGCTAAACACCTCATATCGCACTAAATCGCATCAATAACCACTAACCGAAGCAAAACTAGACTAAACAAGTAAACTAGGGAAAAGTTTAGGAAATATACCCCACACTCGACCCTAGGGAGCTGGAGGAAGAAGAAGAAGTGGAGGGAAGGAGCTGCAGTTGAAGTTGCTGCTGCTGCTGCTCACTGATGCTGTTGCTGCTCACTGTTGCTGCTGCTGCTGCTCTCTGTTGCTGCTGTTGCTGCTTCTGGCTGCTGCTGTGCTTGCTTCAGCTGCTGTTGTGCTTGCTTCAGCTGCTGCTGAGCTTGCTTCTGCTGCAGCTGCTGAGATGGTAAGTGGGTGTGTGTGTGTGAGAGAGGGTGAGGTTGAGAGAACGGAACAAAACAAAATGAGAGGAAAATCATCACCCTAATGTCAACCCCTCCTCTCTCTCTCCTCATTAATTGCAAGCATGGCTTAAGCCATGATGCACTCTCTCTCTCTCTCACCAAGTTAACCCCCAAAGGAATTCAAATTAAAGCAACTATTAATTAACTAATTAAACTCAATTAAAACCCAAAAGACTTAATCCCCATGATTAAACCCACCATGGTTGCTAATCCTAGTATTAACTCATTTAAAAACCCTAGTTTACATGCACATGTGTGTGCAAGCCTAGGAAAATTTTAGAAAAATATTTATTAAATTAGGAAAAATATTTAAAACCCAATTTGGTAAACTTCTTATTTAAATATAATTAGTCACTAACACATCCTAAGGTGTTACGATCTCTCCCACTTAAAGAAATTCGTCCCCGAATTTCAAAATCTAACTACACGTACCTTTGAAAAGATGGGGATACGTCTTCATCATCTCGCTTTCGGTCTCCCAAGTGACCTCCTCACGGTTCTTACCTCGCCAAAGTACCTTAACTGATGGGATGTCCTTCGATCTCAATTTCTTCACTTGTCGATCCAAGATCATCACCGGCTGCTCTGCATAGGAAAGGTCACGCTCAAGCTGGATCGTCGGGTGCTGAATCGCATGCGAAGGATCATGAAGATATCTACGGAGCATCGAAACGTGAAATACGGGGTGCATATCTGGAAAACTGGGCGGAAGGGCTAATCGGTATGCTACTGCACCAACACGCTCGAGGATCTCGAAGGGGCCCACATATCTGGGACTGAGCTTCCCCTTCTTCCCAAACCTCATCACACCTTTCATAGGGGAGACCCTCAAGAAAACATGATCACCAACAGAAAACTCAAGTCTGCGCCGCCGACGGTCCGCATAAGATCTCTGCCTACTCTGCGCAGCTCTCATCCTATCGAGAATCAACTGGATCTTCACGGTCGTCTCCTCAACAATTTGTGGCCCTAAGATACTGCCCTCACTGAGCTCTGTCCAACAGGCGGGCGATCTGCATCTCCTCCTAGAGAGCCTCAAACGGTGCCATTTGAATGGTCTCCTGGTAGCTGTTATTGTAGGAGAACTCTACCAAGGGTAAGTGATGATCCCAGCTACCTCCGAAATCTAATACACACGCTCTGAGCATGTCCTCGAGAGTCTGAATAGTCCGCTCTGACTGTCCGTCGGTCTGCAGATGAAATGCTGTGCTGCAACTCAAGCGAGTGCCCAAAGCCTCCTGAAGCCTCTGCCATAATCGGCTGGTAAACTGGATGCCTCTATCGGACACGATACATGTCGGGACTCCATGCAGTCGTACTATCTCATTGATGTAGATCTGGGCATACTGAGTAAATCCGAAAGTCGTCTTCACTGGTAGGAAGTGAGCCGCCTTCGTCAAACGATCCACGATCACCCAGATGTAGTCATACCCTCGACTAGTCCTGGGTAGACCCACAACGAAATCCATCGAAATCTTCTCCCATTTCCACTCCGGAATGGGTAACGGTTGTAGCTCTCCCGCGGGCCTCTGTTCCTCAGCCCTGACTTGCTGACAAGTCAGGCATCTCGACACGAAATCTGCGATGTCCCTCTTCATTCCGTCCCACCAATAAACATCTCTCATATCATGATACATTTTGGTGGAACCGGGATGGACGTTGTACACCGATCGATGTGCCTCCTCAAGAATCTCACGCCGCAGTCCCTCAGTATCTGGTACGCCCAGTCTAACTCCAAATCGTAGTACCCCCTGATCATCGATCACGAACTCGGAAAATCTGCCCTGTCCAATCTGTGCCATGATCTCCGAACATCGATCATCACTGCGCTGTGCCTCATGTATGCGGTCAAGTAACTGTGGGTGTGCACGAACATGCACGATCTGTCTTCCAATCGGCGTGAACTCGAACTGTATCCGGCTGTCGCATAATATCTGCCAATCTACCGACGACTGCCCCCGTACCGCGCTCAAATAAGATAGACTACTCCCGGGCCTCCTGCTCAATGCATCCGCCACTACATTCGCCTTGCCCGGGTGGTACAAGATATCGCAATCATAATCCTTCACTAACTCCATCCATCGGCGCCGTCTAAGGTTCAGGTCCCGCTGCTGAAATATATATTTTAGACTCTTGTGATCCGTGAATGTCTGGCACGACTCGCCGTATAGGTAATGTCGCCAGATCTTAAGTGCAAAGACCACTGCAGCCATCTCCAAGTCATGAGTGGGGTTGTTCTGTTCATGTTTCTTCAATTGTCGCGAACCATACGTGATTACCCTGTCATGCTGCATCAACACGCACCCTAGTCACACTCGAGAGGCATCACAATAGACCACAAACCCGCCTGAGCCTGAAGGTAATGATAATACCGGTGCCGTCGTCAGCCGAGTCTGTAACTGCTGAAAACTGTGCTCGCACTCCTCCGTCCAATCGAAAGGGACTCCCTTCCAGGTCAACCCGGTCAAAGGGGTAGCAATACTGGAGAAGTCCTGCACAAATCGCATGTAGTAACCGGCCAACCCCAAAAAGCTGCGAATCTCCGTAACCGATGTGGGTCTGGGCCAACGCTGAACGGCCTCGATCTTCCTCGGGTCTACACATATACCGTCTCGTGAGATCACATGCCCCAAGAAGTCTACACTGTCCAGCCAGAAAGCACACTTGGAGAATTTCGCATAAAGCTGGTGCTCCCTCAAAGTCTGCAGTGGAATCCGCAGGTGCTGCTCGTGCTCCTCACTACTCCGGGAATACACCAAGATATCTTCAATGAACACTATAATGAACAGATCCAAATATGGCCGGAAAATACGGTTCATCAAGTCCATGAATGCTGCTGGCGCATTGGTGAGTCCGAACGACATCACAAAAAATTCATAATGGCCGTAGCGCGTACGGAAAGCTGTCCTGGGAATGTCCTCCTGTCGAACCCGTAGATGATGATAGCCCGATCGTAAATCGATCCTCGAAAAGTACCCTGCCCCCTGAAGCTGGTCGAACGAATCGTCGATGCGCGGAAAAGGATACCTGTTCCGCACTGTCACCCTGTTCAGCTGGCGGTAGTCGATACACAGACGCAAACTGCCGTCCTTCTTCTTGACGAACAGGACTGGAGCACCCCAAGGAGAAACACTGGGTCGAATAATTCCCTTATCCAGCATATCTTGCAACTGTCCCTTCAACTCTCGAAGTTCCGCCGGGGCCATCCGATAAGGCGGTATGGAAACAGGCCCCGTGCCAAGAACCAAATCAATACAGAAAGAAATGTCGCGCTCGGGCGGTAGCCCAGGAAGCTCGTCAGGGAACACATCAGGGAAATCTCTAACAATCGGAACCTGATCTAATGGAACTTGTGTAGCACTAGCATCGCAAACATAAGCGAGAAATCCCTCACATCCCTTCCTCAAAAGCTGTCCAGCGCGAAAAGACGAAATCACACTGTGAGGGGCGGCACCACGGTCCCCCAACACAACAAACACCGAATCGCCGGGAAAGCAGAATCTAACTGTCTTTTCACGGCAGTCCACAGAAGCGTAGCACGCGGCTAACCAATCCATGCCCAAAAGAACGTCGAAGTCCAACATCTCAAGAAGGATCAAGTCGACAGGCAACTCCCTCTCGCCAATACAGACGGTACAGGATCGGAACACGTGCCTAGCAACAAACGACTCTCCCACAGGAGTGGTCACAACAAGCGGCTGATCAAGCAAACCGGACTCTCTACCCAAACTCGGCATGAAGTGTGTGGATACGTACGAGTGCGTGGAT
Source organism: Agapanthus africanus (assembly GCA_030015575.1). Taxonomy (NCBI): domain Eukaryota; kingdom Viridiplantae; phylum Streptophyta; class Magnoliopsida; order Asparagales; family Amaryllidaceae; genus Agapanthus; species Agapanthus africanus. The sequence goes on from JASDDO010000010.1 coordinate 273,022,695, forward strand.
CCGGGATCGAACAACATGTGTGCATCAACTGTACATACAGGAAGGATACCTGAAACCACCGCATTAGACGCCTGCGCGTCCTGATGTGTCAAAGCAAAAACCCGCGCCTGTCCACCACCTGCGACTGACAGCCCTTTGCCGCGGTCATTCCTTCCTCTCTGAGCAACTCCTCCACGCCCCCGACCTCTCTGTGTATGAGTCTGGTGCGGAGTAACGGTAGGTACAACATGCAACGCCCTCTGGGGTGGTGAAGGTGGTAAGATAACATGCGGTGCTGCCGCCTCCCTCCGGTGTATCTCAGGGCAATCTCTAACGAGGTGAAGTAGGCTGCCGCACCTAAAGCAACCCCGCGGCGACTGCTGACTCTCCTGGGGATACGAACTAAACATCTGGCCTCGTCCCGAATCTCTGCTACTCCTCGTACCAGAACGATACCTGTCGCGGCATCTGAATGACTGCCTCCGTGCGGATATACTGGTACGAACTCTCTTCGGCTCTGAAACTACTGAAGTCTCAGCAAGGTACTCCTCGACTACTAGGGCTGCGTCTACAGCTGCTGCATAGGTCTCGCAGTGCCGCGCGCTGATCGCAAGGAACAGTGGTGTAAGCAAGCCTTGAACAAATCTCTTGACTCGCAACTCCTCGGTAGCCACTAAATATGGGGCATAGACTGCTAGCTCTGTAAACAGCACGTCATACTCTGCCACTATCATCCCTGGCGTCTGGCGCAAGGACTCAAATCTGCGTGCTCGGGCATCCCTAACACTATGGGGAAGGAAACGGGCTAGAAATACTGTCACGAACTCCGTCCAGGTCATAGGAGGAAGACCTGCTGCTCTGCCTTTCTCAACTGAATCATACCACTTCTGCGCAAGACCTTCCAGGCGAAAGCTCGCGAACTCAACCCATCTCGTATCTGCGCATCTGAGGGAACGGCATATCCGGGCCATCCTGTCGATGAAAGACTGTGGGTCCTCGGCTGTATCGGTGCCTGTGAAGACCGGAGGCTTCAGCCTCATGAACTATGATAGCGATACTGTAATCACCTCCGTGGCTGCAGGGCAACTGGCTGTGCGGTAGGTACCATCGCGGCCTCTGGAACGGGTGGAGCTACCTCTGGTCGCTGTGTTCAAAGCGTCTTAACTAGCGATCTTATCATCTGGCGCATCTCCTACATGCTGGATCCCACCGTCTGGCGCATCTCCTGCATACCAGCCCCTAGCGTGGCGATCTGATCTGTCACGGGAGGAACAGCCTGCTCGGGTACAACGAGTGCACCGCCCGGATCAGTCCTCGTCTCGGACGAGTCAACTCGAATTTCGGCCCTCGCGGCCGCTCTCTACGCCCTCGTAGTCTTTGGCGGCATAATGGCTGAAAGAAAATTAGGATTCGATAAGAACACAGAAATCGAATCACAAGAATGTATATACTCAAGAAGGAATTTAAACCAATAAGTCCTAAGGTCGCCTTGGCGGAGTACCGTGTCGTGAGTATGCCGCGGAACATACACACGCTACGCCACTCTGCTTCGGCTACCTACTCCATCATACCAAGGTCATCCTACAGTCCGAAAGGTAAAACCTACGCTCTGATACCAACTTTGTCAAGACCCGAGTATTTCGACTCGTGACCGGCACTTAACCACGCTACGTCTACAGGCGTAACGCGACTAAGTAAGCCGAACCCAGAAATCAAAACCATTTAAAAATAGTGAGTGTTGAAAACATTTAGTTAAAGCATTTAGAAAACCTTAAATAATTCAATAAGTTCCTTTTAAAGTTACTTAATCATTTAAATAATTTTGGCAGCATTTCCTTTGTAAAAGTAGCCCCGAGACCGGGTACAAAACAGGATATGAGTGAAAATGAAATATAATGAAATGAAACATCCCCAAACGGGAGCAATCATGCCCAACGGCGGAAAGCAACATCACAAGAGTAATATACGACGCCGTAGCGAAGAATAAGCAATAAGTAGACATCACAGAATATAAACTGCATATAAAAACGGTCGGCTCCTACGAGCTCGACACCAGAATACAAAATATACATCATCGTCCTCACACAATATCTAAGTCCAGTACATAAATGGTAGATGGAGAGTACTAGATACAAAAGGGGGTACAATAAAAGTAATCAGATACCACAACCCACCTAAATGCAAAACAGCTCTCGCCGCAACTATAGTGGTATCTGTAGCCAAAAGATGCAAAAGACAGCCTGACGCGACTATGTTGAGGGCAACCTGCAAATACTGTGGCACAACGGGGGTGAGTTGCCAACTCGTGAATAGAGATAACATATAAAGGTAATCGCGAGCATGCACGTACTGCGCTACTTTAACAAATGCCAGCAGATGATATCAATGCGTGATAAGCAGTATGTGCAATAATCATGCAGATGCTCTGTCAGGTAAAATAACTACAGGATGAGATATATGGTAATCAATGCTGAGCATGGGCTAAACAACATCTACACGGAATATTAACGTGGAAAACAATCGGTGCACACAACTGCACCCAAACTCCAAATAACTCAGGCGCCAGCACACCCATCGGCCCTCAAATCCTGTAAATCTCTGAGAAATTACGAATGCCCAACATCGGCACCCAAAACATCATAAAATACTCGTTTCCAGCATAAACACGCAAATCCTCATATATCGGGCTCCGTCAGCCCGGATCAGCCCACGGGCTCCGTCTGCGGTATCGGCCCCGGCAGTACGGATCATCCCGCAACCATCTCTCGACTCTGGTCGGTATCCTCCGGAAAACCGCCAGGTCCAACCAATCACCGGTAGGTACTCGCCACCCTTCCAGGCTCATCGTCTACTCCATGAACAACATTTCTCGTCCCGGGGAACCAAACCGGGTCCACCACGAACCCGCAAACGGATCATCCATCTCCACGAATTGGGTTTCAAGCACACATCTCAGCACCGAGAAAACGCGTGGTGGACGCACCAAAATATCATATCACGAGGAACCGGGTTTTCAAATAGTGCATCTTTTCTTAAAAATCCCATGGTCCTCAAAACCAGAAATCACATGAAAATCCAACACCAAGAAGTAAATCCAATGCGATGTGCCATGTACATCAATCCATGATATAGGTATAAGGGAAAACCGCTTTTAAAATTAGTTTCCGTTTTTAAAGATATCATGCGGCTCCCAATTTCCATGAAAGTCATATCGAATCATATATGAAATGAACTACAGCAATATAAACATGGCAGTTCTACAGTGAGTGTGTCATGGCAATTACATAACGGTGTGTGTGTAGCATGCGGATTAGTGCTCGTGCAACATGAACCGTTAGTAATAGAGCTGTGTTATATCAATTCTAAGCATACATACAGCAGGGAATGCAATATGCAATGACAGTCCATGAGGTAAATGCAACATATAATAATAAGGTCCTATCAGCCCTGACGCATAACGCCATGCGGGCGATATCCCCGTAGATGTTAAATTTACTCACCGAAGTCTCGCGCTAAGTGTAGCCGACGACTTGCTTTGCCCTTCTTCGCAGCGTCCGTCTCACTCGTCGGCGAACCTAGAATCACATAACATATATCACACATAAGCTCAATTTTCACAAAACGTGATATTATGATCCAACTAGAAACCCGTGTCGTAAACCAATCGCGTGTGTGCACGATACGCTAAAACGTGTGATCACGCGCCTAAAACTACCCTGACGCGTCGCGATACGCAGAAACCCCAAACCCACACGCGTATCACGCGTGTCGCGGAGGTTTAAAATACGAGAAATAGGTATATAGTTCCAGATTTTTATACAGAACTTAATTTACAAAAATATATATACCATAACACTACACACAGCAGAAGACTCCTAAAGGGCCAAACCCCAACCCAAACCCTACCTATCTGGCTGCAAATTGCGGCCAGATCGAATATTCCGGCGGCCTAAACATGAAGAAAGTGGGTCGGGTTCTACCTGGGGTATCAGTACCTAGCCACTACACTGCAGTCTTCTCAAAATTAATCTGAACTCATCGGGTCGATAGCAGTTTCTAAAAACTCAAATTTGGTTTTAAAACGACGAATTGCATCAAATAGGGATCTGGTGGTAATTTAGTGCAATTGGGGGCTAAGCTGGGTTGAAATGGCCTTAACAACACTCTATCAACCTACTGAAACCAAATCGCACATCACTTGCTCAAGGTTCCCGCTAAACACCTCATATCGCACTAAATCGCATCAATAACCACTAACCGAAGCAAAACTACACTAAACAAGTAAACTAGGGAGTAAGTTTAAGAAATATACCCCACACTCGACCCTAGGGAGCTGGAGGAAGAAGAAGAAGTGGAAGGAAGGAGCTGCAGTTGAAGTTGCTGCTGCTGCTACTCACTGATGCTGTTGCTGCTCACTGTTGCTGCTCTCTGTTGCTGCTATTGCTGCTTCTGGCTGCTGCTGTGCTTGCTTCAGCTGCGGCTGAGCTTGCTTCTGCTGCTGCTGTTGAGATGGTAAGTGGGTGTGTGTGTGAGAGAGAGGGTAAGGTAGAGAGAAAGGAACAAAACAAAATGAGAAGAAAATCATCACCCAATGTCAACCCCTCCTCTCTCTCTCCTCATTAATTGCAAGCATGGCTTAAGCCATGATGCACTCTCTCTCTCTCTCTCACCAAGTCAACCCCCAAAGGAATTCAAATTAAAGCAACTATTAGTTAACTAATTAAACTCAATTAAAACCCAAAAGACTTAATCCCCATGATTAAACCCACCATGGTTGCTAATCCTAGTATTAACTCATTTAAAAACCCTAGTTTACATGCACATGTGTGTGCAAGCCTAGGAAAATTTTAGAAAAATATTTATTAAATTAGGAAAAATATTTAAAACCCAATTTGGTAAACTTCTTATTAAAAACTCATTATTTAAATATAATTAGTCACTAACACATCCTAAGGTGTTACAATATGGTGTAATTCTCATACACCCTTGTTGCATATATAACCTAGCATGTTATAGTAATATATATCACATATATATTATTTATGTAACAAAAGAAAACAATACAATAAACATATATCATATATATGTTAAATGTATCAAAAGTGATAAATATAAATACTTAAGTGAGAAAATATTAGTTAATGTAATTTAATATATCAAATATATATTATTATACATTAAATTATCGAATCAACACTTGATCCGATAATCCGGTTATATCTCATATAACCGACTAATATAAAATGCATCATATCATCGAATCAACACTTGATCCGAGGACCCGGCTATATCGCATATAACCGGCCGATATCATATTTCGCGAGAATGGAATACGGTATCACATACTTGTATTATTCTCGGTACCGCACATATCATATATGTGCACCTACTCCGTTTTGCCTGAGCCAGGAAACCTCTGTGTAGGACTCTAAAGACTCGTCAATACGCTGGCAGTAGGTTATGATCATATCAAACACCCACAAGCTGCAAGCGGTCAGCTAAACGTAACAGTCACCCGGGTATTGAGCGACCATAAGATCTACAAGCAAGCCTGTACACACTTCTGCAAATCCTATCAGTAACACTACCGTACAGTCTGGTCTCTTCGTCTGATATGTCACATATCCAGTCTAGGGGTGGTAAACGTTAGACCCCAATAACCGATAAGTCATGCCGATACGAGGCTCATAATAGGTCGAGAAACTACTGATAACACTTATCAGTAAATCTCTAAAACAGCCTTGGCCAGGGACTTCCCTGTTATGCCCAATCGAGCACAGCGCAACATCAACCCCCAATACCGGGAGAGACGAAACCCCTCCTATCGCTCATTGCCTCCATGTAACATAGGACTGTACCTAAAAACCACTATTTTTCACGTCCTCTTGAATGTGGTAAGGTGTATATCAAAGCACAGTGGGAATCGCACAAGACACTATGATGATCTCGGGTCTACAGACTAACATGTACAAGTGTCACCAGAGAACTGCTATATGAAAATAGGTATAATACCAACTAGGAGTACTCGGCAAGTCCGTCCAGTGTACTCAGTCTCCGCTGAGCACCCGTATACCATCTCTGATGTCAAACACCAATGGATAAGAGATCATCCATCGCCAATCAAATGGGTTGAGAAGCGTATACGCTTGTCTACTCTGGTATACCGATGCCCCGTCTCGACACACCCATGACTAGGAACATTAAAGGATGAACTTATGGACTACCATGGCCCTACTAGTATGATCTACATCATAATCCTGGTAGTCAAGTACTCATCATAGGGGCTTTACCAACATGTAACCATAAGACAGTATTAAGAGACAAATATACATGTTAAGATAAAGGGCAACCAGATAGCATACTATCATGTCGAGCAAGAAAGTCCTTTCTATATATGTCCAAGCATCCAATATAATATACATAATATGTATAATAATGGCCTCTAGGGCATACATACATTTAACAATCTTCCACTTGCACTAGGGCCAACTACAGTAGTATCTCATACCCAACACCCCGAAGAGTCTCTTGAACTGTATCTGGGGAATGGCCTTCGTGAGTGGATCCGCTTTGTTGTTCTTCGTGTCAACTCTCCAGACCTCGATCTCCCGGCGATCAACTATCTCCTGGATTAGGTGATACCGCCTCAGAATATGCCTAGATCACTGATGGGACCTGGGTTCCTTGGCCAAAGCCACCGCTCCATTATTATCACAATTCAAAGGTATTTGATACTCAATGGATGGAACCATCCCAAGTTAAGTTATGAACTTGTTCATCCAGACAACCTTGTTGGCAGCATCGTTGGCAGCGATGTATTCAGCCTCCACCGTCGAGTCTGCCATGGTTTCCTTCTTGGAACTCTTCCAGCAAACCGCCCCTCCATTGAGGGTAAAGACAAATCCTGAGTGCGACTTAGTGTCGTCTTTATCACTCTGGAAGCTCGAATCGGTAAAGGACTCCACTTGGAGTTCTCCGTTACCATACACCAAGATCATCTCTTTAGTCCTTCTCAAGTACTTGTGAATGCTCTCCACAGCTGTCCAGTGACTATCTCTAGGATCTGCTTGATACCTACTCACTGCACTTAGTGAGTATCCTACATCGGGTCGAGTACATAGCATCGCGTATATGATGTAGCCTACTGCCGAAGCATAGGGTATCCCTTGCATGCGAGCTCTCTCCAAATCAATCTTGGAAGACATCTCTTTGGAGAGAGTGGGTCCTGAGATCGTGGGTAAAAACCCATGTTTGGATTCTTCCACACTAAACCTCTTTAGTATGGTTTCAATGTACCTTGATTGGGACAATCCCAGTATCCGCTTAAATCTAACTCTATAGATCTTAATCCCCAAAATGTAGGAGGTATCCCCTAGATCTTTCATTGAGAATCTTTGTGATAAGAAGAGCTTGACCAAGTGCAGCATAGGAATGTCATTTCCTATAAAGAGTATGTCATCCACATAAAATACGAGGTAGACAACCTTACTCTCTGCCACCTTCTTGTATATACAAGGTTCATCTACGGTTTTGACAAAGTCAAACTCTTTGACTACGATATCAAAACCGATGTTCCAACTCCGCGATGCCTGCTTCAACCCATAGATGGATTTAAGCAGCTTGCACACCTTTCCGCTGCTCCCACTGTCTACGAAGCCCTCTGGCTGAGTCATGTACATGCACTCTTCCAAATCACCATTTAGAAAGGCAGTCTTAACATCCATTTGCCAGATTTCGTAGTCATGGTATGCAATAATGGTAAGTAGGATCTGGATGGACTTAAGCATAGCCACTGGAGAAAAGGTTTCGTCATAATCTATACCTGGTCGTTGACGAAAACCCTTTGCAACAAGTCTAGCTTTGAAAGTCTCAACTTATCCATCTACACCAAGTTTCTTCTTAAAGATCCATTTGCTCCCAATGGGTTTTACCTCTTCAGGAGCAACTTCCAAAGTCCATACTTTGTTGGTGTACATGGATTCCATCTCAGATCGCATTGCATCCAGCCACTTCATTGAGTCCCCACTCATGATGGACTGCTCGAAGCTAGTTGGGTCATCATCCACCATGATGCAATCCTCGCTTCCACCATCAATGAGAAAACCGTAGTATCTCTCAGGTGGATGAGGAACCCTACTAGATCGACGGAGAGACTGGAGTTCGTTGTGAACTACCGAATCCTCTGGTTCCACCAAATCTTCTATCGTAGTTTGTATAGTTGGAACTTCTTCAAGTTCTACGTCCTTGCCATTAATTTCTTTCATAAGAAAACCCTTTTCTAAAAAGGTGGCATGTCGAGAAACAAACACCTTTTGTTCCTCGGAATGGTAGAAGATATACCTTCGCGAATGTTTGGGATATCCTACAAACATACACAGAACTGATTTTGCATCGAGCTTATCCGGATTTTGTGTTTTCACATAGGCCGTACAACCCCATATCTGAATAAAATTAAGATATGGCCTCTTCCCATTCCATATCTCATATGGAGTGGTAGGCACAGATTTGTTGGGAACTCGATTCAATAGATATGCTGCGGTCTCAAGAGCATACCGCCAAAAGGAAATAGGTAACTCAGCAGTGCTCATCATAGAACGCACCATATCTAATAGAGTGCGATTCCTCCATTCCGATACACCGTTGTGCTGTGGTGTATACGGAGGAGTAAGATGAGAGAGAATCCCATTCTCTTTTAGATAGTCCAGGAACTCCGTGCTCAATTATTCACCTCCTCGATCAGATCATAGGATTTTAATACTTTTACCCGTTTAGTTCTCGACTTCGTGCTTATATTCCTTGAATTTCTCAAAAGCTTCAGACTTGTGTTTCATCAGGAACACATGTCCGAATCTTGAGAGATCGTCAGTGAATGTAATGAAGTACGAGGAACCATTCCTGGCAAGTGTAGACTTGGACCACATACATCACTATGTATCAGTCCCAAGAGCTTACTAGCTCTTTCTCCGTGTCCTGAAAACGGAGTTTTGGTCATCTTGCCTTTAAGACATGACTGGAAAGTGTCATATGATGAAAATTCGAACGAATTCAAATATTCATCCTTATGCAACTCAGCTAGTCGTGTTGCATTAATATGACCAATTCTACAATGCCACAAGAAAGATTCGTTCATTTCTGAACTCTTCCTCTTGTGTGTGTTTTATACATTAAGAACTGTGGTTTGATCTAGAACGTATATACCATTATTTAACGAGCCTGATCTAATTAACTTTTGATTCAGGAAGATGTTCATAACTTTATCATGTACTACAAAATTATATCCCTCTTTATATAATAAAGAAACTGATATAAGGTTGCATATCAGGGTCGGAATGTAATAGAATTCGTTCAGAATCAATGTATTACCATTTGGTAATACAAGTGGATATTCGCCAACTGTTTTGGCTGCAACATTTGCAACATTCCTTACTCTTACGGAATGATCACCCATTCCCAGTTCTCTATCTTTCCTTAGCCCATGTAACATATTACATATGTGGGATCCTGATCCGGTATCTAATACCCAGGACGTAGAGTGAACTGAGAAACAGTTCTCAATAACTAACACACCCGAAGAAGATGCATCATCATGCTTATTCTTCGTTTAGGCGGCATGGGAATCCGGATATGTCCCTATTCCCCGTTCAGTCTTATAACAATTATAAGAAAGAACGGAACCAACGTTCCCCAGCACAGTATAACATGCGGATTCGGTCAATTCATCTATATTATTATCTTGATTAAGACGGGACAAGGTCGCTACCAGGAGAGGGAGAGAGAGAGAAGAAAACACTTTAGCGTATGCTATTGCAAGATCAGATTGGTTATTATTTTATCTAATCAGGATGGCTCCCACTATTTTTATCAAATCTTCCTTCAAACCCTAAAAGGAAAGACTAGCCGGGATTAATTACACCCTACAATTTCGCCAATCTTTCAGCCAGGCTAGTGCCGGTATTTTGAGGGAGGTTCCCCGTGCTTTCTCACGGACCTAATTAAAATAAAACTCGTTTTCCCAGAGGCATAACCCCGTTGGCACCTTACTAGACACCTACTTGATCGGCTAATTGTCTTGTGTAAAACTCTCCCAGGAGTAACTCTTACTCGTAGTGGGTATCGGGATCCAACTATCTCATAGAAAATATGCAATCTCATTGCAAATTTCAACACTTGAAATTCCCGATAATATTTTACCCCTAGTGTCCTATGACCTTGACGGAGGCCAAACTACCCATAATCCGCTATTCGAGTTTAACCCGTCATTTCCTTATTGAATTAGACCCACCCGCACGACCCTTGATGGAGGCCAAACTACGCCGTACGAATACCCTAATCCAATCACATCGTATGCTGCAGATAAGCACTAATTTACCTACCGTTCACTACGCCTTGACGGAGGCCAAACTACCGTAGCACGAATGCTAAAATAACACTTATCTAAAATGACGGAGGCCTACAATAGGTTTTTGCGAAAACCTTTTGCGTAACGAACATGATATCGTTGTAGAATTGAGTGATTTTGAAAAGGAGTGTTTTTGAGGCTTTTACTAGTTTTGCTAAAGAGGTCATTCCTGGTGAAGGGATATCGGCTCTTTCCTCATTGAATAAGGTGTGGGATATATCACATATATCACTCTGCAAAGCAAGAAACTTTAAAATCAATCAAAAGACAAACCGAGTGTTGTAGCATCTGCCAGTTATTGCTAAAAAGGTCACTCCTGGTGAAAAGATCTCGGCTCTTTCCTTATCGAATTAGGTGCGGGATATATCACATATATCACTATGCAAAGCAATAACTACAGCTTCCCTTTTTGAAAATTTGATTCTACAACATCTTTTAGGTTTCTTTTTCTTTCATTAATCATATTAATGAAGTACAATCTTATAAGCTTCCTAAGCATCACAGAAAATGAAACGAAAATACAACGTAGGCTTATGCCATCCGAATTCGCCACAGTGTCACGTTATGCACAGTTAGGTTACTTAACTAACGGCATACCGGGACGGGACTAGTGTGGGTGCAAAACATAAGCAACGTCAACTATATATCTCATATATAATGTATATCCAATCATCTCAAAACCATAGTTGTTCCCGCCAAAAATTTCTGCACAAAAGAGCCCAAGGCATCAAATGGCAGCGATACGCTTATGAAAATGTGAACCTGTATTTTTCGGGCTGTATTTTGACAAAATCCAGAATGAGAAACAGCTAAATTCTGATTTTATTGAAAGAAGCTCGAAAAAACTTTCGATTTGATATATTATGGGACTCATAATTCATCCGGGATCAAAATTTATGTGCAAATGTCTATGCACATGTGATCTAAGGAAGAAAATGCGAACCAGTATTTTCCGAGCTGTATTTTGACAAACTCCGGAATGAAAAACAATTAAAATTTGATAGTATCAAAAGTGTCTCGAAAAATCCATCGATTTGATTTATTATGGGCCTCATAATTCATCCGAGATCAAAAGTTATGAGCAAATGTGCTATGCACGTGTAATCCAAAGTAATGCTCTACTACATGGGGAATGCATTTTTAGACACACATCGGGAAAAGGAAAGTTGGCTTTTCTACCACTCCCATATAAATAAGTGGGGATACCTCTTAGAAAGGGTATAGTTCAATTCTCAAAGAATTCAATTCTCAAAGAAGCTTAGTTCACCATAGGAGCTTAATTCTCCAAGATAGGAGCATGCTCCTCCCTATAATGCGCATATGCGCAAGCACCACATGTGCTACGAGCAACGCACGTATGCCCGCCATGCGCGCACCATGTGCGCTACGTGCAACGCACGTGTGCCCGCCATGCGCGCACCACGTGCAATGCACGTGCGCACCATATGAGAATATTCAATAATATTAAAAGGAACTTAGTTCTCCATAAGAGCTTAGTTTTCCAAGTTAAGAGCCTGCTTCTCCCCATAATGCATATATGCGTAAGCGCCATGTGCGCTGCGTGCAACGCACGTATGCCCGCAATGCGCGCACCACGTCCAATACACGTGCGCACTACATGAGAACATTTAATAATATTAAAAGTAGATACGTTCTCCATAGGTGCTTGCTCCCCCCATAATGCGTATATGCGCAAGCTCCATATACGCTACGTGCAAATATGTGCGCCAACACGTGCGACGCACGTGCGCCAAACACGTGCGACACACGTGCGCGAACGTAAAGAAGCCTTTTTCACCAGCAAGAAGCTTAAGCTCCAACCTGTTCTTCCCCCTAATGAGTGAGACATGGTTCAAAGGGTACATCCCACCACACCTTCGATATATGGCGCTGTAATCTCTCAGTATCGTCGGAGAGGTGGTGGGTCCCAACGACCAATGATCCTTCTTTTCAATAAAAAAAAAGAAAAAGAAACAAATATACGGAAATATAGAGAAAACCCTTTGTAAACTTTGAGAAAACTCAAAGAAAAAGAAGGGCAAGCTCTTAGAAAAAAAAGAAGATTTTTCTTCATCTTCAAAGTAAAGAACTATGTTCTTGAATAACAGAGATGAAACCATCTCATAAAAAGAAGAACCATCCTCTAAAAAGATCATAGATCTGAAAAAAGACCAAGGTTTTTTTGATAAAAAGAAAAAGATCAAAAGATCTAATCATAAAAAATAAAAGAAGTATTTTATTTCATTCATAGATCTTTGATCTATAAAGGCAGAGCCCTTTTATAAAATTAAGAACTTTTGTTCTTGAATCTTGAGGCAAAGCCTCCTTGAAGAAGAACATAAACTTGTTCTCTGATAATAAATTTGATCAAATGCGTTGTGCGCTACTGAAAAGTGCCTTGCACTCATGAACTGCGCTTTTGCGCTTATTGGACAGGCGCTCAGCGCCAAAGCATGCCACGTGTCAATCACAGACACAACTTGCGCTTTGCGCTTCTGAAACAGCGCACTGCGCCCATGGACTGGCGCTCAGCGCCAAGCGCGCCACGTGTCACTCACTGGTGCGCCTTTAAATCAGCGCAAAGCGCTCATAAATTGAAAGCGCAATGCGCTAATAAACTAGTGCTTAGCGCTAAGCACGATACGTGTCCTTTTCGTGTGTGCTACCCGACAGAAGCGCAATGCGCTCTTTAATTGGCGCAAAGCACCTGGCGCGCCATGTGGTGCACTGTCAGAACACACATTGTTCTGATGAATGCTATGCATTCAATACAAGACAAAAGATATCAGAACCCAATGCTCAACATTATTAAAAGGGCCAAGCCCAAATAAAGGCTCAATAGCTAGAACAATAAAATGTTAAACATTTACTGGACTTTGTAACACCTTAGGATAAGGGTTAGTGAATAATTATAATTAAATAATGATTTTTAATAAAAAGTTTACCAAATTGTGTTTTAAATATTTTTCCTAATCTAATAAATATTTTTCCAAAATTTTCCTAGGCTTGCACACATATGTGCATGTAAACTAGGGTTTTTAAATTAAGTAAATACAATAATTATTAACCATGGTGGGTTAATTTTAGGATTAGGTCTTATGGATTCTTAATTGGGTTTTTATTGGTTAATTAAAAGGTTGCTTTAATTTGAATTATGGATTTAGTGTTGACTTGTGTGAGAGAGAGAGAATGCATCATGGCTTTAGGCCATGCTTGCATTAAATGAGGTGAGAGAGAGAGAGGGGTGACTTTTGTTTGAATGATTGTGGTGGCTCTCATTTCTCTTTTGGTTTTCTCTCAAGTCTCACACCAACACACACACACACTTACCTCATCCCAGCACCAGCAGCAGAAGCAAGCAACTGAAGAAAAATCCCAACAGCAGCAGCAGCAGCAAACACAGCACCAGCAGCAGAAGCAAGAGGCAGCATCAGCAGCAGTGTGCTGCAGCAGCCCCATCACCCAGTGCAGCCCCTTCCCTTCAATTCTTCTCCTTCCTCCAGCTCCCTAGGGTTAAGTATGAGGTATATTTCCTATCTTGCTTCCCTAGTTTGCCTAGTTAGTGTAGTTTTGCATCGGTTAAAGGATTTTTGTGTGTTTTAGTGCGATATGGGGTGTTTAGTGTGAACTTTGTGCTAATGAGGTGTAGATTAGTTCCAGTAGGATGCTTGAGGTTTGTTGTGACCATGTAAACCTAGTCCAACCCCTATTACACTAAAATACCACCAGATTTCATATTTGATGCAAATGTCGTATTTGGGCAAAATGTGAGTTTTCTGGAACTGCTATTGACCCGATGAGTGAAGAATGATTTTGAGGATACTGTAGCATGGTGGAGAGGAGCTGATACCATAGGTGAAACCCGACCCCCTGACTCCCCACTTTGGCCGCCAAAACCACCATTCTGGCCGCAAATTGCGGCCAGACAGGAAGTGTTTTGGGTTTTTTTGGGTTCTGTAGGTGTCTGCTGGTGTGTAGGGTCTTTTGGTATATATATATTTTTAAGATTAGTTTTGTAGAAAAATCTGGGACCAGTTACCTGTTTTGCCGTTTTTCTAAACCTTCGCGACACGCGTGATACGTGAGTAGGTTTGGGTTCTGCGTATCGCGGCGCGTCGGGGTAGTTTCGTGGCGTGTGAGTACACGTTTTAGCGTATCGCGCACACGCGCTATTGGTTTGCGACACAGGTTTCTTGTTGGATTATAATGTCGCGTTTTGTGACTTAAGCTTTTGTGTGATATGTGTATGTGATTCTAGGTTCGCAGGCCAGTGAGACGGACGCTGCGAAGAAGGGCAAGCAAGTGGTTGGATACACTTAGCGCGAGACACGGTGAGTAGATTTCATATCTACGGGGATATCGCCCGCATGGCGTTATGCGTCAGGGCTGATAGGACTTATTTACTATATGTTGCATGCACCCCATAGACTGTCATCGCATATTGCATTCTCTGCTGTGTTGATATATATATTGCTTAGAACTGATAGAACACCGCACAATTACTAACGGTTTATGTTGCACGGGCACTATTTACATGCTACACACACACCGTTAGTAATTGCCATGCCACACTCACTATAGAGCTGCCATGATTATATTGCTATAGTTCGCCTCATATGTGATTTGATATGACCTTCATGTATATTGGGAGCCGCATGACATCTTTTAAAACCGGAAATGAAACTACTTTAAAAAGCGGTTTTCCCCTTATACCTATACCATGGATTGATGTATATTGTACCTCGCATTGGATTTTACTATTGGTATTGGATTTTCATGTAATTTCTGTTTTGAGGACCGTGGAATTATTTAAGGAGAGATATGCTATTTTGAAAAACCCGGTACCTCGTGATATGATATTTTGGTGTGTCCACCACGCGTTTTCTCGGTGCTGAGTCGTGTGCTTGAAACCCGATTCGAGGAGTGGATGTTCCGTTTGCGGGTTCGTGGTGTGCCCGGTATGGTTCCCCTCGGCGAGATGATCGATGGGATTTGCCGATTGAGCCTGGAGGCGGGCGAGTACCTACCGGTGATTGGTTGGACCTGGCAGTTGTCCGGAGGATACTGACCAGAGTCGAGTGATGGATGCGGGATGACCGTGCTGCCGGGGCCGAGGGCCGATACCGCAGACGGACCCCGTGGGGCCGGTCCGGACTGACGGCGCCCGATGTTCGAGGATTTACGTGTCGATGCTGGACACGGGGATTTTATGATGTTTTGGGTGCCGATGTTGGGCACTCATGATTCCTCCGAGATATACAGGATTTGAGGGCCGATGGGTGTGCCGGCGCCTGAGTATATGTGGGATTTGGGTGCAGTTTGAGGCACCGATCATTGCTTTCCATGTTGACATAGTCCATGTAGATATTATTTATCCCATACTCAGTATTGATTACTATACAACTCATCCTGTGGCATTTACCTGTTAGAGTACATGCATTACTATTGTATCCACTGTTGACATGCATTGGTATCATCTGCCGGCATTAGTAGAGCCACGCTATATGTGCATGCTTGCGATCACCTTTATATGTTATCTCTATTCACGAGTTGGCAACTCACCCCCGTTGTGCCACAGTGTTTGCAGGTTGCCCTTGGGAGTAGTCAAGGCTGGCTGTTACCTCATCTTTTGGCACAGATACCCCTTTTGAGCAGAGATAGCCCTTTTGCTGTTTAGGTGGGTTTCGTACGGTATCTGTTATCATTTCAGTTGTATATTGATGTATCTAGTACTCTCCATCTACCTTCTGTATTGACTTAGAGACAGTTGTGAGGACGATATGTATGATTTTATATTCTGGTGTCGAGCTCGCATGTGAGCCGACGTTACTTTATGCAGTCTCATCTTTTATGATATTGTCCTTGTTTTACTGTGTATTCTTCGCTACGGCGTCGTATATCATATTGTGATGCTTTATTCATGTCACTTGTTATTTCCGCTACACCTTACTTTTACCCGACTTTCGGGGCTAATGCTTTAAAAAGGAAATGTTACCAAAATTATAAAACCCATAACTTTTGAACTTAAAAAGGGTTTCTACTAAATAAATGTAAGTTTTTCAGACATGTACTATTGCTTTTACAAAACGTTTTAAATCACTCTATATTTATTGGTTTTGATTTCTGGGTTCGGCTTACTTAGCCGCGTTGCGCCTGTAGACGTTGCGTGGTTAAGTGCCGGTCACGAGTCGAATTCTCGGGTCGTGACAAAGTTGGTATCAGAGCGTAGGTTTTACCTTCGGAGTGTAGGATGACCCTGGTATGATGGAGTAGGTAGCTGCAGCAGGGTAGCGTAGCGTGCGTATGTTCCGCGGCATACTCACGACACGGTACTCCGCTTACGCGACCTTAGGACTTGTTGATTTGATTCCTCCTTATATTCTTGTGATTCGATTTCCGTGTTCTTATCGAATCCAAATTTTCTTTCAGCCAATATGCCGCCTAAGACTACGAGGGCACAGAGAGCGGCCGCGAGGGCCGAGATTCGTGTTGACTCGTCCGAGACGAGGACTGATCCGGGCAGTACGCCGGTGGTACCCGAGCAGGCTGTTCCTGCCGTGACAGAGCAGATCGCCTCGTTAGGGGCTGGTATGCAGGAGATGCTCCAGATGATAGGATCGCTAGTAGAGACGCTTCGAGCGCAGCGACCAGAGGTAGCTCCACCAGTTCCAGAGACCGCGATGGTGCCTACCGCACAGCCAGTTGCCCCTGCAGCCACGGAGGTGATTACAGTATCGCTATCAGAGTTCATGAGGCTGAAGCCTCCAGCTTTCACAGGCACCGATACAGCCGAGGACCCACAGTCTTTCATCGACAGGATGGCCAGGATATGCCGTTCCCTCAGATGTGCAGATGCGAGATGGGTTGAGTTCGCGAGCTTTCGCCTGGAAGGTCTTGCGCAGAAATGGTGTGATTCAGTGGAGAAGGGCAGAGCAGCAGGTCTTCCTCCTATGACCTGGACGGAGTTCGTGACCATATTTCTAGCCCGTTTCCTTCCCCGGAGTGTTAGAGATGCCCGAGCACGCAGGTTTGAGTCTTTGCGCCAGACGCCAGGGATGACAGTGGCAGAGTATGACGTACTGTTTACAGAGCTAGCAGTCTACGCCCCACATCTAGTGGCCACCGAGGAGTTGCGAGTCCGGAGATTTGTTCGAGGCTTGATTTCACCAGTGTTCCTCGCGATCAGCGCACAGCACTACGAGACCTATGCAGCAGCTGTAGACGCAGCCCTAGTGGTCGAGGAGCACCTTGTTGAGACTTCGGTATTTCCAGAGCTGAAGAGAGTTCGTACCAGTATTTCCGCACGGAGGCAGTCATTCAGACGCCGCGACAGGTATCGTTCCGGTACGAGGGGTAGCAGAGATTCGGGACGGGGTCAGATGTTTAGTTCGTATCCCCAGGACGGTCAGCAGTCGCCGCGGGGTTGCTACAGATGTGGCAGCCTACTTCACCTCGTTCGAGATTGTCCAGAGACACACCGGAGGGAGGCGGCAGCACCGCATGTTACCTTACCACCTTCACCACCCCAGAGGGCGTTGCCCGTTGCGCCTACCGTTGCTCCGCGCCAGACTTATGCTCAGAGAGGTCGTGGGCGTGGAGGAGTTGCTCAGAGAGGACGAGATGACCGAGGCAGAGGTCAGTCAGTTGCAGGTGGTGGACAGGCGAGGGTCTTTTCTTTGACACATCAGGACGCGCAGGCGTCTAATGCAGTGGTTTCAGGTATCCTCCCTGTATGTTCGGTTGATGCACATGTATTGTTCGATCCCGGATCCACACACTCGTACGTATCCACGCACTTTGTGCCGAGTTTGGGTAGAGAGTCCGGCTTACTTGATCAGCCGCTTGTGGTGACTACTCCTGTGGGAGAGTCGTTTGTTGCTAGGCACGTATTCCGATCCTGTATCGTCTGTATTGGCGAGAGAGAGTTGCCTGTCGACTTGATCCTTCTGGAGATGTTGGACTTCGACGTTCTTTTGGGCATGGATTGGTTAGCCACGTGCTATGCTTCTGTGGACTGCCGCGAGAAGAAAGTTAGATTCTGTTTCCCCGGTGAGTCGGTTTTTGTTGTGTTGGGGGACCGTAGTGCCGCCCCTCACAGTGTGATTTCTTCTTTTCGCGCTGGACAGCTTATGAGGAAGGGATGTCAGGGATTTCTCGCATATGTTTGCGATGCTAGTGCTACACAGGTTCCATTAGATCAGGTTCCGGTTGTTAGCGAGTTTCCTGATGTGTTCCCTGACGAGCTTCCTGGGTTGCCGCCCGAGCGCGACATTTCTTTCTGTATTGATTTGGTTCCTGGTTCGGGGCCTATTTCTATACCGCCCTATCGGATGGCCCCGGCGGAACTTCGTGAGCTGAAGGGTCAGTTACAGGATTTGCTGGACAAAGGACTTATTCGACCCAGTGTTTCTCCTTGGGGTGCTCCAGTCCTGTTCGTCAGGAAGAAGGACGGCAGCTTACGTCTTTGTATCGACTACCGCCAGCTGAACAGGGTGACAGTGCGGAACAGGTATCCTTTGCCGCGTATCGACGATTTGTTCGACCAGCTTCAGGGGGCAGGGTACTTTTCGAGGATCGATTTGCGATCGGGCTATCATCAGCTGCGGGTTCGACAGGAGGACATTCCCCGGACAGCCTTCCGTACGCGCTACGGCCATTACGAGTTTTTGGTGATGTCGTTCGGACTCACCAATGCGCCAGCAGCCTTCATGGATTTGATGAACCGTATTTTCCGGCCTTACTTGGATCTGTTCATTATAGTCTTCATTGACGATATCTTGGTGTATTCCCGGAGTAGTGAGGAGCACGAGCAGCACCTGCGGATTACATTGCAGACATTGAGGGAGCTCCAGCTTTATGCGAAATTCTCCAAGTGTGCTTTTTGGCTAGACAGTGTGGACTTCTTGGGTCACGTGATTTCACGAGACGGTATATGTGTTGACCCGAGGAAGATCGAGGCCGTTCAGCGTTGGCCCAGACCCACATTGGTGACGGAGATTCGCAGCTTTTTGGGATTGGCCGGTTACTACAGGCGTTTTGTGCAGGACTTCTCACGTATTGCTACACCGTTGACCGGGTTGACCTGGAAGGGAGTTCCATTCGATTGGACGGAGGAGTGCGAGCACAGTTTTCAGCAGTTACGGACACGGCTGACGACGGCACCGGTGTTATCTTTACCTTCTGGACCGGGCGGATTTGTGGTCTTTTGTGATGCTTCTCGAGTGGGATTGGGATGCGTTCTGATGCAGCATGATAGGGTGATCGCGTATGCCTCGCGACAATTGAAGAAGCACGAGCAGAACTACCCCACTCATGATTTGGAGATGGCAGCAGTGGTCTTCGCACTTAAGATCTGGCGACATTACCTGTACGGCGAGTCGTGCCAGATATTTACGGATCACAAGAGTCTGAAATACATATTCCAGCAGCGGGACCTGAACCTTCGACAGCGTCGATGGATGGAGTTAGTGAAGGATTACGACTGCGAGATCTTATATCACCCGGGCAAGGGAAATGTGGTGGTGGATGCTTTGAGCAGGAGGCCCGGGAGTAGTTTATCTTGTTTGAGCGCAGTACAGGAGCAGTCATCCGCAGATTGGCAGATATTATGCGACAGTCGAGTACAGTTCGAGTTCACGCTGATTGGAGGACAGATAGCGCATGTCCATGCACGCCCACAGTTGATTGATCGTATACGTGAGGCACAGTTCAGTGATGACCGATGTTCAGAGATCATGGCACAGATGGGACAGGACCGATTTTCCGAGTTCGTGATCGATGATCAGGGGATACTACGGTTTGGAGTCAGACTGTGCGTACCTGATGCTGAGGGACTGAGGCGTGAGATTCTTGAGGAGGCACATCGATCGGTGTATAGCGTTCATCCCGGTTCCACCAAGATGTATCATGATATGAGAGATGTTTACTGGTGGGACGGAATGAAGAGGGACATTGCAGATTTTGTATCGAGATGCCTGACTTGTCAGCAAGTCAAGGCTGAGCACCAGAGGCCCGCGGGAGAGCTACAACCGTTACCCATTCCGGAGTGGAAATGGGAACAGATTTCGATGGACTTCGTGGTGGGTCTACCTAGGACTAGTCGGGGGTATGACTCCATCTGGGTGATTGTGGATCGTTTGACGAAAGCGGCTCACTTCTTACCGGTGAAGACGACTTTCGGATTTACTCAGTATGCCCAGATCTATATTGACGAGATAGTGCGACTACACGGAGTCCCGACGTGCATTGTGTCCGACAGAGGCACCCAGTTTACTAGTAGACTATGGCAGAGGATTCAGGAGGCTTTGGGCACTCGCTTGAGTTTCATCACGGCTTTTCATCCGCAGACCGACGGACAGTCAGTGCGGACCATCCAGACTCTCGAGGACATGCTCAGAGCTTGTGTACTAGATTTCGGAGGTAGCTGGGATCATCATTTGCCCTTGGTAGAGTTTTCCTACAATAACAGCTACTAGGAGACTATTCAGATGGCACCGTTTGAGGCTCTTTATGGGAGGAGATGCAGGTCGCCTACTTGTTGGACAGAGCTCAGTGAGAGCAGTATCTTAGGGCCACAGATTGTTGAGGAGACGACCGCGAAGATCCAGTTGATTCGCGATAGGATGAGAGCAGCGCAGAGTAGGCAGAGGGCTTATGCAGACCGTCGACGACGCAGACTTGAGTTTTCGGTTGGTGATCATGTTTTCTTGAGGGTCTCCCCAATGAAAGGTGTGATGAGGTTTGGGAAGAAGGGGAAGCTTAGCCCCAGGTATGTGGGCCCCTTCGAGATCCTTAAGCGTGTCGGTGCAGTGGCTTACCGGTTAGCCCTTCCGCCCAGCTTTCCAGATGTGCACCCCGTATTCCATGTCTCGATGCTCCGCAGATATCTACATGATCCTTCGCACGCGATTCAGCATCCGACGATCCAGCTTGAGCGTGACCTTTCCTATGCAGAGCACCCGGTGATGATCTTGGATCGACAAGTGAAGAAATTGAGATCGAAGGAGATTCCATCAGTTAAAGTACTTTGGCGTGGTCAGAACCGTGAGGAGGTCACTTGGGAGACCGAAAGCGAGATGATGAAGATGTATCCCCATCTTTTTGAAGGTAACCTTAGTTAGATTTTTGAAATTCATGGACGAATTTCTTTAAGGGGGAGAGATTGTAACACCTTAGGATAAGGGTTAGTGAATAATTATAATTAAATAATGATTTTTAATAAAAAGTTTACCAAATTGTGTTTTAAATATTTTTCCTAATCTAATAAATATTTTTCCAAAATTTTCCTAGGCTTGCACACATATGTGCTTGTAAACTAGGGTTTTTAAATTAAGTAAATACAATAATTATTAACCATGGTGGGTTAATTTTAGGATTAAGTCTTATGGATTCTTAATTGGGTTTTTATTGGTTAATTAAAAGGTTGCTTTAATTTGAATTATGGATTTAGTGTTGACTTGTGTGAGAGAGAGAGAATGCATCATGGCTTTAGGCCATGCTTGCATTAAATGAGGTGAGAGAGAGAGAGGGGTGACTTTTGTTTGAATGATTGTGGTGGCTCTCATTTCTCTTTTGGTTTTCTCTCAAGTCTCACACCAACACACACACACACTTACCTCATCCCAGCACCAGCAGCAGAAGCAAGCAACTGAAGAAAAATCCCAGCAGCAGCAGCAACAGCAAACACAGCACCAGCAGCAGAAGCAAGAGGCATCATCAGCAGAGTGAGCTGCAGCAGCCCCATCACCCAGTGCAGCCCCTTCCCTTCAATTCTTCTCCTTCCTCCAGCTCCCTAGGGTTAAGTATGAGGTATATTTCCTATCTTGCTTCCCTAGTTTGCCTAGTTAGTGTAGTTTTGCATCGGTTAAAGGATTTTTGTGTGTTTTAGTGCGATATGGGGTGTTTAGTGTGAACTTTGTGCTAATGAGGTGTAGATTAGTTCCAGTAGGATGCTTGAGGTTTGTTGTGACCATGTAAACCTAGTCCAACCCCTATTACACTAAAATACCACCAGATTTCATATTTGATGCAAATGTCGTATTTGGGCAAAATGTGAGTTTTCTGGAACTGCTATTGACCCGATGAGTGAAGAATGATTTTGAGGATACTGTAGTATGGTGGAGAGGAGCTGATACCATAGGTGAAACCCGACCCCCTAACTCCCCACTTTGGCCGCCAAAACCGCCATTCTGGCCGTAAATTGCGGCCAGACAGGAAGTGTTTTGGGTTTTTTTGGGTTCTGTAAGTGTCTGCTGGTGTGTAGGGTCTTTTGGTATATATATATTTTTAAGATTAGTTTTGTAGAAAAATCTGGGACCAGTTACCTGTTTTGCCGTTTTTCTAAACCTTCGCGACACGCGTGATACGTGAGTAGGTTTGGGTTCTGCATATCGCGGCGCGTCGGGGTAGTTTCGTGGCGCGTGTGTACACGTTTTAGCGTATCGCGCACACGCGCGATTGGTTTGCGACACAGGTTTCTTGTTGGATTATAATGTCGCGTTTTGTGACTTAAGCTTATGTGTGATATGTGTATGTGATTCTAGGTTCGCAGGCCAGTGAGACGGACGCTGCGAAGAAGGGTAATCAAGTGGTTGGATACACTTAGCGCGAGATACGGTGAGTAGATTTCATATCTACGGGGATATCGCCCGCATGGCGTTATGCGTCAGGGCCGATAGGACTTATTTACTATATGTTGCATGCACCCCATAAACTGTCATCGCATATTGCATTCTCTGCTGTGTTGATATATATATTGCTTAGAACTGATAGAACACCGCACAATTACTAACAGTTTATGTTGCACGGGCACTATTTACATGCTACACACACACCGTTAGTAATTGCCATGCCACACTCACTATAGAGCTGCCATGATTATATTGCTATAGTTCGCCACATATGTGATTTGATATGACCTTCATGTATATTGGGAGCCGCATGACATCTTTTAAAACCGGAAATGAAACTACTTTAAAAAGCGGTTTTCCCCTTATACCTATACCATGGATTGATGTATATTGTACCTCGCATTGGATTTTACTATTGGTATTGGATTTTCATGTGATTTCTGTTTTGAGGACCGTGGAATTATTTAAGGAGAGATATGCTATTTTGAAAAACCCGGTACCTCGTGATATGATATTTTGGTGTGTCCACCACGCGTTTTCTCGGTGCTGAGACGTGTGCTTGAAACCCGATTCGAGGAGTGGATGTTCCGTTTGCGGGTTCGTGGTGGGCCCGGTATGGTTCCCCTCGGCGAGATGATCGATGGGATTTGCCGATTGAGCCTGGAGGCGGGCGAGTACCTACCGGTGATTGGTTGGACCTGGCAGTTGTCCGGAGGATACTGACCAAAGTCGAGTGATGGATGCGGGATGACCGTGCTGCCGGGGCCGAGGGCCGATACCGCAGACGGACCCCGTGGGGCCGGTCCGGACTGACGGCGCCCGATGTTCGAGGATTTACGTGTCGATGCTGGACACGGGTATTTTATGATGTTTTGGGTGCCGATGTTGGGCACTCGTGATTCCTCCGAGATATACAGGATTTGAGGGCCGATGGGTGTGCCGGCGCCTGAGTATATGTGGGATTTGGGTGCAGTTTGAGGCACCGATCATTGCTTTCCATGTTGACATAGTCCATGTAGATATTATTTATCCCTTACTCAGTATTGATTACTATACATCTCATCCTGTGGCATTTACCTGTTAGAGTACATGCATTACTATTGTATCCACTGTTGACATGCATTGGTATCATCTGCTGGCATTAGTAGAGCCATGCTATATGTGCATGCTTGCGATCACCTTTATATGTTATCTCTATTCACGAGTTGGCAACTCACCCCCGTTGTGCCACAGTGTTTGCAGGTTGCCCTTGGGAGTAGTCACGGCTGGCTGTTACCTCATCTTTTGGCACAGATACCCCTTTTGAGCAGAGATAGCCTTTTTGCTGTTTAGGTGGGTTTCGTACGGTATCTGTTATCATTTCAGTTGTATATTGATGTATCTAGTACTCTCCATCTACCTTCTGTATTGACTTAGAGACAGTTGTGAGGACGATATGTATGATTTTATATTCTGGTGTCGAGCTCGCATGTGAGCCGACGTTACTTTATGCAGTCTCATCTTTTATGATATTGTCCTTGTTTTACTGTGTATTCTTCGCTACGGCGTCGTATATCATATTGTGATGCTTTATTCATGTCACTTGTTATTTCCGCTACACCTTACTTTTACCCGACTTTCGGGGCTAATGCTTTAAAAAGGAAATGTTACCAAAATTATAAAACCCATAACTTTTGAACTTAAAAAGGGTTTCTACTAAATAAATGTAAGTTTTTCAGACATGTACTATTGCTTTTACAAAACGTTTTAAATCACTCTATATTTATTGGTTTTGATTTCTGGGTTCGGCTTACTTAGCCGCGTTGCGCCTGTAGACGTTGCGTGGTTAAGTGCCGATCACGAGTCGAATTCTCGGGTCGTGACAGACTTAGCCCAACATTGGCCGTAAGTCCACAACTCATATCAAATGAGCCCATATGATCATAGACCTTTCAACAGACTTTAGTCCCAAATTGGACTATAGATCTCCCAACCAAAATTGGTTCAAGGGTACATCTCTGAACTCCTCTGATATTTGTCGTTGTAATCCTTCAACGTTTTTAGAGAGGCGACGGGTCCCGGCAGCCATACATTCCATGGACTACGATGTCCTTAACCTGGACTGTGGGGTCCTTAAACCCATGGACTACGATGTCCTTAACCTGGACTGTGGGGTCCTTAAACTCATGGACTACGATGTCCTTAACCTGGACTCTTGGGTCCTTTTTGTAGGGTTGCTAGGCACGCGCACAAGGGTCTATGAGGCATCAACCATGCCCGATTAAAATTTTAGCCGTGCCGAACAACCCAAAGCCGGATCTTTAAACTAGGGTTTAGGCGAAAACAAGCATGATAAACTCTTTAACACTAAGTGAGAGGGATTACAACCTTTGTAGATCCGATCCTTCCTTTCATTAGCTCCGTGTAGACGTCCCCATTGCTCCGATCGTGAACTTCGGACTCTAGAGAAGCTCCACGAGGAGAACGAACGTGCTTGCTACGATGACTTCGAGGCCGAAGATGATCTACGTCGGGGAGACACTAACTCAAGCTATTCCTTCACTAGGTCATGAACTTTGTGAAGAAAAAACACTCTACTACATGGCAAGTGGTAGAGGATGAAGAAGTAGGAAGTGGGCTTACTTTAGAATTGATTTTCTCACTCTTTTTCTCATGGCACCATTGGAGCTAGTAAGCTTTTGGATGGAGCTTGATGAAGAAGAAGAAGAAGAAAGAATAATTCCATCCAAATGAAAACTAATCCAAATGAATTATTGCACCATGGTTGAGTTAAGACCTCATGCTTAACTCTTGTAGAGAATTAACCAAGGCATTAGGTTAAGGGTTGGGTTAACTAATATCCTAAGGAATGACAAAAGAGTTGACTTTGTCAATGTTTATCAAGCTTCATGAAGCTTGATAACTTTGACCAAAGTCTCGCCTCTTTTGTTATTTATTAGGAAATTAGTAAACCCTAATTTAACCTTGATTTGGTTTAAGTCTCATACATCCAACTTGTGTGTATCATCAAACATGATACAAATTTGTACACTTGCATATATCACATATAAACAATGTGCACAAACTAGCGAGAAAATAAATCATAAGTGAGCTAATACTAGTTAATGCAATGTAATATATCAAATATATAATTATGCATTTAATTTTTAAATCAACTCTTGATTTAATAATCCGGCAATAACCGACTAATATCATGTGTAACAACTTATCGAATCAACACTTGATCCGATAACCCGGCTATATCGCATACAACCGATCAATGTCACGAATTGCGAGAATAGAATACGGTATCTCATATCGTATTAATCTCGGTCCCGCACATATCACATATTTGCTCCTACTCCGTTTCGGTTGAGCCAGGAAACCCCTGTGTAGGACTCTAAAGACTCGTCAATACGCCGGCAGTAGGTGATGATCATATCAAACACCCACAAGCTGCAAGCAGTGTGCTAAACATAACGGACACCCAGGTATTGAGTGATCAGAAGAACAACAAGCAAGCCCGCTAGTTCTCCTGTGAATCCAATCAGTAACACTACCGTATAGTCCGGTCTCGTCGTCTGATATGTCGCATATCTCGCCTAGGGGTGGTAAACGTCAGATCCCAGTAGCTCGATAAGTCGTGTCGATATGAGTTCTATAACAGTTCGAGAAACTACTGGTAACACTTAACAGTAAATCTCAGCAACCCTGGCCAGGGATTTCCGGTTATAGCCAATCGAACACAGCGCAACATCAACTCCCTATACCGGGAGAGACGAACCCCTTCCTATCGCTCATTGCCTCCATGTGATTCGGGACTGTACCCAAAAGCCACATTTTCGCACGCCGTCTTGGACGTGGTATGATGGAAATCAAAGCACAGTGGAAATCACACAAGACTCTATGACGATCTCGGGTCAACAGACTAAGCTGTACCAGTGTCACCAGAGAACTGCCATCTGACGTGAGGTATAATACCATCTGGGAGTTCTCGGTGAGTCCGTCCAGTGTACCCAGTCTCCACTGAGCACCCGTACACCATCCTTGATGTCAAACACCGATGGATATGGGATCATCCATCGCCCATCATATGGGTCAAGATGCATATAAGCTAGTCTACTCTGGTGCATCGATGCCCTGTCTCGATACACCATCGACTAGGAACAGTCATAGGATGTACTTGTCGACTACCGTGGCCCCACTAGTATGATCTCATCATAGTCCCAGTAGTCGAGTATGTATCCTAAGGGCTTTACCAACATGTAACAGAGAGACAATCAGTGTACACGTTAAGGTAAAGAGTAACCAGATAGCATACTATCATGTCGAGCAAGAAAGTCCTCCCTATATATGTCCAAGCATCCACTACAATATACATCTCATGTATAGTAATGGCCTCTAGGGCATACATATAACTAACAATCTCCCACTTGCACTAGGGCCATCTGATAACAGTGGTTGTTGTATCTCATACTCAACCATCCTATGATAGTCTCTCTCTGGGAAAAAGCCTTTGTGAGTGGATCCGCCGTGTTGTCCTCTGAGTCTACTCTCCTAACCTCGATCTCCCTGGAGATCAACCATCTCCATGATCAGGTGATACTGTCTAAGAATTATATCTGGATTTCTGATGGGACGGTTGTTCCTTGGCTAAAGCCACAACTCCATTGTCACACAATGGTAGGAACGAAGTTCATCTCATGAACTTATATATATTCCGATTGCCACTTTGGTAGCATCCTTGGTAACGATGTATCTTGCCTTTAATCGTCTAGTATGTCATGGTATCTAGCTTGGAACTCTTCCAACATACCGTCCCTCCACTGAGGGTATAGATAATGCCTGCGACTGACAT
This sequence comes from Agapanthus africanus, assembly GCA_030015575.1. Lineage (NCBI taxonomy): Eukaryota > Viridiplantae > Streptophyta > Magnoliopsida > Asparagales > Amaryllidaceae > Agapanthus > Agapanthus africanus. The sequence goes on from JASDDO010000010.1 coordinate 273,050,539, forward strand.
TCATTCGTCCTTATCACCCTGGAACCTTTCCAGTGATTCTCCACAGGATCGATTGATACCATCTCACTACATCTAGTGAGAATCCTAACATCCAATTAGTTCTATCTCATAGATCCAAAACCCAGAATTTAGGAGGTATCACTTTGATCCTATCTGGAGAATCCTTGTGATAAGAGGAGATTGACCGAGCGTAGCATAGGAAACTTCTTCCCTATCAACAGTATGTCATCCACGTACTCTACGAGGATCACCAACATACTCTCTACTACCTTTTTGTATATACAAGATGCCTATTTTATCATATAAGACATCTTGCACACGTTTCCGCTACTCCCACTGTCTACGAAGCCCTCTGGTTGTGTACTTATAGACGCTATCTTCTAAAACATCATCTAGAAAAGCAGTCATGACACCCACCCGCCAGATATCGTAGTCATGGTATGCAGCCGTGGCAAGTAGGATCTGGATGGACTTTAGCATTGCTTTGAAAGTCTCAACCTTCCCATGAACACCAAGTAATCTTCTCAAGATATACTTGCTCCTGATGTGGATTTAACCCTTCAGTTAAAGCAACCAAAGTCCATACTTTGTTGGTGTATAAGGATTCCATCTCAGATCGATAAGCATCCAGCCATTCTTACAAAGTCTCACTCCTGATGGCCAGCTCGAAACTAGTTGGGTCATCATCTCATGATGCAATCCTCTCTCCCACTGTCATAGAGAAACCGAAGTATCTCTCTGGTGGGTGAGGAACCCTAATAGATCGGCAGAGAGGCTGAGGTTCGTTTGAAACTATTGAATCCTTTGGTTCTACCAAATCATCAGCTGCAATTTGTATAGCTAGAACCTTTCCAGTTCTACATAACAGACCTTGCCTCGAGCTTGTCCGGATTTTTCTTTTAGACATAGTCCGGACAACCCCAAATCTTAACAAACTTAAGATATGGGCTCTTCCCTTTCCATATCACATATGAAGTGCTAGGCAACTGATTTGATTTGAACCCTATTCAATAGGTATGCAGCTTCTGAAGCGCATAACACCCAAAACAAAATAGGAAACTCAGTAGTACTCATCATAGAGCACACCATATCACATAGGGTGCTATTGCTCCGCCCCGATACACCGACGTGCTGTGGTGTATACGGAGGAGTAATGCTGATAGAGAATCTCATTCTCCTTTAGAATAGTCCAGGAATTCCGTGCTCAAGTATTCTCCTCCTTGATCTCATCAAAGGACATAATACTTATACCCGTATTTTGGTTCTCTACTTCTAACTTACATTCTGTGAATATCTCAAAAGGTTCGGACTTGTGTTTCAACAGGAACATATGTCTGAATCTTAAAAGATCATCAGAGAATGTAATGAAGTACAAAGAACCGGTCTTGGTATGTGTAGACAGGGGACCTTCATACATCAGAATGTATCAATCCCAAAAGTTCACTAACTCTTTCTCTGTTTCCAATAAACGGAGTTGTGGTCACCATATCTCTGTGACATGACCGTCAAGTTTCACAAGATGTAAATTCAAAAAGATTTAAATATGCATCTAAATGTAACTTCAGCTAGTCGGGTCGCATTGATATGACCTAGCCTACAATGCCTCAAGAAGGATTCGTTCATTTTTTAACTCTTCCTCTCGTGTGTGTTCTGTATACTAAGAACTGTAGTTTAATTTAGAACGTCAAAGCTTTTAGATAACGTGCCTGAACCGATCAACTCTTGATATAGAAAATGTTCAAAACATTATCCAACAATACAAAATTATATCCTTCTTTACTAATAAAGAGACTGATATGATGCTGTATATCAGGTTCGGTATCTAATAACATTTGTTCAGAATCAATGTATTCTTGTAATACAGGGTGATAGTGACCAACAGGCTTGGCTGCAACACTTGCACCGTTTTTTGTCTCATGAAACTTATCGCCCGTTCTCAGTTCTCTACCTTTCTGTAGCCCATGTAACAGATTACATATGCGGGATCCTGATCCGGTATCTCATACCGAGGACGTAAAGGATACTGAGAAACAGTTCTATATAATGAACACACCCGAAGATGATGCTTCAGCATGCACTTTCTTCGTTTGGGCGGGACGGGAAATCCGGTATTTCCCAATTTCCTGCTCTGTCTTATAACAATTATAAGTTGGAGCGGGAACAACGTTCCCCAGCTCAGTATAACAAGCGGGTTCGGTCAATATATCCGGATTATTATCTTGATTAAGGCATGATATGGTCGCTACCTGGAGAGAGAGAAGAAAACACTCAGCGTATGCTCTTGCAAGATCAGATTGGTTATTTAATATATCTAATCAGGATGGCTCCCACTATTTTTATCAAATCTTCCTTCAAACCCTAAAAGGAAAGACTAGCCGGGATTAATTACACGCTACAAGTTCGCCAATCTTTCATCCAGGCCAGTGTCGGTACTTTGAAGGAGGTTCCCCGTGCTTTCGCACGAACCTAATTAAAGTAGGCATAACCTCGTTGACACCTTTCTAGACACCTACTTGATCGGCTAATTGTAATGTGTAAAACTCTCCCAGGAGTAACTCTTACTCGCAGCAGGTATCGGGATCCAACTATCTCATAGAAGGTATGCAATCTCATTGCAAATTTCAACACTTGAAATTCCCGATAATATTTTGCCCCTAGCGTCCCATGACCTTGACGCAGGCCAACAAAGCACAATGCGCTAGTCAAGTTGAACCCGTTATTTCTTGATTGAATTAAACGCACCCGCACGACCCTTGATGCAGGCCAACAAAGTCGCACGACTACCCTAATCCAATCTTTATCATATGCATAAACAGATAAATACTAGTTAGCTACCGCACGCTACGCCTTGACGCAGGCCAACAAACGTAGCACGAATACTAAGTAGGACTTATCTGAAATGACGGAGGGCTACGAAAGGTTTTTCTGAAATCCTATTGCGTAATGAACTTGATATCGTTGTAGAATCAAATGGTTTTTAAATGGAGTATTTTTTAGGCTTTTCTAGTTTTGCTAAAGGGGTCACTCCTGGTGAAGGGATCTTCGGCCCTTTCCTCATCGAATAAAGTGCAGGATATATCATATATATCACTATGAAAAGCAAAATCTCCAAAAGCAATCATAAGACAAACCGAGGGGTGTAACATCTGCCAGTTATTGCTAAAGGGGTCACTCCCGGTGAAGGGATCTCGGCCCTTTCCTTATCGAATAAGGTGCAGGATGTTCTACAAGGAACACCGCGATGCAAAGCAAGAACCGTAGCTACCTGTTTTTTGAAAATTCGATTCCACATCATCTTTTAGGTTTCTTTTCTTTCATTAATCATATTAATGAAGTCCCATCATCTAAGTTACCGAAACATCACAGATAAATACGACGTACACTCTGTAGGGTTCCTAGGCACTCTTGTGAAGGTTCAAAAGGCATTAAACATGCCCGGATAAAAATTCAGACGTGCCGAACAACCCAAAGCCGGGATCTTTGCTAGATTATTAGGGTTTAACATGCAAGAAGATAACTTTTATCTAAGTGTGAGGGATTACAACCTTTGTAGTCCGCTCCTTCACTTCACAAGCTCCGAATAGAAGTCCCTTTGCCGCGATCCATGATCTCCCGGACTCATGAGAGGCTCCACGACTCGAACGATCCATTCTAGCTTGTCGTATTCCAAATCTCCGAGGATCTACGTCGAGGTTTCAAAGAACTCAAGCTATCTCACTCTTAAAGAAGTGAACACACTAATCCCATGGGCTAGATGAGATGAGGATGAGGGAGTAGTATTTTTGCTTTCTTTTTATATCATTTTCTCATATTTAATCATCACTTTAGGATTTTCAAGAGAGCTTATCAAGAAGGAAGAAGATGATAATGGATAATCAATAATGATATCAAATCCTTTTGTGATGAATAGAAATAAAACATATGATTGATATATAACCATGGTCAAGTATGAATGGCTAAGAATGAGTAGAGAAACAACTAGAGTTAGGGTTTGGTTAAGTTAAAAATGTGTCATCACAAAATATCACAACCATGACAAAAAGAAAAATGCTTCTAGAAGGAACTTGAAGCATCTAACCCTAATCAAACCCTAACCTCAATTAATCATCCTTAAACATGTTTAACAATTAATCATGTCATGTCACAATAATATATATCACATATATATTATATATTTGCAACAAAAGAAAATAATACAATTAACATATATCGCATATATATCAATGTATCATCCACTGAGAAAATGAAATAATAGAGCGAGCCATTATTAGATAATGTAATACAATATATCATATATATTATTATACATTAAATCATCGAATCAACACTTGAATCGATGATCCGGCTATATCGAATATTACCGACTAATATATCATGTACCGATTTATCGAATCAACACTTGATCCGATGACCCGGTTCATATCTAAATATCCTGAGAATATAATACGGTATCCCATATCGCATTATTCTCGTTCCTGCGCATATCACATATGTGCCACTACTCCATTTCGCCTGAGCCATGAAACCTCTGTGTAGGACTCTAAAGAATCGTCAATACGCCGGTAGCAGTTGATGATCATATCAAACACCCACAAGCTGCAAGCGGTCAGCTAAACGTAACAGCCACCCAGGTATTGAGCGATCAGAAGATCAACAAGCTAGCCAGTGCGTTCTCCTGTGAATCCAACTAGTAACACTCCCGTACAGTCCGGTCTGTTCGTCTGATATGTCGCATATCAAGTCTAGGGGTGGTATACGTCAGACCCCAGTAACCGATAAGTCGTGTCGATGTGTGGCTCATAACGGGTCGAGAAACTACTGGTAACACTTACCAGTAAATCTCTATATCAGCCCTGGCCAGGGACTTCCAGTTATAGCCAATCGAACACAGCACAACATCTACTCCCTATACCGGGAGAGACGAATCCCCTCCTATCGCTCATTGCCTCCATGTGATTCGGGACTGTACCCAAAAGCCACCATTTTGCATGCCCTCTTGGACGTGGTAAGGTGGAAATCAAAGCACGGTGGGAATCACACAAGACTCCATGACGATCTCGGGTCTACAGACTACCCTGTACCAGTGTCACCGGAGAACTGCCATCTGACGTGTGGTATATCACCATCTGGGAGTTCTCGGCGAGTCCGTCCAGTGTACCCAGTCTCCACTGAGCACCCGTACAACATCTCTGATGTCTAACACCGATGGATATGGGATCATCCATCGCCCATCATATAGGTCAAGATGCGTATACGCTAGTCTACTCTGGTGTATCGATGCCCTGTCTCGATATACCCTCGACTAGGAACAGTTATAGGATGTACTCATCGACTACCGCGGCCCCACTAGTATGATCTCATCATAGTCCCAGTAGTCGAGTACAAGTCCTAAGGGCTTTATCAACATGTGAGAGTAAAACAGTAAATCAATACAAGTCAACATGTTAAGATAAAGTGAAACCAAATAGCATACTATCATGACGAGCAAGAAAGCCATCTCTATATATAACCAAGCATCCATTATAATATACATCATATGTACAACAATGGCCTCTAGGGCATATACATAACTAACAATCTCCCACTTGCACTAAGGCCAGCTGCTGTAGTATCGCATACCTAGCATCCCGAATAATCTCTCAAACTGTTTCTGGGGAATAGCCTTCGTGAATGGATCCGCAGTGTTGTCTTTCGTATCTACTCTCCTGACCTCGATCTCCCGGCGATCAACTATCTCCCTGATCAGATGATACCGCCTCAGAATATGTCTGGACTTCTGATGGGACCTGGGTTCCTTGGCCAAAGCGACAGCTCCATTGTTATCGCAATACAGAGGTATTGGATGCTCAATCGATGGAACCACACCAAGTTCACTAATGAACTTCTTGATCCAGACAGCCTCTTTGGCAGCATCGTTGGCAGCGATGTATTCAGCCTCCATCGTTGAGTCTGCAACGGTATCCTGTTTGGAACTCTTCCAACATACCGCCCCTCCATTGAGGGTGAAGTCAAAACCCGAATGCGACTTAGAGTCGTCCTTATCACTTTGGAAGCTGGAATCGGTAAAGGACACCACCTGGAGTTCTCCGTTACCATACACCAAGAACATCTCCTTAGTCCTTCGTAAGTACTTGAGAATGTTCTTCACTGCTGTCCAATGACTCTCTCCTGGATCTGCGTGATACCGACTCACTACACTTAGTGAGTATGCTACATCGGGTCTGGTACACACCATTGCATACATGATAGAGCCTACTGCCGAAGCATAGGGTATCCCTTGCATGCGAGCTCTCTCCAAATCAGTCTTGGGAGACATCTCTTTGGAGAGAGTGAGTCCAGAGATCGTGGGCTGATTCCCACGCTTGGATTCTTCCATACTAAACCTCTTTAGTATGGTGTCAATGTACCTGGATTGGGACAATCCCAGTATCCGTTTAGATCTATCTCTATAGATCATGATTCCCAATATGCAGGAGGCATCACCTAGATCTTTCATTGAGAATCTCTGTGATAAGAAGAGCTTGACTGATTGCAGCATAGGAATATCATTTCCTATCAAGAGTATGTCATCCATGTACAATACGAGGAAGACAACCTTACCCTCTGCTACCTTCTTATAGATACAAGGTTCATCTATATTTTTGATGATGTCAAACTCTTTGACTACAACATCAAAACAGATGTTCCAACTCCGCGATGCTTGCTTTAACCCATAAATGGATTTAAGCAGCTTGTACACCTTTCCGCTGCTCCCACTATCTACGAAGCCCTCTGGCTGAGTCATGTACACGCACTCTTCTAAATCACCGTTTAGAAAGGCGGTCTTAACATCCATTTGCCAGATTTCGTAGTCATGGTATGCAGCAATGGCAAGTAAGATCCGGATGGACTTAAGCATAGCCACTGGAGAAAAGGTTTCGTCATAATCCACACCTGGACGTTGACGAAAACCCTTTGCTACTAGTCTAGCTTTGAAAGTCTCAACTTTTCCATCTACACCAAATTTCTTTTTAAAAATCCACTTGCTCCCAATGGGTTTTACCCCTTCAGGAGCATTTTCTAAAATCCGTACTTTATTGGTGTACATGGATTCCATCTCAGATCGCATTGCATCCAGCCATTTCACAGAGTCACCACTCGTGATGGCCTGCTCGAAACTAGTCGGTTCATCATCATCCATGATGCAATCCTCGCTTCCACCATCAATGAGAAAACCGTAGTATCTCTCAGGTGGACGAGAAACCTTACTAGATCGGCGGAGAGGCTGGGGTTCGTCGGGTACTACTGAATCCTCTGGTTCCAATAAATCATCAGTTGTAGTCTGTGGTGCTGGAAGCTCTTCCAGCTCTACCTCTCTGCCACTAATTTCTTTTGCAAGAAATTCCATTTCCAAAAAGGTGGCATGTTGAGCAACAAACACTTTTTGTTCCTCAGCGTGGTAGAAAAAATATCCTTGAGAATTCTTTGGATATCCCACAAATTTGCAAAGGACTGATCGTGCCTCGAGTTTGTCCGGATTTTGTCTTTTGACATAGGCCGGACAACCCCATATCTTAACTCGTTTAAAATATGGTCTCTTCCCGCTCTATATCTCATATGGTGTGGTAGGTACAGATTTAGACGGAACTAGATTCAATATGTATATGACTGTCTCAAGCGCATACCCCCAGAAGGAAATAGGTAACTCAGCATCGCTCATCATAGATCGCACCATATCTAATAGGGTCTGATTCCTTCGTTCCGATACACCGTTGTGCTGTGGTGTATAAGGAGGAGTAAGCTGAGAGAGAATCCCATTCTCTTTTAGATAATCTAGGAATTCACCGCTTAAGTATTCACCTCCTCGATCAGATCGAAGAATCTTAATACTTTTGCCCGTTTGGTTCTCTACTTCGTGCTTATATTCTCTGAATTTCTCAAAAGCTTCAGACTTGTGTTTCATCAGAAACACATGTCCGTATCTAGAGAGATCGTCAGTGAATGTAATGAAGTAGGAAGAACCGTTCCTGGCATGCGTAGACATGGGACCGCATACATCACTATGTACCAGTCCTAAGAGTTCGGTAACTCTTTCTCCGTGTCCACTAAACGGAGCTTTGGTCATTTTTCCTTTGAGACATGAATGGCAAGTATCATAAGATGATAATTCGAACGGATTCAAATAACCATCCTTATTTAACTTAGCCAGTCGTGTCGCATTGATATGACCAAGTCTACAATGCCACAAGTAGGATTCGTTCACATCTGAACTTTTCCTCTTGTGTGTGTTTTGTATATTCAGGACTGTATTCAGATTTAGAATGAATATGCCATTATGTAACGAGCCTGATGCAATCAACTTTTGATCTAGGAATATGTTCATAACATTATCCTGTACTACAAAATTATATCCCTCTTTACTCAATAAAGAAAATGATATAATGTTGCACATCATGTTCGATATATAATAGCACTCATTTAGAATCAGTGTATTACGACTTGGTAATACAAGGTGATATTCGCCAACTGCTTTAGCTACAATACTTGCACCGTTCCCTACTTGAACGGAATGATCACCTTTTCCTAGTTCTCTACCTTTTCGCAGCCCATGGAACAATTTACATATGTGGGATCCTGATCCGGTATCTAATACCCAGGACGTAGGGTGAACTGAGAAACAGTTCTCAATAACTAACACACCCGAAGAAGATGCATCAACATGCATGTTCTTTTGGGCGGCTTGAGAAGCTAGACATTCTCTTATTTCCTGTTCAGTCTTATAACTCTTATAAGAAAAAACGGGTCCAACGTTCCCCTGCTCAGTATAATAAGCGGGTTCAGTCAATACATCAATATTATTATCTTGATTATGGCCTGACATGGTCGCTAACTGGAGAGAGAGAGAAGAAAACACTTTAGCGTATGCTCTTGCAAGATTAGATTGGTTATTATCTTATCTAATCAGGATGTCTCCCACTGTTTTTATCAAATCTACCTTCAAAACCCTAAAAGGTAAGATTAGCCGGGATTAATTACACCCTACAATTTCGTCAATCTTTCAGCCAGATCAGTGTCGGTACTTTGAGGGAGGTTCCCCGTGCTTTCGCACGGACCTAATTAAAGTAAACCTCATTTTCCCAGAGGCGTAACCCCGTTAACACTTTTCTAGACACCTACTTGAATGACTAATTGTCCTGTGTAAAACTCTCCCAGGAGTAACTCTTACTCGCAGTGGGTATCGGGATCCAACTATCTCATAGAAGGTATGCAATCTCATTGCAAATTTCAACACTTGAAATTCCCGATAATATTTTGCCCCTAGCGATCTATGACCTTGACTAAGTCAACAAACCATAAATCGCAAGTCAAGTTCAGCCCGTACATTTCTTGATTGAATTAAACCCACCCGTACGACCCTTGACTGAGTCAACAAGGCCCTGCGAATACCCTAATCCAATCACATCTCATGTTTTTAGCAGATAAACACTACTTAGCTACCGTACACTACGCCTTGACTAAGTCAACAAACATAGCACGAATACTAAATAATATCTATCTGAAATGACGGAGGGCTACGCAGGTTTTTCAGAAAACCCTGAGCGTAATGAACTTGATATCGTCGTAGAATCGAGTGGTTTTTAAAAAGGAGTGTTTTTGAGGCTTTTCTTAGTTTCGCTAAAGGGGTCACTCCCGGTGAAGGGATCGTCGGCCCTTTCCTCATCGACTAAGGTGCAGGATATATCATATATACCGCTGTGCAAAGAAAAACACTAAAAGCAATCAAAAGACAAACCGCGTTTTGTAGCATCTTCCAGTTTCGCTAAAGGAGTCACTCCCGGTGAAGGGATCTCGGTCCTTTCCTCATCGAATAAGGTGCGGGACATATCATATATGTCACTGTGCAAAGCAAAACTGTAGCTACCCTTTTTATAAAGTTTTTGATTCTACAACATCTTTAGGTTTCTTTTCTTTTTATTAATCTTATTAATAAAAATCCCATCAGCTTATGCTTCCTAAGCATCACAGAAGAAACGAAAGCAGTAATATTTATATATCAGCATATATATAGTATAAGCATTCGTCTCAGGCAGTAATATGATCTCAGCACAGAACATTGCAGCAGAAGAACATATATGAAATATTGGATATACTAGGACGTCCGTGTTTTCAATACGAGCCTGTATAAAACACGGATTCCATGGTCGCGACGAATAGCCAAACCCACATCCCAAGACCCCTACGAGAGCGGCAAGTAACACTGCCAATTCTAGGGTTAGGAGACCCGGTCTCGACTCCTCGAGATGGCCTCACACTGGACCCTAGAACCCGGTTACTTGTGCTCCCCTCCTTGGGTCTACCTAATGCGGAAAAGTAAATAATATACACTGGTGACAGCATCCGGAACATGGAAGTGCCCCAAATAAAAGAATATTACATTACAAATGAATTTTACATGAATGAAAATAAAAACCCTCATCTCACATAAAACCCCCGGCTATTCTGATCGCGACGATCCAATATAACATATCACAGCAACACATAATATCTCATATCATCAACGTAAGTAAATATGCGCATCCCAATTGTCGTTGACATATAGCAACGAAACCGGCGATATCACATATTACACTTACGGTCACAGAAAAGAAAGTGTAAAACTACAATATTTGGAATCCACAATCACTTTAGACATCGTAAATCCGAAATATCACATACTTCGAATTTCATGCCTAACTCTATGAATTCCACATATTGTATCACATTCCAGATAAATAGACAGTATTAAACTTTCCGAACAGATAATCAAATACCCAAAATTTCCTAAAGTGCTTAACTCTTGAGCGGAGTTCAAATAATCCCAGAATATGTCACAGTACCGGTGATCCAGCCGTAGAAGGGCCAAGCCAACGCCTCACATGTGGCACGCCGTACTGCCCCAAACCCGAAGGTTCAAAAGGCAGTTCAAGACGGTCACATAATCGAGTTAAGGTTTGTTGTCTTCTAGAGGGTCCACCGCTTAACTTGTACAATTTTTCCGAAAGATTTAAACCCGAAAAAATTTCAACACTTGAAAGTTTGCCGTACCAGGAAACAGTAAGTTAATGATATCCGTTCAAATAGTTTAACAATTTCTAAATATCCGGAAAGAAATACGAACTTAAATATTCCGATCAAATCTACTATTACAAAAAAAAACCCCAGAATTTTCAACACCTGAAACAGATTAAAAATACCCAGAAAACTCAACAAGTACCTACGGTTTTTACCATGAAGCCACGTGTCGCCAATCGATCAATCCGCCGCGGAACCGCGCCGCAAGCCTAGCTTGCGCCGCGGTTCCGCCGCCGTTTGGTCGAGTTGGAGGCTCGGGCTTCATGGTAATTCTTAGAATTCCCTGCTGAATTTTTTACATATTTTTAATTCAGAAAAATCCCAAAATTTAAAAAATTTCCAGAGAGGGGTCTTTTTGCGTCGTTTCGGGTTCGATCGGAGTTTTAACTTCGTAAACACATCGCCTAATGCTCTAGCTAGGCTATGATACCACTGTAGGGTTCCTAGGCACTCTTGTGAAGGTTCAAAAGGCATCAAACATGCCCGGATAAAAATTTAGACGGGCCGAACAACCCAAAGCCGGGATCTTTGCTAGATTATTAGGGTTTAACATGCAAGAAGATAACTTTTATCTAAGTGTGAGGGATTACAACCTTTGTAGTCCACTCCTTCACTTCACAAGCTCCGAGTAGAAGTCCTTTTGCCGCGATCCACGATCTCCCGGACTCATGAGAGGCTCCACGACTCGAACGATCCATTCTAGCTTTTCGTATTCCAAATCTCCGATGATCTACGTTGAGGTTTCAAAGAACTCAAGCTATCTCACTCTTAAAGAAGTGAACACACTAATCCCATGGGCTAGATGAGATGAGGATGAGGGAGTAGTATTTTTGCTTTCTTTTTATATCATTTTCTCATTTTTAATCATCACTTTAGGATTTTCAAGAGAGCTTATCAAGAAGGAAGAAGATGATAATGGATAATCAATAATGATATCAAATCCTTTTGTGATGAATAGAAATAAAACATATGATTGATATATAACCATGGTCAAGTATGAATGGCTAAGAATGAGTAGAGAAACAACTAGAGTTAGGGTTTGGTTAAGTTAAAAATGTGTCATCACAAAATATCACAACCATGACAAAAAGAAAAATGCTTCTAGAAGGAACTTGAAGCATCTAACCCTAATCAAACCCTAACCTCAATTAATCATCCTTAAACATGTTTAACAATTAATCATGTCATGTCACAATAATATATATCACATATATATTATATATTTGCAACAAAAGAAAATAATACAATTAACATATATCGCATATATATCAATGTATCATCCACTGAGAAAATGAAATAATAGAGCGAGCCATTATTAGATAATGTAATACAATATATCATATATATTATTATACATTAAATTATCGAATCAACACTTGAATCGATGATCCGGCTATATCGAATATTACCGACTAATATATCATGTACCGATTTATCGAATCAACACTTGATCCGATGACCCGGTTCATATCTAAATATCCTGAGAATATAATACGGTATCCCATATCGCATTATTCTCGTTCCTGCGCATATCACATATGTGCCACAACTCCGTTTCGCCTGAGCCAAGAAACCTCTGTGTAGGACTCTAAAGAATCGTCAATACGCCGGTAGCAGGTGATGATCATATCAAACACCCACAAGCTGCAAGCGGTCAGCTAAACGTAACAGCCACCCAGTTATTGAGCGATCAGAAGATCAACAAGCTAGCCTGAGTGTTCTCCTGTGAATCCAACCAGTAACACTCCCGTACAGTCTGGTCTGTTCGTCTGATATGTCGCATATCAAGTCTAGGGGTGGTATACGTCAGACCCCAGTAACCGATAAGTCGTGTCGATGTGTGGCTCATAACGGGTCGAGAAACTACTGGTAACACTTACCAGTAAATCTCTATATCAGTCCTGGCCAGGGACTTCCAGTTATAGCCAATCGAAGACAGCACAACATCTACTCCCTATACCGGGAGATACGAATCCCCTCCTATCGCTCATTGCCTCCATGTGATTCGGGACTGTACCCAAAAGCCACCGTTTTGCACGCCCTCTTGGACATGGTAAGGTGGAAATCAAAGCACTGTGGGAATCACACAAGACTTCATGACGATCTCGGGTCTACAGACTACCCTGTACCAGTGTCACCGGAGAACTGCCATCTGACGTGTGGTATATCACCATCTGGGAGTTCTCGGCGAGTCCGTTCAGTGTACCCAGTCTCCACTGAGCACCCGTACACCATCTCTGATGTCTAACACCGATGGATATGGGATCATCCATCGCCCATCATATGGGTCAAGATGCGTATACGCTAGTCTACTCTGGTGTATCGATGCCCTGTCTCGATATACCCTCGACTAGGAACAGTTAGAGGATGTACTCATCGACCACCGCGGCCCCACTAGTATGATCTCATCATAGTCCCAGTAGTCGAGTACAAGTCCTAAGGGCTTTATCAACATGTGAGAGTAAAACAGTAAATCAATACAAGTCAACATGTTAAGATAAAGTGAAACCAAATAACATACTATCATGACGAGCAAGAAAGTCATCTCTATATATAACTAAGCATCCATTATAATATACATCATATGTACAACAATAGCCTCTAGGGCATATACATAACTAACACACTTATGCCATCCGCATTCGCCTCGATGTCCCCTCGTGCACCGTTAGGTTAGGTAACTAACGCCAGGGCGGGGCGGGGCTAGCGCGGGTGTAAAACATAAGTAACGTCTATATAATATATCGTATATATACTATATACAGTATCTATCACCACATATCAAATGATCACATCACAGATATCGCAGCAGAAGAAACATATATGAAATATTGGATATACTAGGATGTCCATGTTTTCAATATGAGCCAGTATAAAACATGGATTCCACGGTCGCGATGAATAGCCAAACCCACATCCCTAGAACCCTACGAGAGCGGCAAGTAACCCTGCCAATTCTAGGGTTAGGAGACCCAGTCTCGACTCCTCGAGATGGTCTCCCACTGGACCCCAGAACCCGGTTACTTGTGCTCCCCACCTTGGGTCTACCTAATGCGGAAAAGTAAATAATATACAATTGGTGACATCAACCTCAGCCCGGAAGTGCCCCAATAAAAGAATATTACATACATTGAATTTTACATGAATGAAAAAGAAAAACTCTCATCTTACATACCCCCGGCTATTCAGAACACGACGATCCAATATAACATATCACAGCAACACATAATATCTCATATCATCAATGTAAGCAAGTATGCGCATCCCAATTGTCGTTGACATATTCCAACGAAACCGGTGATATCACATATTACACTTACGGTCGCAGAAAAGAAAGTGTAAAACTACAACAGTTGGAATCCGCAACCTCCTTAGACATCGCATGCCTAACTAAATGAATTCCTTAGACATCGCATGCCTAAAAATTATAAACCCCGCATTTTAGTCTCATTATCGAAAACTCTTTTCACTATCAAGTCGGGCAATTCAACAAGATTCCCGACAACCTGATCGAATGCTTGTCGCAAACTTTAGTAGACGGCCGTACCCCCGGATGTCGTCGATGAAGTGCACTAAGGCGGAACACCGCTGCCGCGAGCACCCGAACGGATGCTTTTGGCGACGGGGTTCTCCTCCAGTCACTTGGTCGGGGCTATGGGGCGTGGCTGTCTGTTAAGTATACCCGACGAGTATCCGCGTACACAACGTGATTGCAACGGACTTTTGATCACATCAAAATCCCGTGGCAACCGATCAACTGAGACTAAACTGCTGTGTTTATAACATTCAAATCAGCTATCTCTTAACAATTTGTGGATTCCAAATATTGTATCACATTCCAGTTAAATAGACAATGTTAAAATTTCCGATCGAATAATCAAACACCAAAGTTTTCCCAAATAGCTCAACACTTGAGCGGAGTTCAAAAATATCCATCACATGCCACAATACCAATGGTCCAGCCGTAGAAGGGTCAAGCCAACGCCTCACATGTGGCACGCCGTACTGCCTCAAACCCTAAGGTTCAAAAGGCAGTTCAAGACGGTCACATAATCGAGTTATGGTTTGATGTCTTCTAGAGGGTCCATCGCGTTACTTGCACTACTTAGACGTTCTTAAACTACGGAAAAATCCAACACTTGGAAATTTTCCGGCAGGGGGAAAAATGAGATATTGATATCCGGTCGAACTTTTTAACACTTTCTAAATTACCCGGAAAAACACAAAAACAAAGTTAAATTATCCGATCAAACCAACGAGTCCCCAATACACCCAAGAAAACTCAATTATTGAGTATAAATCAAAAATTCCCAAAAAACAGAGGAATTACATACGGGCATTACTGTGCAAAGCACGTGCCAAGAGTCACCTTTATGGCCGGGGAACCGCCGCGCAAGCCAGGGTGGGGCCGCGGTTCCGCGGCGCATTGGTCGACTTAGATGCACGTGCTCCACAGTAATTCCTATAAAACCCTGCTGAATTTTTTGGATATTTTTAATTTGGAAAAATACACAGTTTCAGAAAATGTATAGAGAAGGGTTTTGATTAGGGTTTCGGGGTTCGATCGGATATATAACTTCGTCTACACTTCGCCTAATGATCTAGCTTGGCTCTGATACCACTGTAGGGTTGCTAGGCACACGCACAAGGGTTTACGAGGCATCAACCATGCCCGATTAAAATTTTAGCCGTGCCGAACAATTCAAAGCCGGATCTTTAAACTAGGGTTTAGGCGAAAACAAGCATGTTAAACTCTTTAACACTATGTGAAAGAGATTACAACCTTTGTAGATCCAGTCCTTCACTTCATTAGCTCCGTGTAGACATCCCCATCGCTGCGATTGTGAACTCTGGACTCTAGAGAAGCTCCACGAGAAGAACGAACGTGCTTAATACGATGACTTTGAGGCCGAAGATGATCTACGTCGGGGATACACTAACTCAAGCTATTCCTTCAGTAGGTCATGAACTTTGTGAAGATAACACACTCTACTACATGGAAAGTGGTAGAGGATGAAGAAGTAGGAAGTGGGCTCACTTTAGAATTGATTTTCTCACTCTTTTTCTCATGGAACCATTGGAGCTAGCAAGCTTTTGGATGGAGCTTGATGAAGAAGAAGAAGAAGAAAGAATAATTCCATCCAAATGAAAACTTATCCAAATGAATTATTGCACCATGGTTGAGTTAAGCCCTCATGCTTAACTCATGTAGAGAATTAACCAAGGCATTAGGTTAAGGGTTGGGTTAACTAATATCCTAAGGAATGACAAAAGAGTTGACTTTGTCAATGTTTATCAAGCTTCCTGAAGCTTGATAACTTTGACCAAAGTCTCACCTCTTTTGTTATTTATTTGGAAATTAGTAAACCCTAATTTAACCTTGATTTGGTTTAAGTCTCATACATCCAACTTGTGTGTATCATCAAACATGATACAAACTTGTACACTTGCATATATCACATATAAACAATGTGCACAAACTAGTGAGAAAATAAATCATAAGTGAGCTAATACTAGTTAATGCAATGTAATATATAAAATATATAATTATGCATTTAATTATTAAATCAAATCTTGATTTAATAATCCGGCAATAACCGACTAATATCAGGTGTAACAACTTATCGAATCAACACTTGATCCGATAACCCGGCTATATCGCATACAACCGATCAATGTCACGAATCGCGAGAATAGAATACGGTATCTCATATCGTATTAATCTCGGTCCCGCACATATCACATATGTGCTCCTACTCCGTTTCGCTTGAGCCAGGAAACCCCTGTGTAGGACTCTAAAGACTCGTCAATACACCGGTAGTAGGTGATGATCATATCAAACACCCACAAGCCGCAAGCGGTGTGCTAAATGTAACGGCCACCCAGGTATTGAGCGATCATAAGATCAACAAGCAAGCCCGCTAGTTCTCATGTGAATCCAATCAGTAACACTACCGTACAGTCCGATCTCGTCGTCTGATATGTCGCATATCTCGCCTAGCGTTGTTAAACGTCAGACCCCAGTAGCTCGATAAGTCGTGTCGATATGAGGTCTATAAAAGTTCGAGAAACTACTGGTAACACTTACCAATAAATCTCAGCAACCCTGGCCAGGGATTTCCGGTTATAGCTAATCGAACACAGCGCAATATCAACTCCCTATACCGGGAGAGACGAATCCCCTCCTATCGCTCATTGCCTCCATGTGATTCGGGACTGTACCCAAAAGCCACCTTTTTGCACGCCCTCTTGGACGTGGTATGATGGAAATCAAAGCATAGTGGGAATCACACAAGACTCTATGGCGATCTCGGGTCAACAGACTAAGCTTTACCAGTGTCACCAGAGAACTGCCATCTGACGTGAGGTATAATACCATCTGGGAGTTCTCGGCAAGTCCGTCCAGTGCACCCAGTCTCCACTGAGCACCCGTACACCATCTTTGATGTCAAACACCGATGGATATGGAATCATCCATCGCCCATCATATGGGTCAAGATGCGTATACGCTAGTCTACTCTGGTGCATCAATGCCCTGTCTCGATACACCCTCGACTAGGAACAGTTATAGGATGTACTTGTCGACTACCGTGGCCCTACTAGTATGATCTCATCATAGTCCCAGTAGTCGAGTACATATCCCTAGGTCTTTACCAACATGTAACAGAGAGACAATCAGTGTACACGTTAAGGTAAAGAGTAACCAGATAGCATACTATCATGTCGAGCAAGAAAGTCCTCTCTATATATGTCCAAGCATCCACTAAAATATACATCTCATGTATAGTAATGGCCTCTAGGGCATACATATAACTAACACTTTTAAACCCATGGACTACGATGTCCTTAACCCGGACTGTGGAGTCCCTTTAAACCCACGGACTATGATGTCCTTAACCTCGGACTGTGGGGTCCTATTAAACCCACGGACTATGATGTCCTTAACCTTGGACCACTATGTCCTTAAACTGGTAATCGACCGAAATGTCCCTAAATTAAACAATAGAGCCCAAATGCTCTATTGTTGGATCAAATGATCCTGTTAAGTTGATCTTAGTCTAAAATTAGACTAACGTGTCCTTAACTAACATTTAAGTTGATCTTAGTCTAAAATTAGACTAACGTATCCTTAACAAACATTTAAGTTGATCTTAGTCTCAAATGAGACTAACGTATCCTTAAACCCAAACCCCAAACCCAAATCTAAGAAAATACGGATTTGGACTAATCCATGCCCTACGGGTGACAACATACATTAGTCTCCGTATACAATCCATGGGCAACCACAAACAAAACAAACACAAACGAAACGAAGTGACCATCTGGAGAAGGAGAAAGTTGTTACCGCAATGCGGTAGCGTAATTAACTGTAGGGAAGAGCGTCCCCACAATCAAAAACCCCTCAAACGAGGGGGAATCTGACGAAGTGTGCTATATCGGCCGCATCCGTTTAAACCTTCAATACACGGTGCCATAAATCAACTTGGCATCTTCGGAGAGGTGGACGGATAGCACCAATTAGCATCTGCCCCGAAATTCAAGCTAGACGTTCACCGCGTCTTTGCCGCGTCTTTCGGCGGGGAACAATAGTGATCACATCAAAGAGCAGTAGAAGAAACATATGAAATATTGGATATATTAGGAGGTCCGTATTTTATTTTGAGCCTATATAAAACACGGATTCCACGGTCGCGATGAATAGCCAAACCCACATCCCTAGACCCCTGGGAGAGCGGCAAGCAACCCTACCAATTCGAGAATTAGGAAACCCGGACTCGACTCCTCGAGTCGGTCTCCCACTGGACTCTAGAACATGGTTACTTGTGCTCCCCTCCTTGGGTCTATCTTAATGCAGAAAAGTAAATAATATACAACAATGGTGACATCATCCTCAACCCGGAAGTGCTCCAATAAAAGAATATTACATACAATGAATTTTACATGAATGAAAAATAAAAACTCTCATCTCACATAAAAACCCCGGCTATTAAGAACACGACGATCCAATATAACATATCACAGCAACACATAACATCACATGTTATCAACGTAAGTAAATATGCGTATCCCAATTGTCGATGATGTATAGCAACGAAACCGGCGATACACTACATATTACACTTACGGTCGCAGAAAAGTAAACGTAAAACTACAACATTTTGAATCTACAATCACCTTAGACATCATAAATCTGAAATATCACATATATCGCATTTCATGCCTAACTCTATGAATTCCATATATTGTATCACATTCCAGAAAAAGCTAGACGATGTTAAACATTCTGATCGAATCAAAAAATACCCACAATTACCCAATATCAACACTTGAGCGTAGTTTGAAAGTATCGATCACATGTCACAGTACCAATGAACCAGCCGTAGAAGGGCCAACCAATGCCTCACCTGTAGCACCACTGAACTACCACAAATCCTAAGGTTCAGTGGCGGTTCTGACGATCACAGAATTGAGTTAAGGTTTTGTTCTTCTAGGTGGTTCATCGAATCACTTGCGCGATATTTGATTGTTTCAAACTTGGAAAAAATCCAACTCTTGAATAAATTTCCAGCGAGGGTTAAAGTGGTTATCTGATATCCGTTCGAACTTTTTTACACCGTCTAAAAAACCCGAAATACTGTTAGAATTACGACTACAAAACACACCGTGTTGCATTTGCAGAAAATTAACATCACATGAAAATTTAGCAAAAAAAAACAACACCTGAAACATCAAAACCCATCCACTTGAACGCTGAAACAATTTTAGGGGGGGCGGTAGCTCGGAATTAGGCTGAGATTAGGGGTGTGTGGCCGGCCTACTGTTCATGGAATTGCCCCAAATTTCACCTGTGTTCTTGTCATATTACATACAACATTCTGCACTTGTTTGAAAAATTTTTAGAGCTCATTTAAAATTCGACAGAAACTTTGTTTTGATGCATCAAGTTTTGGATTTGTTTCGGTTTCGTAATCCTACACAATCCGTCTAAATTTCTAGCTTGGCTCTGATACCACTGTAGGGCTACTAAGCCCAACAACAAGGTTTCGGGGGGCATCGTCAATGCCATTTTCAAAAATTTGCCATGCTTGTTAACCCTAACCCTAGAATCTTAACTAAAGATTTAGACAAAAGCAATATTTAAACAACTTTACATCTAAGTGTTTGCGGAATACAACCTTTGTAGACCGGTCCTTCGCTTCTAAAGCTCCGAGTTGAAGTCCTTTCGCTGCGATCCAGGTCGCAGACTTTTGAGAGGCTCCACAAAGTGAATGATCCATTCTTGCTTGAAGTCTTCCAAATCCAAGATGATCTACTTTGAGGAAACACAAACCCTAACTATCTCTTCACTTGTATAAAACTAGTAAAGCCAACACCCTAAACTATATGGCTAGTATAGAGGAGTATGATGAAGTAGGAATTTTGCCCACTTTAGAATTTAGTTTCTCACTATTTTTCTATCTTGATCAAAACCCTAGAAAGCTTCTCACTTGAGCTCAAGGAAGAAGATGAAGCAAAATGAAATGAGAGTGAGAGTGAGGTTAGAAATGCAACCATGGTGAGTATATGTCATCCTTAACTCATGTAGAGAATAAACCATAGTTAATGGTAATGGTTGGATTTATAAATATCTAAAAAAAAACAAAAATGGTGGACTAGACAATGGTTATCCAAAACAACCATGGAAAATTCCAATCATTTTTGAATTTCCTAAATAAATAAAAACCTTTCATTATCTTTTATATGGTGTAATTCTCATACACCCATGTTGCATATATAACCTAGCATGTTACAGTAATATATATCACATATATATTATTTATGTAACAAAAGAAAACAATACAATAAACATATATCATATATATGTTAAATGTATCAAAAGTGAGAAATATAAATACTTAAGTGAGCAAATATTAGTTAATGTAATTTAATATATCAAATATATTATTATACATTAAATTATTGAATCAACACTTGATCCGATAATCCGGCTATATCACATTTAACCAACTAATATAAAATGTGTCATTTCATCGAATCAACACTTGATCCGATGGCCCGGCTATATCGTATATAACCGGCCGATATCACATATCACGAGAATGGAATACGGTATCACATACTTGTAATATTCTCGGTTACGCACATATCACATATGTGCACCTACTCCGTTTCACCTGAGCAAGGAAACCTCTGTGTAGGACTCTAAAGACTCGTCGATACGCCGGCAGTAGGTGATGATCATATAAAACACCCACAATCTGCTAGCGGTCAGCTAAACGTAACATCCACCCGGGTATTGAGAGACCAGAAGATCAACAAGCAAACCTGTACACACTCCTGCAAAGCCTATCAGTAACACTACCGTACAGTCCGGTCTCTTCGTCTGATATGTCGCATATCCAGTCTAGGTGTGGTAAATGTCAGACCCCAATAACCGATAAGTCATGCCGATACGAGGCTCAGGTCGAGAAACTACTGATAACACTTACCAGTAAATCTCTAAAACAGCCCTGGCCAGTGACTTCCCTGTTATGGCCAATCGAGCACAGCGCAACATCAACCCCCAATACCGGGAGAGACGAAACCCCTCCAGCGCTCATTGCCTCCATGTGACTCGGGACTGTACCTAAAAACCACCGTTTTGCACGTCCTCTTGAACGTGGTAAGGTGGAAATCAAAGCACAGAGGGAATCACACAAGACTCTATGACGATCTCGGGTCTACAGACTAACCTGTACCAGTGTCACCAGAAAACTGCTATCTGACGATAGGTATAATACCAACTAGGAGTTCTTGGTGAGTCCATCCAGTGTACTCAGTCTCCACTAATCACCCGTATACCATCTCTGATGTCAAACACCAATGGATATGGGATCATCCATCGCCCATCAAATGGGTCGAGAAGCGTATACGCTAGTCTACTCTGGTATATCGATGCCCCGTCTCGATACACACATGACTAGGAACATTAAAGGATGAACTTATGGACTACCATGGCCCCACTAGTATGATCTGCATCATAATCCTGGTAGTCAAGTACACATCCTAAGGGCTTTACTAACAAGTAACCATAAGACAGTATCAAGAGACAAGTATACATGTTAATATAAAGGGCAACCTGATAGAATACTATCATGTTGAGCAAGAAAGTCCTCTCTATATATGTCTACGCATCCAATATAATATACATCATTTGTACAATAATGGCCTCTAGGGCATACTTACAAGTAACAGAATTGGTAGGGTTGCTTGCTTCTCTCATAGGGGTCTAGGGATATGGGTTTGGCTATTCATCGCGACCGTGGAATCCGTGTTTTATACAGGCTCAAAATAAAACACGGACCTCCTAGTATATCCACTATTTCATATGTTATCTTCTGCTGCTGATATTTTGTGATGTGATCATTTTATATGCGTGAGACGAATGCTTTAATATTGTATATATGATATATAATAAACGTTGCTTATGTTTTGCACCCGCGCTAGTCCCGTCCCGCTATGCCGTTAGTTATGTAACCTAACTGTGCATAACGGGACACTGTGGCGAATGTTGATGGCATAAGCGTACGTTGTATTTTTGTTTCTTCTGTGATGCTTAGGAAGCATAAATGATTGGACTTCATTAATGAGATTAATGAAAGAAAAAGAAACCTTAAAGATGTTGTAGAATCAAATTTTCAAAAAGGGTAGCTCTAGTTTTTGCTTTCCATAGCGGTATTCCTTGTAGAATAT
Source organism: Agapanthus africanus (assembly GCA_030015575.1). Classification (NCBI taxonomy): domain Eukaryota; kingdom Viridiplantae; phylum Streptophyta; class Magnoliopsida; order Asparagales; family Amaryllidaceae; genus Agapanthus; species Agapanthus africanus. The sequence goes on from JASDDO010000010.1 coordinate 273,073,363, forward strand.
ATAGCACCTTATTCGATAAGGAAAGAGCCGAGATCCCTTCACTGGCAATGACCTCGTTAACGAAACTAGCAGATCCTATAACTCACTCGGTTTTGTTTTTGATTGCTTCTATAGTTCTTGCTTTGTATAGTGGTATTTGTGAAATATCCTGCACCTTATTCGATAAGGAAAGAGCTGAGATCCCTTCACCGGGAGTGACTTCTTTAGCGAAACTAGAAAAAGCCTGAAAAAAACACTCTTTTTCAAAAAATTCAATTGTTTCTATAACGATATAAAGTTCATTACGCTCATGGTTTTCTGAAAAACCTACGTAGCCCTCCGTCATTTCAGATAAGTATTATTTAGTATTCGTACTACGGTAGCTTGGCCCCTGTCAAGGTGTAGTGTATGGTAGCTGATTAGTACTTATCTATAGCATGAATTGTGATTGGATTAGGGTATTCGTACGGCATAGTTTGGCTTCCGTCAAAGGTCGTGCGGGTTGGTCTAATTCAATCAAGAAATGAACGGGTTGAACTTGACTAGTGCCCTATGGGTAGTTTGGCCTCCGTCATGGTCATAGTACGCTAGAGGTAGAAGTATTATCGGGAATTTCAAGTGTTGAAATTTGCAATGAGATTGCATACCTTCTATGAGATAGTTGGATCCCGATACCCACTACGAGTAAGAGTTACTCTTGGGAGAGTTTTACACATCACAATTAGCCGATCAAGTAGGTCTAGAAAGGTGTTAACGGGGTTATTCCTCTGGAAAAATGAGATTTATTTTAATTAGGTCCGTGAGAAAGCACGGGGAACCTCCCTCAAAGTACCAACACTGGCCTGACTGAAAGATTGGCGAACTTGTAAAGTGTAATTAATCCCGACTAGTCTTACCTTTTAGGGTTTGAAGGAAGATTTGATAAAAACAGTGGGAGCCATCATGATTAGATAAGATAATAAACCAATCTAATCTTTCAAGAGCATACGCTAAAGTGTTTTCTTCTCTCTCTCTCTCCAGGTAGCGACCATGTCAGGCCTTAATCAAGTTAATAATATGGATGTATTGACCGAACCCGCTTGTTATACTAAGAAGGGGAACATTGGTTCCGTTCTTTCTTATAATTTTTATAAGACTGAGCAGGAAATAGGGACATATCCGGATTCCCATGCTGCCCAAATGAAGAATAAGCATGCTGATACAACTTCTTCGGGTGTGTTGCTTATCGAGAACTGTTTCTCAGTTCACTCTACGTCCTGGGTATTAGATACCAGATCAGCATCCCACATATGTAATATGTGACATGGGCTAAAGAATGGTTAGGAACTGGGAGAGGGTGATCATTCCGTAAGAGTAGGGAATGGTGCAAATGTTGCAGTCAAAGCAGTTGGCGAATATCACCTTGTGTTACCAAATGGTAATACATTGATTCTGAATGAATGCTATTACATTCCGACCCTGATATGCAATCTTATATCAGTTTCTTTATTGAGTAAGAAGGATATAATTTTGTAGTACAGGATAATGTTATGAACATTTTCCTGAATCAAAAGTTGATTGGATTAGGCTAGTTAAATAATGGCATATACGTTCTAGATCAAACCACAGTTCTTAATGTACAGAACACACACAAGAGGAAGAGTTCAGAAATGAACGAATCCTTCTTGCGGCATTATAGACTAGGTCATATCAATGCGACACGACTAGCTAAGTTACATAAGGACGGATATTTGAATCCGTTCGAATTTTCATATTATGACACTTGCCAGTCACGTCTCAAAGATCAGATGACCAAAACTCCGTTTAGTTAACACGGAGAAAGAGTTACGGAACTCATGGTATTGATACATAGTGATGTATGCGGTCCCATGTCTACACATGCCAGGAATAGTTCTTCGTACTTCATTACATTCACTGACGATCTTTCAATATACGGACATGTGTTCCTGTTGAAACACAAGTCTGAAGCTTTTGAGAAATTCAAAGAATATTAGCACGAGTTGAGAACCAAACGGGTAAAAGTATTAAGATCCTTCGATCTGATCGAGGAGGAGAATAATTGAGCAATGAGTTCCTGGACTATTTAAAAGAGAATGGGATTCTCTCTCAGCTTACTCCTCCGTATACACCATAGCACAACGGTGTATCGGAGTGGAGGAATCGCACCCTATTATATTTGGTGCACTCTTTGATGAGCACTGCTGAGTTGCCTATTTCCTTTTGGGGTTATGAGCTTGAGACAGCAGCATACCTATTGAATTGGGTTCCATCCAAATCAGTGCCTACAACTCCATATGTGATATGGAATGGGAAGAGACCATGTCTTAATTTTATTCAGATATGGGGTTGTCCGACATATGTGAAAACACGAAATCCAGACAAGCTTGAGGCAAGGTCTATTCTGTGCAAGTTTATAGGATATCCCAAATATTCGTGAGGGTATATCTTCTACCACTCCGAGGAACAAAAGGGTTTTTTTTCTCGACATGCCACCTTTTTAGAAAAGGATTTTCTTATGAAAGAAATTAGTGGCAGTGAGGTAGAACTAGAAGAAGTTCCAGCTACACAAACTGTAACAGAAGATTTGGTGGAACCGGAGGATTCGATAGCTCCCAACGATCCCCAGCCTCTCCGCCGATCTAGTAAGGTTCCTCATCCACCTGAGAGATACTACGGTTTTCTTATTGATGGTGGGAGCGAGGACCGCATCATGGAAGATGATGACCCGACTAGCTTCGAGCAGGCTATCACGAGTGGGGACTCTATGAAATGGCTGGATGCAATGCGATCTGAGATGCAATCCATCTACACCAACAAAGTATGGACTTTGGAAGTTGCTCCTAAAGGGGTAAAACCCATTAGGAGAAAATGGATCTTTAAAAAGAAACTTGGTGTTGATGGAAAAGTTGAGACTTTCAAAGCTAGACTTGTTGCAAAAGGTTTTCGTCAATGACCAGGTGTGGATTATGACGAAACCTTTTCTTTAGTAGCTATGCTTAAGTCCATCCGGATCCTACTTGCCATTGCTGGATACCTTGAATACGAAATCTGGCAAATGGATGTTAAGACCGCCTTTCTAAATGGTGATTTAGAGGAGTGCGTGTACATGACTCAGCCAGAGGGCTTCATAGACAGTGGGAGCAGCGGATAGGTGGGCAAGCTGTTTAAATCCATCTACGGGTTAAAGCAAGCAGCACGGAGTTGGAACATCTGTTTTCATATGGTAGTCAAAGAGTTTGACTTCATAAAAAACGTAGATGAACCTTAAATATACAAGAAAGCTGCAGAGAGTAAGGTTTTCTTCCTCGTATTGTACATGGATGACACACTCTAGATAGGAAATGATGTTCCTATGCTGCACTCGGTCAAGCTCTTCTTATCACAAAGATACTCAATGAAAGATTTAGGTGATGCTTCCTGCACCTTCGGGATTAAGATATATAGAGAAAGATCTAAACGGATACTGGGATTGTCCCAATCCAGGTACATTGACACCATACTAAAGATGTTTAGTATGGAAGAATCCAAGCGTGGGAATTTACCCACGATCTCTGGACTCACTCTCTCCAAAGAGATGTCTCCTAAGACTGATTTGGAGAGAGCTCGCATGCAAGGGATACCCTATGCTTCGGCAATAAGTTCTATCTTGTAGGCGATGTATGTACCAGACCCGATGTAGCATACTCACTAAGTGTAGTGAGTGGATATCAAGCAGATCCTGGAGAGAGTCACTGGACAGCTGTGAAGAACATTCTCAAGTACTTGAGAAGGACTAAAGATATGTTCTTGGTGTATGGTAACGGAGAAGTCCTTTACCGATTCGAGCTTCCAAAGTGATAAGGACGACTCTAATTCGCACTCGGGATTTGTCTTTATCCTCAATGGAGGGGTGGTTTGTTGGAAGAGTTCCATACAGGAAACCGTGGCAGACTCGACGATGGAGGCTGAATACATCGCTGCCAACGATACTGCCAAAGAGGCTGTCTGGATGAGAAAGTTCATCACTGAACTTGGAGTGGTTCCGTCCATTGAACATCCAATACCTTTGTATTGTGATAATAATGGAGCTGTGGTTTTGGCCAAGGAACCAAGGTCCCATTAGAGATCCAGACATATTCTGAGGCGGTATCACCTAATCCGGGAAATAGTTGATCGCCGGGAGATCGAGGTCGGAAGAGTTGACACGAAGGACAACACTGCGGATCCATTCAAGAAGGACGTACCCCATATACAATTTCAGAGACTCTTCAGGATGTTCGGTATGAGATACTACAACAGCTGGCCTTAGTGCAAGTGAGAGATTGTTAGTTATGTATATGCCCTAGAGGCCATTGTTGTACATATGATGTATATTATAATGGATGCTTGGATTTATATAGAGAGGTCTTTCTTGCTCGACACGATAGTATGCTATCTGGTTTCACTTTGTTTAAACATGTTGACTTGTATTGTATTACTGTCTTGCTCTCACATCTTGATAAAGCCCTTATTATACTTACTTGACTACTAGGACTATGATGCAGATCATACTAGTGGGGCCAGGGTATTCCATGAGTACATCCTATAATTGTTCCTAGGCGAGGGTGTATCGAGACAGGGCATCGATACTCCAGAGTAGACTAGCGTATACGAATCTTGACCCATATGATGGGCGATGGATGATCCCACATCCATTGGTGTTTGACATAAAAGATGGTGTACGGGTGCTCAGTGGAGACAGGGTACACTGAACGGACTCGCCGAGAACTCCTAGCTGGTATTATACCTATCGTCAGATAGCAGTTCTCTGGTGACACTGGTACATGTTAGTCTGTAGACCCGAGATCGTTATAGAGTCTTGTGTGATTCCCACTGTGCTTTGATTTCCACCTTACCACGTGCATGAGAACGTGCAAAACGGTGGCCTTTGGGTACAGTCCCGAATCGCATGGAGGCAATGAGCGATAGGAGGGGTTTCGTCTCTCCTGGTATTAGGGGTTGATGTGGCGCTGTCTTCGATTGGCTATGACTTATCGGTTACCGGGGTTTGATGTTTACTACCCCTAGACTGGATATGCGACATATCAGGCGAAGAGACCGAACTGTACGGTAGTGTTACTGATTGGATTCACAGGAGTGTGTGCAAGCTTCCTTGTTGATCTTTTGATCGCTCAATACCCGGGTGGCTGTTACGTTTAGCTGACCGCTTGCAGCTTATGGGTGTTTGATGTGATCATCACCTACTGCCAGCGTATTGACGAGTCTTTAGAGTCCTACACAGAGGTTTCAAGGCTCAGGCGAAACAGAGTAGGAGCATATATATGATATGTGCGGGACCGAGATTGATACGTCTATGTGATACCGTATTCTATTCTCGCGATATGTGATATCGGCCGGGTATATGTGATATAGCCGGGTTATCGGATCAAGTGTTGATTCGATAAAATAATATATATTATATTAGTCGGTTATATGTGATATAGCCAGATTATTATATCAAGTATTGATTTAATGATTTAATGTATAATTATATATATGATATATTATATTACATTAACTAATATAAGCTCACTTAAGTAATTCTTTTTCTCACTTAAGATTCATTGATATATATGTGATATATGTTAAATGTATTCTTTTCTTTTGTTACTAAATTATATATATGTGATATGTATAATTGTAACATGCTAGGTTATACATGCAACTAGGGTTTATGAGATTCTCACTATGGCTAGGATTAGGGTTAGATTTAATTTATTTTTGTTTATTCTAAATTTTGGATTATTGTTAAGATATTTTCATATGTTGACTTAGTTCGCTCTTTAGATATTTATTAACCTAACCTTAACCCTAGCCGATGGTTTATTCTCTACATGAGTTCGCCATGATATTTACTAACTCACCATGGTTTCATTACTAAACCAAGCTCATTTTAATTCGTCATCACTTCATCTTCTTCTTCCTCCACAAAAGCTTGCTAGCTTTTTCATTTGTGATGAAATAAAGTGAGAAAAAGAAAACTAAAGAGAGCAAAATTCCTACTTCATCATCCTCTTCTATACTAGCCATATAGATTAGTGTGTTAGCTTTACTAGTTCCTAATTAGTGACGAGATAGCTTGGGTTTGTGACTCCACAAAGTAGATCATCTTGGGTAGTGAATACTTCTAGCAAGAATGCATCATCCACTTCATGAAGTCTCTCTAGAGTCTGGGAGCTTGATGATCGTAGCGAAGGGAGCATAACTCGGAGCTTATGAAGTGAAGGAACAGACCACAAAGGTTGTAATCACTATCACTTAGAAGTAAAGTTGTTTGCTTTATCGATTCCGTATGATTCTTTAGTTAAGAACCGAGGGTTAGGATTATTTAGAATGACAAAATTTTAATTTGGCATGGACGATGCCACCCGAAACCTTACTGCCGTGATTTACAACCCTACAAGGTTAAGCCTAGGTTCCGAATATATATATAAACTCATTAGACTCTGCAAAGTCAAACCTAGACTCGAACCAAGGTTAAACCTAGCGCTCTGATACCAACTTTATCACGATCCGAAATGGCTCGTGACTGGCACTTGAATCAAGTGAAGCTTATAGGACCCCACCTAATTAAAGTAAGCCAAAATCCCAGAAATCTAAACCATTTTTAAATGAAAAGAGTGGAGGATAACTTGTTCTAAAGCAAGTGGTTTTAACAAAATAAGTGGCATTAAACATTTAAAAGCAACATCATATTTTCCCGAAAATTTCGGCAGTCTCCTTTGTAATACAGGCCTCAAACGGGTACAAACATGCATATACATAAATAATGAATAACGGCATCCCCAAGCGGGAGCCAGCTCTTCGCCAATTGGCGGAAACAACCACACAAGCAATATAATATACAACGCCGAAGGGCGAGGTTCAAAACTCAGAAAGAAAACCAACATCCTCAAGAAAACCCAAGAAGAACAATAATAATACAAGCGCATGACTCTAAGGTCGAAAGAATATACAGCTGGTCTTCTAAGTCTATCAAATAATATATGTCTGGTTGATGGAGTTTACTAGATACAACTGAAATAAATAAAGTGTACAACGGTGGTCACGATACAAGTGAACCTACCTACCAAGCAATCACCCGAGGGGAAGCAGTGTGTCGGCAAGCCGCAAAGAAACCTGTACGGCGAAACCTGCAAGAAACTGTTGCACAATGGGGGTGAGTTGCCAACTCGTGAGTAGAAAACATCAACAAGAAGAAATCACATGTATGACTCTCTCCTAGGTCATACAATAGAAATAGACACACACACACACATATCAAAAAGGGTGACAGCATATCATAAGTGTAATACCAAAGTACTCTTGTCCGTGTCAAGAGTAATAATATATTGATGCATGATATGTACTAATGCATCATCCAACGTGTGTCCAGCAACGGGACACAAATCATGATAAAACCCGAGTGCTGTTCATATCAGATTTTTGCATTTTCATACCGCCCAATTTTTGTCACATTGCATATCGGTAGATACTCTTGAGCCGTGTTTGCTAGTCAATTGCAGGATACAGGTTCCCGGTTCTAAAACGGTGAAATTCATGGAAAACACGAAAAAAGTCCGGGTTCCTGCCAACCACAGATAAAACACGGTCTCTGCTCTTCATCCGTATGTTGCCAGATATCAATAGGAAGACAAAAGGTCAAATCAATGTCACTCTCAAGCACAAGGCTCAATGGCAACAACAACTTCTAAGAAATCTACGCGGAGCTCGAGGCAATCATGACAAAATCTTGACAAAAAGTCCACCTTTCCCTCAACAGAAATTCTGAAAAATTCGTGAAGGAATTATGAAAAAATACACATACCAGAAAAATGTACACATCAAACCAGGTGACCACAAGAAATTGGGGGGCCCAATTCGACCAGAAGGCCGCGGATCCGCGGCCAAAGTGGGGTCCAGGCCGCGGATCCGCGGCAGTATAGTGGCGGCAGCGAAATATTTTCCAGGGGTATTTTTGTATTTCCATGTGGGTTCTGGTGGTTGCCCTAGGGTTTCATTTTCTGGCCTATAAATAGCCCAGAACTTTGTGAAGGAAGGGGTCCAATTTTGTATTCTCATTTTTTGCCTAGTTTTAGTCTTGTTCTTCTTCCTCTTCTCACCTCTTCTCCATTAAACTTGTAAGTGAGCTTTTGAGTGAAGAGTGATGAATAAAGAAGACCATTTTATTACCATGCTTGTCTCCTTATCTTTATGCTTGTTGTAATTTTACTTGTTGTAATTTTAATTTGTTAAGTAGTTGTTGTTATTTTTGTTGTTTCTTTCTTCTCTCTTTTTCTTTATCCTTACATACGACAATGATACTTACGCTAGATCCTTGCCAAGGTGAGGTCGCAAATAGTTAGTCGTATTCTTCTAATCTCCCTCTTTCTATCTTCCTCCTTTGTTTTGTTTTATTTTTCCGTATTATGATGTGTGAGTAGTTCATTCTTGTTAGGGGTAGGAAAAGGAAAGTTTGAGAGAAGGAAATCTCTCTCACTCTTTCCTTGCCCAACAACTTAAATCAACTCCCGTTAATTGAACCACAATCCGCTCCTTACGGCACCCTATCCTATATGATAGCGGTGATTCCGTAGTGAGACTGGTTGTGGTTGAATTAACCGGAGGTTATGGATAAGAGCCAAGAACGGACGGACAAGCACCAAAAGGAAGGACTATGCGTTGGAAAGCCTAGCTTATACTCGCAAGTTCCTTCCTAGTCGTGCTAATCCCCGTTGTTGCCGATTACCGTAACACCGATATTAAGTGGGGCAACGAAAGATGTGGAGACTCCTAACTCAAACTAAACTAATCCTAACCCTAACAAGCTCTCTTTAAATATCAACTCAACACTTAGATAATCCAACAAAATCTGAAAACCGGACTTAACTCATTTAAACACTTTGAAAATGGCGCCGTTGCCGGGGAGACGGTAGTTTGTTTCTTTGTGAAATTTCGGGTTAATTTGTAAGTATAAAAAAAAACGAAAAAAAAAATACATACTTTGTAAAAAACCATCTTGTTATTCTTGATTAGTTTTTGTGCAAGTGCGCAGGAAAATACGAAGTTCAAGATCGACGCCAAAGACGTTGGAAATACGGAGTTCAAGTACAGTGCCAAAGACGTGGGAAGATAGACCCACATTTTCGCGGCTACACCGCGACGGACAAAAACGAAGCATCCGGTCTACGGCAAAAAAATCTCTCTGTAAGTCTCTCTGCTACTCTCCACTCCTCTGGACTCCAATAAACTGTGTTTTCTGCAGCCTTCTTTGCGCAAATTCTTCTCCCCCTTCCAATAAACTGTTCTTGTGCAGCATTCTTTGCTCCGCAAAATAAAAATTGTTTGCAGTTGATTTGTTACTGTTTTGCATTCTTTAATACGGACTTAAGGGGCTTGAAACCAATCCAGATTGGGTGGGGATTTCATCACCCTTCCCAGGACCCCAAAAATCACTACAGCATATGCATTGTCCATTGTAAATTAAAAAATACTAGACTTCAGCCCTAAGGACTTCGCGCTCATTAGGAGAAGATAAACCGTGTTTAGAACCTCGCTTAACCGTATATTGATTACGGGGTGTCTAGGAAAGTGTTAAAGGCGCAACCGCCGAAAGAGAAAGGGTTATTTAATTAAGGAACTTCGCGAAAGCGTTGGACAACCTCCCCTTATCTCTGCACTTACCTGGCCCCGTGATCGGTGTATTTTTAAGCCTGTTTCTCGACACTGTTTAACTTCGAAAATCTAGTTCAGGAGCAGGTCTAGTAGACCTAGGCGACCGTAGATCTAGGTGTGATTGTGCATATCTTGTTTGTGATTGCTTAAGCCGTATTTCCGTACATACTTCTGTAAATCTCTTTCAAAAAAAAAAAAAAATCAAAAACTTTTATAAAAACTTGCCTTTTTGTCGCCAAATCCATTTTCACCCACCACCCATCGCCTTTCTCCATTGACGTTTTCTTACCCTCACCTTCTCCGCTTTGACTATACTAAACTCGTTTAGTGTATGTCCGCTTGGACTCGGGACACTAGCGCCCGTCTAGTCCGCGTTACGTTAGTCGCGACCGACTACGCGATCGACTCCGAAGTCGATACTCCGTCCACTCCTCTTTCACCCCTTCCTTTGCCGGCCAACTCCGACGTTGACCGGAATTCTGTTCATACATCTTCACCTTCACCTTCACCTTCACCAACCTCTTCTTCCGCGATGTCGGGATTTAATCCGAACATCTCTTTGACCACCGCTGGAATGGCTCCACCTCCTACGGAGACCAATCTTCCACCACCTCGGCCTGTTGTAGCGCCGCAGCGAATTGCGCTCCAGGATCGTTTCTACCCCACCCGTTCTGCACTTCCCACCTGCCTTTCTCTTCCTCCGGCCAATGGGGACAATTTTGAAATTAAGCCCCATTTCATCAACATGCTTCCACGTTTTCATGGGCTCGAAACTGAAGATGCCTATATCTTCTTCAATAAATTTCAAAATGTCTGTGCCATGATGAAAACAACCCAGCTGTCGGACGATGCTATACGTCTACGGGTCATTCCGTTCACTCTATGCGATCTCGCTGAAAAATGGCTGTATAGCACCGCTTCCCACTCGATCACCAGCTGGGACGAGTTTGTTAAAGCGTTTCTGAAAAAATTCTATCCAAATCATAAGACCGCAAGAATTCGAAATGAAATCAACCAATTCTCCCAGCTTCCTTCTGAACCCTTCTAGAAGTGCTTTGACCGGTACAAAGACCTTCTTGTTCAGTGTCCTCACCACGGTATACAGAAATGGCAGCTCTGCCAAACCTTATACGAGGGACTGAACCCAGCAACGAAGTAGTTGCTGGAAACCATCTGTCAGGGCCACTTCCTATCGAAATCTGACGAGGAAGCGTGGCAGTTCTTTGACGATCTTGCGGAGCAAACGCTACAGTGGGAGAGCACAAGACCGACTTCTTCTTCTTCTACCTCCACTTCTACCGGTCAGTCTAGGGTAGGAATCCACCAACTCGATGTCTCTATCGCGATGAAAGCTGAAATGGCTGCAATAACACGAAAGCTTGAAGCGATAGAGAGAAAATTTTCTGCTCCTGCCCCTGTTCTCCCCCTTCGTACCATCTGCGCTTGTTGTTCCGATCCTTCCCACTTGACCGAAGAGTGTCCTTACAATCCACCCTCGCAAGGACAGGATCAGGTTAATGCTGCCTTCCAGCAAAGACCGAGGAATGATCCATACTCTTCCACCTACAATCCCGGTTGGAGGAACCACCCCAATTTCGCCTGGAATCAGAATCAAAATCAGTTCCAGGGCAACAATTTCCAAAGGGCCCCTCCGCCGCAACAACAAGCGCAGCAACAAACTCAACACCAATATCAGCAGCCCTTCCAACCCCAACCTTTCCAAAACCAGACGAACAACTTTGCACCAAACAATTCTTTTCCACCAAATAACAACTTTGTTCCGTCAAACACTGATAAGGTTTCCTCGCTCGAGCGAAGTCTGGAGGCGTTTGTTAAACAATCGACTCAATCCACCGCCAACATCCAGTCTTCGATCCAATCTTTAGTGCAACACACCGCCGCACACGGGCAGAGCATCAAAACCATCGAGACCCAGATTGCACAGCTGAACGCGGCCTTGAGCGAGCGAGAGAAGGGGAAGCTTCCGTCCCAGCCACTGCCAAATCCTGGTCACCCACATAATGCACATGTTGCTCTTGAACAACAAAACCATAATGTGAGTGCCGTGACTATACTGAGATCGGGAAGGATGCTGCAAAACAACATTGGCAAGCGAATCAACGATGACACCCCGGCCGCCGCTTCTTTTTCTTCTTCTCCTTCTTCTTCTTCGTCTTCTGAGCCTATTCTCCGTTCTTCACAAGGCTCTCCTTCCTCTTCTTCTGCTCTGAACGGACCCACTTCTCACTCCACGAAAACACCTATTCTGGGATCCGTTCCAACTCCAAAATCTCCTCCTCCAGCATTAGACTCAACCAATTTTCAAAATGTTCCATTTCCAAACCGGTTGAGGTCTAATAAACAAAATCCTCAAATGGAGAAGATTTTGGAGTTATTCAAGCAGGTTAACATTAATATTCCTCTTTTAGATGCTGTCCAACAAGTCCCGTCCTACGCGAAAATCCTAAAGGACTTGTGCACGAAAAAGAGGAAGTCTCAGGTACCCAAGAAAGTTTTCTTGGCTAGTGCTGTGAGTGATGCCCTTACCCAATCTTTAACACAAAAACGGAAGGACCCTGGCTGTCCTACGATTTCAATTACCATTGGGGATAAGAACATCAACCGCGCATTATTAGATCTTGGTGCCAGTGTTAACCTGCTTCCGTATTCAGTATACGAGCAATTAGGCGTCGGAGAGTTGAAACCCACACACTGCACTCTCCAAATGGCCGACCGATCGATCACCCACCCTAGGGGTGAGCTAGAGGATGTGCTAATAAAAGTAGGGGACTTCATATTCCCCGTTGACTTCATTGTATTAGATACACAGCCTGTAGCTAACCCCCGGAATCAAATTCCGGTGATACTCGGTCGACCATTTCTCGCAACCTCAAATGCTGTGATCAATTGTCGCAATGGTTCGATGAACCTCTCTTTTGGAAACATGACGATTGAACTCAACATTTTTAGGTTAGGGAATCAGCCCGCCGAACCTAATGCTCATATACTGGATGTCTGCTCGATCCAGGAGATCACACCAGAAGAGTGTGAATTCGAGGAGTTTCTGTTTGACCACGATCATCTTGACGCCACTAGTGCGTTTCTCTTCGAATCTGCTGCTGTCTCTGCGCCCGATAACGAATACGAGTGTTTCACGTTCTCGAACGATCTTAGCCGCGCACAACCCGAGTTTGAATCTTTCGACTTTCCGGATGAGTTACCTGAACCATCCGACTCGGTTGCCTACACTCGTTTTGAACCTTTGCTGGAGTCCTTTGAGTTCGAGACCCTTGCACCAGTCTTGCCTTCCATCATTTCACCTCCAACGCTCGAACTCAAGCCGTTGCCGTCTCACCTTAAGTATGCTTACGTAGGTCAGAACGAGACCCTCCATGTCATCATTTCGGCTTCTCTAGCACCCGAGCAAGAGAAAGCCCTTCTCACGGTCTTGCACAGCAACAGGCAAGCTTTTGGCTGGTCCATGGCGGACATCAAGGGGATTAGTCCCCTCATCGTTGAGCATCGCATTCATCTGATGGATGATGCCAAACCAGCCCGGGATCCACAAAGACATCTCAATCCAGTCATGAAGGAGGCTGTGAAGAAGGAGATCGTCAAATGTCTAGATAGTGGTATCATTTACCCTATCTCTGATAGCCAGTGGGTTAGCCCCATTCATGTTGTCCCCAAGAAGTCGGGCATCACGGTCATAACCAACGAAGCGAATGAGTTAATCCCTACTCGAACCCAAACTGGGTGGCGAGTTTGCATTGATTACAGAAAACTCAACGCTGCAACGCGGAAAGACCACTTTCCGCTACCTTTTATTGACCAGATGCTCGAACGATTGGCCGGACATGAGTACTATTGTTTTCTTGATGGCTACTCTGGCTATAATCAAATTCCCATCGCCGAAAAAGACCAGGACAAGACCACTTTCACTTGTCCTTTCGGCACGTTTGCATATCGTCGCATGCCCTTTGGGTTATGCAATGCGCCCGCTACCTTCCAGTGGTGTATGATGGGGATTTTCTCAGACATGGTGGAGAAATTTCTGGAGATTTTCATGGATGACTTCTCCATCTTCGGCGACTCCTTTGACGAGTGTTTACTGCATCTTGACGCTGTCCTTACCCGATGTAAGGACAAGAATCTCACTTTGAACTGGGAGAAATGCCACTTCATGGTGCGCGAAGGTATTGTCTTAGGACATATCATCTCGCAAAATGGCATAGAGGTTGACAGAGCAAAGATTGAGGTCATTTCCAATCTGCCTCCTCCCCGATGCGTCAGAGATATCCGAGCCTTCCTTGGCCATGCCGGTTTTTATAGACGGTTTATCAAGGACTTTAGCAAGATTGCTAGGCCCTTGACTCTTCTCCTGGCCAAGGACACGCCATTCGACTTCAGCTCAAGCTGTGCGGCTGCTTTTGAATCATTGAAACACTCACTCACATCTGCTCCCGTTCTTTCTTCTCCTGACTGGACGCACCCATTCGAGATCATGTGCGATGCATCCGACTTTGCCATAGGTGCTGTCCTCGGACAGCACATCAACAAGATGCCGCACGTGATCTACTACGCTAGCCGAACCCTGAACGATGCCCAACTTAACTATACGACAACTGAGAAGGAATTCTTAGCTGTTGTATTTGCTTTAGAAAAGTTCAGGCCCTACCTCATCGGCTCTCCAGTCATCGTCTACACGGACCATTCAGCTCTGCGCCATCTTTTTGCGAAGAAAGATGCCAAGTCTCGGTTAATCCGTTGGATCCTCTTGCTTCAAGAGTTTGACCTTGTCATTAAGGACAAACGAGGATGTGAAAACGTGGTTGCCGACCATCTCTCGCGACTTCCTTCTTCTCCTTCGCTTCCAATTCCGATAAACGACGTTTTTCCGGACGAACAACTCTTGACAGTATCGTGCGAACCCTAGTTCGCAGATATTGTGAACTATTTGGCAACGGGATTGCTACCGACCGAATGGTCGAGTCAGGACAGACTTCGCTTCTTATCCCAAGTAAAACACTTTTACTGGGACGAACCCTACTTGTTCAAGTACTGTCCCGACCAGATCATTCGTCGGTGTGTCCCTAATGAGGAATTCAAGAGTGTGCTGTCATTTTGCCACGATCAAGCTTATGGCGGGCATTTTGGGCCCAGAAAGACAGCTGAGAAGATCTTGCAATGTGGTTTCTACTGGCCACAACTTTTCAAAGACGCTCACGACTATTGCAAGACTTGCTCCCGGTGCCAACACATGGGCCGGATATCCCGGAGAAACGAGATGCCGCTCCAACCGATCTTGGTTGTGGAGATTTTCGATGTATGGGGGATAGACTTCATGGGGCCGTTTCCCAGCTCTTTTGGGAACTTGTACATTCTTCTAGCTGTTGATTACGTCTCTAAATGGGTCGAGGCTGTGGCCAGCCGGACTAACGACAACAAGGTTGTCGTTAGGTTCCTTAAAGTAAACATTTTCTCCCAGTTTGGCCACCCCCGAGCGATCATTAGCGACAATGGAAGTCATTTCTGCAATAAAACTTTCGAAGCCTTGATGCGGAAATACTCCATTAATCATAAGCTCTCTACGCCCTACCACCCCCAAACCTGCGGGCAGGCCGAAGTTTCAAATCGGCAAATCAAGCAGATATTGGAGAAGACGGTTTCCAAGAACCGTAAGGATTGGTCTCTGAAACTCACTGATGCCCTTTGGGCATTTAGAACTGCTTATAAGACCGACCTTGGCATGTCTCCTTATCGGCTTGTGTACGGAAAATCCTGCCACCTACCTGTCGAAATCGAGCATCGCGCATTTTGGGCGATTAAGGAGCTGAATCTGTCTCTTGAGGACGCGGGCAGCCATCGGAAGCTGCAGCTGAACGAACTGAACGAGCTTAGGGATGAGGCGTACGACAACGCGGTTGTCGTTAAGAATCGAACGAAGGTGTTTCATGATAAACACCTTTTGCGCAAAACCTTCGTACCTGGTCAGCAGGTACTTCTTTACGACACCCGACTTCACTTCCATCCTGGAAAGCTCCAATCTCGCTGGAAAGGGCCATATTTTGTGTGGAATGTGTATTCGCAGGGCGCTCTGGATTTGGAAAATCCAAAGGACGGTTCACTCTTCAAGGTAAACGAACACCGATGCAAACCATACCTTAGCGCTGAACCAACAGAGGAGCTCCTGTTCCTACAGGAGCCGGTTTACCCTGAATGATCTTCCTCTGCCTACCTCCAAACTTCGGTTATCCAGCCAAGAACAGTGGACACTGTTCCAAATAAGTTTGGGGGTATGTACAAATCATTTTTTGTGTATATTCTTTTTCTTTTCTTTAAAAACAAAACCATATAAAAATTTGTATATTGCTAACCGACAATTTTGAACCTCCCAACTTCTCTTCATGCAACGACAGTGAGGACACTGTCCAGTTTAAGTTTGGGGGTACGCTCGGTACGCATTTCTTACCTTCGCATTCATATGTATATTTTGCATCTGCATATTAAAATCCATAAAATCCATAAAAATTTGAAAATTTTCTAAAAAAATATAAAAACTTTTTTGTCAAGTTAGCTTGTGGAAGAACTTTGATTCAATATTCGACGGTTTTTGTTTGAAAAAATAGGAATAACTAGATCTTATGTTTGGATTTTGAAAACCTGAAAGATAACCCTCCTTTGAAGTTAACTATAGCTGATATACGTCTTTACATCACACTACACGTGTCGTAAGATTTTGGGAATTAGATGACAAGTCTTTCATGTTTAAACTTTTAAACAGATAAATAATTTTCTGAGGATCAAATAGGTTTGTTCTGAAATAAGTAATGTCAAGAATAGTTTATGAAGTAAGCGAATATGAAGGAATGTTATTGATGCCGTAATTGGAGCTAAGTCTGAAAAATAACCCACCTAAAACTTGATTGGAATGATTACACATCAAACACACCAAACACGTCTTTTATCCAAAAAAATATTTGAACTGCCAGATATATCTCCGTTCATATTAAATCATCTGATTTTCACGCCAAACTGTCTTTTGTTTTTGGACCTACGTAACTTGAGTAATTAAGTCCGCTGGGGTGTTTTTACACCTAATGCCCTAAAATCAACTGGTTTGGGTGCATTGGCCCAAAGCTCGCTAAGAAGCCTAGAAAGTCCAGTTTAAAACAAAGTCAAGCAAGTGTTCTCTCCGAGTTAAAATTCCTAACGGTTCTTTGTGTGAGAATAATCTTGATAAAAGACAGGCTTTTAAAAAAAAAATTTTAACGGAGATATGAAGGTTTTACTCTTTGATAAAGACTATTGCACGTTCACAGAGGTGTGTATGAAATGAAAACAAGAAAAAGGTGGAGTGAAAAATACGACTTAGTTTCCTGTTAAGGAAGATAGAAATTCTGAAGTTGAAACCTTACTGGAAAACGAAACTTAAAAAATGCTTAACTCTTTATAAAACTTATGTGATCCTTTTAAAATTGTTATCTGGGCTTTATTATGCGACATGATGATTTTAATCGACCTTTCGGGAACTTAACGACACTATTCGCACTGCACGTAAAGACATATAAAATCTGTAGTTAAATAAGAAGCGAGGTGTGAAAAATAAAGGTTCGATGGTCTAGACTTAGGATTATAGAATTGTTATTTTCTAAAAACAAAACTTTAGGGTTTGAAGCTTAGTTATTTTACAAAACCAACTTGACCGGATTTTGTGGGTAGTATCCGCTGAAAACCCTCAGGAGACAACACTCCTCCTACTAGGGACACCTAGAGGTTTAACGGCTTGTTGCACATGCTCAGTGCAATCGCGTTCACTGCGAAAGTGAGGTTAGGAAATTTTTTGTGAATAAATGGGCTTTGCTCGGGACGAGCAAATGATAAGTTTGGGGGTATTTGTTCATATCAGATTTTTGCATTTTCATACCGCCCAATTTTTGTCACATTGCATATCGGTAGATACTCTTGAGCCGTGTTTCCTAGTCAATTGCAGGATACAGGTTCCCGGTTCTAAAACGGTGAAATTCATTGAAAACACGAAAAAAGTCCGGGTTCCTGCCAACCACAGATAAAACACGGTCTCTTCTCTTCATCCGTATGTTGCCAGATATCAATAGGAAGACAAAAGGTCAAATCAATGTCACTCTCGAGCACAAGGCTCAATGGCAACAACAACTTCCAAGAAATCTACGCGGAGCTCGAGGCAATCATGACAAAATCTTGACAAAAAGTCCACCTTTCCCTCAACAGAAATTCTGGAAAATTCGTGAAGGAATTATGAAAAAATACACATACCAGAAAAATGTACACATCAAACCAGGTGACCACAAGAAATTGGGGGGCCCAATTCGACCAGAAGGCCGCGGATCCGCGGCCAAAGTGGGGTCCAGGCCGCGGATTCGCGGCAGTATAGTGGCGGCAGCGAAATTTTTTCCAGGGGTATTTTTGTATTTTCATGTGGGTTCTGGTGGTTGCCCTAGGGTTTCATTTTCTGGCCTATAAATAGCCCAGAACTTTGTGAAGGAAGGGGTCCAATTTTGTATTCTCATTTTTTGCCTAGTTTTAGTCTTGTTCTTCTTCCTCTTCTCACCTCTTCTCCATTAAACTTGTAAGTGAGCTTTTGAGTGAAGAGTGATGAATAAAGAAGACCATTTTATTACCATGCTTGTCTCCTTATCTTTATGCCTGTTGTAATTTT
The DNA here is from genome assembly GCA_030015575.1 of Agapanthus africanus. Lineage (NCBI taxonomy): Eukaryota > Viridiplantae > Streptophyta > Magnoliopsida > Asparagales > Amaryllidaceae > Agapanthus > Agapanthus africanus. The sequence goes on from JASDDO010000010.1 coordinate 273,091,712, forward strand.
ACTTGTTGTAATTTTAATTTGTTAAGTAGTTGTTGTTATTTTTGTTGTTTCTTTCTTCTCTCTTTTTCTTTATCCTTACATACGACAATGATACTTACGCTAGATCCTTGCCAAGGTGAGGTCGCAAATAGTTAGTCGTATTCTTCTAATCTCCCTCTTTCTATCTTCCTCCTTTGTTTTGTTTTATTTTTCCGTATTATGATGTGTGAGCAGTTCATTCTTGTTAGGGGTAGGAAAAGGGAAGTTTGAGAGAAGGAAATCTCTCTCACTATTTCTTTGCCCAACAACTTAAATCAACTCCCGTTAATTGAACCACAATCCGCTCCTTACGGCACCCTATCCTACATGATAGCGGTGATTCCGTAGTGAGACCGGTTGTGGTTGAATTAACCGGTGGTTATGGATAAGAGCCAAGAACGGACGGACAAGCACCAAAAGGAAGGACTATGCATTGGAAAGCCTAGCTTATACTCGCAAGTTCCTTCCTAGTCGTGCTAATCCCCGTAGTTGCCGATTACCGTAACACCGATATTAAGTGGGGCAACGAAAGATGTGGAGACTCCTAACTCAAACTAACTTAATCCTAACCCTAACAACCTCTCTTTAAATATCAACTCAACACTTAGATAATCCAACAAAATCTGAAAACCGGACTTAACTCGTTAAAACACTTTGAAAAAGTGCCCAGCATCGGCACTCAAAACATCTTGAATTCCGTGTCCAACAGCGACACATAATACTCAAATCTCGTGCTTCGCATAATCAGGATCGGCCTATATCCATCTCTCTCATCTCGGGCTCCGCATAATCAGGATCGGCCAATAACTCCGAACGGTATCCTCCAGATATCCGTCGAGTTTCCATACAATCACCGGTCGGTATTACTCCCGTGACGGGCTCAACGCCTTTCTATACGATCCTCTTGTCCCAGAATACCGAACCGGGTCCACCATGCACCCGCAGACGGTCCCTCCCCCTACCTCGAATCGGGTGTATGATACCGCTCAAGAACCGAGAAAACCCATGGTGGACATCACAAATATCATATCACGAGAAAACCGCAAATTTCTATTTTTAGAAGTGATAATGAGTTTACAAATCCTTGCGGTTTCTCCAAATCCAGAAATCTTATGGAAAATCCGAATCCCACAATCAAGAGTCAATAACAGTGAATACCTGCATAAAGCTCCATAATATTGCATGACAAATGAATATACATATGCATGGATATCTAAGTAGTGGATGCAATATCTAAACTATCGTAGTAATGATATATTGGAACTATCAACTAGCAAGTTATATCAGTGAAGTAATATTCTCTAAAGTGTACGTGACATGGCAGTTACCGATGATGATGTGTGTGAGCCGGCAAGCAAGTGTTCGTAGACATATGCATCATCGGTAATGGTGCTAGTGTCCTGACAACATTGGTTCATAATAACAAAAGAAATCACCAGTATAAGCATGCAATGCGATAAGAACAACATGAATATATGGAAAAAGATGTATTAACCGCAACATATAAATATATACAGTTATATATATACGAGTCATACAGTTTTGGCATTTGAAATAACACTAATCGTGTTTTTTTTAAAAATAGGGGCTGTGGTGTTTTTAAGGAAAGGTACATCCTTTGAAAAATCTGTAATATCCTTCGGGTTGTCTTTTGAAAATACCCACGATTCGTTAGTTTCTAAAAATAAGTATGACCCGAGCCTGGTCCAACCTCTTCCTAATCAACTAAAAGACTAAACTAAATAACTAGTCGAAAGGGTAAGAAATCCACCTAAATTCCGAGTCGATATATCTAGTAGTCGGCAATCCCGCCTCAATAGCGTTACGTACGGTAAAATATATAATACGACATTCTTGAGTCAAGAGCGCAAATCAATCATCATTATTATACTTCGTACGGTAAAATACATCATACGACATCCCAAAATCGGGGTACGGGTCAATTATCACATATACCTCATTATTCATATGGTATCATTATCATAATATCCTAAATCAGGGGTACCGTGTTAGTGTATATGCCCTAGAGGCCATTACTGTATCATACTAGTTTGTATATTAGTTAATGGAAGCTTGGGATATTCACAGTTGTATATACAATCATGCTCGAAATGGTAGTATGATACTTGGTTTGTCTCTGCTTTAATATGTGCATGTGTTTCTTTTAGCATATTGCTGATATACATATTAGTAGAGCCCTTAGGATTTTTGCTTGATTACCAGCGTTGTGATGGCGCTCACACTCGTGGGAGCTGGGTGATCCATAAGCACATCCTTATACAGGTCCCTAGTCGTTGGACTATCGAGACAGGGCATCGATACTCCGGAGTAGACTAGCGTATGCGCTTCTCATCCCAGTGTGGGAGACGGTCTGTCCAACAGCCGTCAGTACGTCGTACTTGAGATAGTATACGAGTGCTCGTTAGGTTACAAGTACACTGGACAGGACTCATCGGGGACTGTTGGTTGGTATTATACCTATCGTCAGTTATCAGTTCCCAGGTGACATGAGTACAGCTTAGTCCGCTGACTTGACACTGTCACTTCGCCTCGAGTGTGTTCCCACTGCACTTTGATTACTACCCTACCACGGCTCAAAGGAGTCGTGCAAACAGGTAGTTTTGGGTGCAGTCCCGAAGCACTTGGAGGCAGTGACGGTTAGACTGGATTCGTCTCTCCCGGTATTGGGGGTTGACATCGCGCTGTGTCCTGGAGAGCCATTACACAAGTAGTCCCTGGCCAGGGCAAGCGAGATATACTGGTAGGTTTCCAGTGTTATCTCAGGGTGTTCTGGGCTACACTCCGACACGACTTGTACCGCTATTAGGGGACTGACGTTCACCGCCCCCTTAGGCCCGCCATGTGATGTATCAGACGAACAGACCGGACTGTACGGAGACTGTCACATACAGGCTTAGTAGGAGTCCAGATGGGGTTCACCTCGTCAGTCTTCTTATCGACATCTACCTGGGGACCGTTATGTACAGCTAGTGCCGCTTGCGGTCTGTGGTTAAACCCACTGCCAGCGTAGTGTCGAGTCTTTAGAGTCCCACACAGAGAGCTATTCGCCTTTAGGCAAAATGAGTAGAGGTCGCATGGTTTTGCGACAGGGTTTGTTCACATCCGCGCACTTGTGCACGTTTGCTGTCCGGACAGCTTATACTAGCGGGCTTTGGTTTAAGCCGGATCCTAGTATATGATTTGGGATTGGTTTTTCTCATTGTATTCGTGTTCCTCGGATCACGAATACAGGTGCGTATGCACAGTTGCTTGAGACAGAGGAAGAGGACTTTGATTAGGGTTAATGACTATTGTCATTTTATTAACCCTAATGCTTATGTGTGAGTTATGGTTAATTGATATTAGTTTAATATAATTGTGCATGGTTATGGTTGTTGACCATTTGACTATCTTGACTTGTTGACCTTAGTTGACATATTGACCATCATCATTCCATATAAAAGATGCTCTTTGATCCTTGCAATTAGCATTAAATATGAAATGATAATGGTCATGTCTTGATTAAGCCATGACAATTATCTCACTAATTATCTAATTATAATAATTCACACATATATGTGAGAATGGTTATTATTCTCTCATTCTATCATTTACTTTCTCTCTCTTGTTCTTCCTCTCCCTCAAGCTCTCCCCTCTCATGTGTTGAGAACACTTGAGCTTGAGAAAAACCCCTTCTTGATAATCTCTACTCTCATCTAGGGTTCAAGGATTAGCACTTCTTGCACCCTAGTTACTTCTAGCTTGGAGTTGAAGCCAAAGGTCGAGGCTTTCGGGCGGATCTTTCTTCGATGAGAGAAGACGGCAAAGGTGTCCTCCTTCCACTACTCCAAGGAGCAAGGAGAGAAGGACATAAAGCCCTAGGTATAACCGTTCTAGCACTTAGCTAGTTTCTAGTTAGCTTTAGGTTGTTTTTGTTTAGCAAAGATCCTTCTTTGTCTAGTCCATGTTGCCTAAGTTGATAAAAATTAGATTTTTATTCCGTTTTCCGCCTCCCCGCAAGCACCGGGGTGGGCAACGTGGACTTACATACCGTTCTACACTCTAGTACATACCAATACCATCAAACATATATCCGCGTGTGAATAAAATCACATCGCCCAACGATCCACTATAATATCATGCCGTATCTTATAACACGATCCAAATCATATAACCGATCTCACGGCATCATGCCCGATCACATCGACTCATCTCCAAGTATCATATACAATCCTCATTACCCGTGTATACGTGTGTGTGTGTATTATACCAACGCATCCACACACACACACACACACATACATATAAACATATACACCCAAAACCATATCACGTGTGTGCATGTGTGTGTGTGTCAACCTTACCCTAGGGTTTGCGACTAAGAAACTAACTAAAATCACTTTCTTTCAATTACACTAAAACCAACCCATGTCTCCTAAAGTCCTTGCTAAGTATAAATATCTTGCAACAACACATATGTTTATATATAAACGCATCATACCCTACGAAATTGCGGGGGTGCTATACGCCATCCACCCGACTCCCCCCGTAGATATACATCTACTCACCTGAACGCCTCGGCTAATCTGATTCGATTCCAGCTCTGCCATTTCCGCGCCACATCCGACCCTCTACATCAGATTCTAGAAACGTACACAAGTAAAAAGAGAATAAATATATAATTAGTCGCGGACACAACCAATACAAGTCAACCACGCACCCTAACTAAACGCGCACACACTTGGTGCACAAACGCGCTCGCGACAACGCCACAAAACACAACTAGGATCCCTATACGTAGCAACTACCAAACCAAAAACCCAATCGCACCAATCGCGCGTTCACAACACATTAAATACTATATGAAATAATTGTAACTCATTAAAACCTCAAAATTAATCAAATCGATTTATTTCCATAAACCTACTAAGCCTCTTTTAACCATTTTGTTATAAATCTAGATATTTAAACAAATCTAGTGGCCACAATGTTCTTTTAATAATTTAATTAGGTCGCATAAACATTAACTAGATTTTAATCTCACATATTTTCATTAATCCTAAAATCTAGTTTGCAAAATAGCTTAATTAGGACAATTTAAAAGTAACAATTTGCAATTTAGCAACTACATTAAGTTTGAAAGCACACTAGATAGCAAACTACACTAACTAACCTAGTAATGATGTGAGAAACCCTAACTTGATTCAAAACCCTTCTTTTGAAAATTTTATCTTGAAATCAAAATCCTAATTAAACATCCAATTAAGTTAAATTGAAGTAATAACCAACAATTAAATCATAGGGTTAAGATTTATACCTCTAAAATTTGAGATCAAACTTGAAAACTTGCCTCCCAAAATGGCCTCCATGCTCCAAGATCCATACTAGTTTGGCTAAAGAATAACGGGTAAAGTTTTAATTAGGGAATTGTGAGGTTTTGTGTTGATTTTTTAGGCAAAATTGATGAATTTTTTGAAGAGAAATGAGATGAGAAAATGGCGGGGCTGCTGTCTAAGGGGGCTCGTCTAAGGTTGAGGAGAGGGCATAGAGAGTGAGGTAAGGGTGTTTGTCTTGGGTCATGTCGAGAAAATCCATACCTCTAGTCAACACCCAAACATCTTCTTTCTTTATTCTTTTCTTTTCTTTTCTTTTCTTTTTGTGAGGAAATGAAGTGGGGAAAATGGGGGATTGGGGCAGCTTGGTCTCGGCCAGCTCATGAGGGGAGAGGGTGTGTGTGTGACTGAGTGTGAGTGAGTGAGTGAACACACAAAAAGATAAACACTATACCTCAATTTCTAGTTAATTATTTTTCACAACTTAAGCCTTTTTTTCTTTAACTTTCTAGAACCATATTGAAAATTTCTTTCATTTCAAAAACAACATCTTACATTTTGGTTTAATGTGTCATGATGCACAAAACTTGTATTAACCCATTTTAATTTGTAATTATTGCTGATTAAATGTATTATTGAAGGGTTAAAATAAAATTAAAAATAATTAATTACGAAAAATATTTTAGTAAACTAGCAATTTACAAGTGACTAATTAAATATCAAATACTAGCAATTACATGGCTAGAATATGTATATTTAATTCTATGTGGAAACATAATTATATCTTGGTTTTTATGGAAAAACACCAGTTATTTTACCGATTATCGGAAATTTCACCTAAACGATTTTTCAGAACGTTACACCAGGTATTGAGCGAATACAAGATCAACAAGAAAACTTGTCCAAACTCCCATGAAGCCTATAATTAAAACTTATCGTACAGTCCGGTCTCTTCGTCTTATATGTCGCATATCGAGTCTTGGGGTGGAATCGTCCGACCCCAGTAACTTGATAAGTCATGCTGATGTGTAACCTATAATCGTTCGAGAAATTACTGATAAAATTTACTGATAAATCTCATCAGCCTTGGCCAGGGACTTGCTGTTATAGCTAATCGAGCATAGAGCAACATCAACTCCCAATACCGGGAGAGACGAAACCTATCCTATCGCTCACTGCCTCCTTGTAACTAAGGACTGTACCCAAAATCCACCTGTTTGCAAGACTCCTTTGAGCCGTGGTAGGGAGGAAATCAAAGCACAGTGGGAACCACACAAGACACTATGATGATCTCCGGTGTACAGACTAACCTATAAAAGTGTCACTAGAGAACTGCTATCTGACGATAGGTATGGTACCATCTAGGAGTTCTCGGCGACTCCTGATCGGTGTACCCATTCTCTAATGATCACATGTGTACAATATTTGATGTCAAATACCAATGGTTATGGGATCAACCATCGCCCCATATAGGGTCAAGAAACGTACACACCAGTCTACTCTAGAATATCGATGCCCTGTCTCGATACTCCTTCGACTAGGAACTGTTAAATTATGTGCTTGTAGACTACATAAGCCCTATTAGTATGATCTGCATCATAGTCCTGGTAGTCAAGCCAACATCTTAAAGGCTTTATCAACATATAACAGGGAGACAATATAATAATACAATTGTACATGTTAAGATAAAGAGCAACAAAATAGCATACTATCATGTCGAGCAAAAAGTCCTTTATCTATATGTCCAAGCATCCACTATATCATATAATAATGGCCTCTAGGGCATACATATTCCTAACGAGAATACGGTATCATATACTCGTATTTAATCATGCTCCCGCATATATCTCCATACGTTCCCTACTTTGTTTCGCTTGAGCTAGGAAACCTCTATGTGGGAATCTAAAGACTCGTTAATACTCCAGCAGTAGGAAATGATCACATCATATACCTATAAGTTGTCAGCGGTACTAGCTGGACGTAACGGCTACCTAGGTATTGAACGAATAAAAGATCAACAAGAAAACTTGTCCAAACTCCCACAGAGCATATAAACAACACTTAGCATATTGTCTGGTCTTATCGTCTGATATGTCGCATATCGAGTTTTTGGGGTGGAATCGTCAGACCTTACTAACTTGATAAGTCATGCCGATGTGCGGCTTCTAACATTTTAAGAAACTAATGATAACTCTTATCGGTAAATCTCATCAACCCTGGCCAGAGACTCGCTATTAAAGCCAATCGAGTATAGCGCAACATCTACACCAAATACCGGGAGAGAAGAAAACCCTCCTGTCGCTCAATGCTTCCATGCGACTCGAGATTGCACCCAAAAACCACCTGTTTGCACGACTCCTTTAAGCCATGGTAGGGAGGAAATCAAACCACAGTGGGAACCACAAAAGACAATATGATGATCTCGGGTCTACAGACTAACCTGTATAAGTGTCACCAGAGAACTGCTATCTAACGATAGGTATGGTACCAACTAGGAGTTCTCGGTGAGTCCTGTTCGGTGTACCGATTCTCCAATGAGCACTCGTGCACAATCTTTGATGTCAAACGCCAATGGTTATAGGATCAACCATCGCCCCATACAAGGTCAAAAAACGTACACACTAGTCTACTCTGGAATATCGATGCCCTGTCTCGATACTACCTCAACTAGGAACTGTTAAAGGATGTGCTTGTGGACTACACAAGCCCTACTAGTATGATCTGCATCATAGTCTTGGTAGTCAATCCAACATCCTAAGGGATTTATCAACATGTATAAAAAAGACAGTAAACTAAAACAAGTGTACATGTTAAGATAAAGAGCAACCACATAGCATACTATCATGTCGAGCAAGAAAGTCCTTTATATATATGTCCAAGCATCCACTATAATATACAATAATAGTCTCTAGTGCATCATATTCCTAACAATCTCCTACTTGCACTAAGACCAGTTGTTGTAGTATTGCATACCCAACATCCCAAAAAGTCTCTTGAACCGTGTCTGTGGGAGAGCTTTCGTGAATGGATCCGCCGTGTTATCCTTTGTGTCTACTCTCCTGACATTGATCTCGTGGCGATCAACTATCTCCCGGATCAGGTAAAACCGCCTCAGAATATGTCTGGATCGCCGATGGGACCGGGGTTCCTTAGCCAAAGCCATAGATCCATTGTTATCATAATTCAAAGGTATTGGATCCTCAATGGATGGAACAACACCAAGTTCAATAATTAACTTCTTCATCTAGACAGCCTTTTTGGCAGCATTGTTGGCAGTGATGTATTCAGCTTTCATCATCGAGTATGCAACGATATCTTGCTTAGAACTCTTCCAACATACCGCCTCTCTATTAAGGGTGAAGAAAAATCCCGAGACAGACTTGCTGTTATCCTTATCACTTTGGAAGCTCGAATTGGTAAAAGGATCTACTTGGAGTTCTCCATTACCAGATACCAAGAACATCTCTTTAGTCCTTCTCAAGTACTTAAGAATGTTCTTCACAGCTATCCAGTGCTTCTCCCTGGGTCTGATTGATACCTACTTACCACACTAAGTACGTAAGCTAGATCCGGTCTGGTGCATAATATCACGTAGAAGATAGACCCAACTGCAGAAGCATAAGGTATCACGTTCATGCGAGCCCTCTCCAAATCAGTCTTGGGAGACATATCTTTAGAGAGAGTGATTCCTGAAGAAGCGGATAAATTACCACGCATAGAATCTTCCATACTAAACATCTTTAGTATGGTGTCTATGTACCTAGATTCGGACAATCCCAACATCCTTTTAGATCTATCCCTATAGATCTGTATTCCTAGGATGTAGAAGGCATCACCCAAATCTTTCATGGAGAACTTTTGTGATAGGAAGAGTTTGACCGAGTGCAGCATAGGAACATCATTTTCTATCAAGAGTATGTCATCCACGTACAATACGAGGAAGACAACCTTTTTATATATACATGGTTCATCTATGTTTTTGATGAAGTCAAACTATTTGACTGCTACATCAAAACAGATGTTCCACCTCCACGACGCCTGCTTTAATCCGTAGATTGATTTAAGCTGCTTACACACTTTCCCGCTGCTCCCACTATCTATGAAGCCCTCTGGCTTTGTCATAGACACGCATTCTTCTAAATCACCATTTAGAAAAGCGGTCTTGATGTCCATCTGCCAGATTTCAAAGTCATGGTATGTAGCAATGGCAAGTAGGATCCTGATGAATTTAAGAATAGCCACTGGAGAAAATGTTTCATCATAGTCGACACCTGGTCGTTGACGAAAAACTTTTTCTACAAGTCTATCTTTGAAGGTCTCAACCTTTCCATGTACACCAATTTTCTTCTTGAAGATTCACTTGCTCCCAATAGGTTTTACCCTTTCAGGAGCAACTTCCAAAGTCCATACTTTGTTGGTGTACATGGATTCCATTTCAGATCGCATAGTATCCAGCCATTTCACATAGTCCCCATCTGTGATGGCCTGCTCGAAACTAGTTGGGTCATCATCTTCCGTGATGCAATTCTCGCTATCACAGTCTATAAGAAAACCATAGTATCTCTCAGGTGGGTGAGAAACCCAACTAGATCAGCAGAGTGGTTGAGGTTCATCGGGGACTATTGAATCCACCGTTTCTACCAAATCATCAGTTGTAACTTGTGTATCTGGAACTTCTTCCAGCTCTACCTCATTACCACTAATTTCTTTTACAAGAAATTCCTTTTCTAAAAAGGTGGCATGTTGAGCAACAAACACTCTTTGTTCCTCAAAGTGGTAGAATAAATATCCATATGAATTCTTTGGATATCCTACAAACTTGCAAAAAACTGATCGTGTTTTGTGTTTGTCCGGATTTTGTTTTTTAACATAGGCCGGACAACCCTATATTTTAAATCATTTATGATATGGTCTCTTTCCACTCTATATCTCATATGATGTTTAAGGCACAGATTTTTATGGAACATGATTCAACAGGTATGCGGCTGTTTCAAGTGCATAACTCCAAAAGAAAATAGGTAACTCACATTACTCATCAGAGAGCGCACCATATCTAATAGGGTGCGATTCTTCCGCTCTGATACTCCATTGTGCTGTGGTGTATACGGAGGAGTAAGCTGAGCATTCTCTTTTAAATAATCTCGGAATTCCGTGCTTAAGTATTCACCTCCTTGATCAGAACGAAAGATTTTAACACTTTTACCCGTCTGGTTCTCTGCTTCGCTATTATATTCCTTGAATTTCTCAAAAGATTCATATTTGTGTTTCAACAAGAACACATGTCCGAATCTTGAGAGATCATCGGTGCATGTAATGAAGTACGAGGAACCATTTTTGGCATGTGTAGACATAGGACCACATACATCACTATGTATTAGTCCTAAGAGTTCAGTAGCTCTTTCTCCGTGTCCCGTAAACGGAGTTTTGGTCATTTTTCCTTTGAGACATGACTAACAAGTTTAATAAAATGTAAATTCGAACGGATTCAAATATCCAACTTTATTCAACTTAGCTAGTCTGGTCGTATTAATATGACCAAGTCTATAATGCCACAAGATGGCTTCGTTCATTTTTGAACTTTTTATCTTGTGTGTGTTCTGTATGTTTAGAACTGTATTTTGATTTAGAACATATATACCATTACACAAAGTACCAAACCCAATCAATACTTGATTTAGGAAAATGTTCAAAACATTTTTCTGTAATGCAAAGTTAAATCCTTTTTTTATCAAATAAAGATACGGATATTATATTTCACATCATCGACGGTACGAAATAACAGTCATTCAAAATCAATGTATTACCATTTGTCAAAACAAGGTGATATTTGCCGACAGCTTCGGCAACAAAAATTGCTCCATTCCCTACTCTGAAAGACTGTCACGGCCCAAAGTTTGGCCCGTGACCGGCACTTAACCACGTGACGCCTACAGGCGTAACGCGACTAAGTAAGCCGAAACCCAAAAATCAAAACCATTAAAAGCAATGAGTGTTAAAACATTTTATGGAAACATTTGTTAAAACATTTAGAAAACCTTAGTTATTTAGTAAAATTCTTTAATGTTTAAGTTGTTTTCTTTAAAAATTTCGGCAGCATTTCATTAGTAAAAACTAACCCCGAAAATCGGGTACAAGACAAGATATAAATAAAGATGACATATAATAAGAATAAAGCATCCCGAAACGGGAGCAATCACGCCCAACGGCGGAAACAACCACCACAATAATATACGACGCCGTAGCAAAGAAATGAGCAATACAAGTGAAAACAAGTATCATGAAAGATAAAACTGCATAAATAATGTCGGCACACAACGAGCTCGACACAAGAGTACAAAATAATATACATCGTCCTCACAACTGGTCTCTAAGTCAATACAGTGTATACAGCTGGAAAATAAACGGATACCGCAAAAACCCACCTATCAGCAAAAGGGCTCATGCGCCAACTGCAGTGGTATTCATATCAAAAGATGCAAGAAAGCAGCCTGCCGCGACTACTCTGAGGGGCAACCTGCAAACACTGTGGCACAACGGGGGTGAGTTGCCAACTCATGAATAGTAGATAACATATAAAGGTAATCGCGAGTATGCACGTACTGCGATACTCTAACCTATGCCAACAGATAACATCTATATGATGAGCTGATGAACAATAATCATGCAACAAGTGCGATCTAATAACATCTCTATATGATGAGCAGGGTATGCGATAATCATGCACAACTAATGCAATCTAATAACATCTATAGGATGAGCAGGGTAAGCAATAATCATGCATAACAAGTTCAATCTAATAACATCTATATAGGATGAGCAGGGTATGCAATAATCATGCATAAGTACTCTATCATGTACTACAGATACATGATAAGATGCATAACACTGAATGCAGAGCATAAGAATAAATAGCATCTATACGGAATCTCAACATGGAAAATAACCGGTACCTATCAATACACCCAAATCCCAGTAACAACTTAGGCGCCGTCACTCTAATCGGCCCTCAAATCCTGTAATGCTTATGGAATCGTGAGTGCCTAGCATCGACACTCAAAAATATCATGAAATCATCGTGTCTAGCATCGACACGTAAATCCTCAAGTATCGGGCTCCGTCAGTCCGGATCGGCCCACGGGCTCCGTCTACGGAATCGGCCCCCGGCCCCGGCAGTATGGGACGGCCCGTATCCATCTCTCAACTATGGCCAATATCCTCCGGATAACCGCCAGGTTTCACCAATCACCAGTAGGTAGTAGTCACTCCGCCGGGCTCACCGTCTAACTATACGAGTCTTCTTGCCCCGGGGTTCCATACCGGGTCCACCATGTACCCGCAGACGGTGCCTACCACTCCTCGAATCGGGTATAATCACACAAGCTCTCAAGAACCGAGAAAACTCATGGTGGACGCACTAAAATATCATATCAAGAGAAACCAGGTTTTTAAAGCAGTGCGTAATTCCTTAAAATAATACCTCGGTTCTCAAATCCAGAAATCACACGAATCCAAAACTCAATGCGTAAATCCATGCAATGTGTCGTATGACACTAAGAGTAAAAGGTGGAAATCGCACTTTTTAAAATGGACCCAATTTTGAAAATATCTCATGCGGTCCCCATTTTCTAGAAATCAAGCCAATAACATCCATGTATGTGGCATATGTATGTATATAGGTATGGATGTGCATGTAGATATATACGAAAATATGAGTGTGCCAATGTATATATGCACTAATATGGATATATAGTGTGCATGTGCACAAGTATGAAGATATCAATGTATGTATGCACCAATATGAATATACAGTGTGCATGTGCGCAAGTATGAAAATATCAATGTATGTAAGCACTACTATGAATATACAGTATGATTGTGGGCAAGTATGAAGATATCAATGTATGTAAGCACTACTATGAATATACAGTGTGTAGGTGCGCAAGTATGAAGATATCAATGTGTATGTGCACCAGTATGAATATACAGTGTGCATGTGCGCAAGTATGAAGATATCAATGTGTGTAAGCACAATGAATATACAGTGTGCATGTGCGCAACTATGAAGATATCAATGTGTGTAAGCACTACTATGAATATACAGTGTGCATGTGCGTAAGTATGAAGATATCAATGTGTGTAAGAACTACTATGAATATACAGTGTGTATATGCGCAAGTATGAAAATATCAATATATGTAATCATTACTATGAATGTACAGCGTGCAGGTGCGCAAGTATGAAGATATCAATGTATATAAGCACTACTGTGAATATACGGCGTGCAGGTGCTCAAGTATGAAGATATCAATGTATATAAGCACTACTATGAATACACAGTGTGCATGTGCGCAAGTATGAAGATATCAAGGTATGTAAGCACTACTATGAATATACTGTATGTAGGTGCGCAAGTATGAAAATATCAATGTATGTAAGCACTATTATGAATATACAATGTGCAGGTGCGCAAGTAGGGATACATCAATGAATGTATGCACTAATATGAATATACAGTGTGCAGGTGCGCAAGTAAGGATATATCAATGAATGTATGCACTAATATGAATATACAGTGTGCATGTGCGAAAATCGGGATATATCAATGAATGTATGCACTAATATGAATATACAGTGTGCATGTGCGCAAGTAGGGATATATCATTGTAAATATATACCAATAAGTGACAAAGTCATGTCTAATCATCAATGATGTGGTAATCAAATGATATATGATTCGTAGCAATCCTATAGTGCGTGTGTCATGGCAATCACTAACGGTGTGAGTGTATCATACAAATAGTGCTCGTGCAGTTTAAACCGTTTGTGACAGTGCAGTGTCATCTAACAACCATTTCTATATGCAACAAGGAATGGGTATGCTACAATAGTATATATGAATATATATGACTAGAATATCCTATCACGCCCTGACGCTTAACGCCATACGGGCGATTTCCCCGTAGATGTTAAATCTACTCACCTGGTCACGTGCTATGCGTAGCCGACCACCAGTTTCCCCTTCTTTGCGGCGTCCGACGTACCCGCCTGTGAACCTAGAATTTACACAAGGAATACAAATAAGAAAAATCCTGCAAAAACGCGATATCGAAATCAAACGAGAAACTCACGTCGCGAACTAAACGCGCGTGTGTCCGATACGCTGAAACGTGTGTATACGAGTCTGAAACTACCCCGACACGTCGCGACACGCAGCAAACACTAAACCCACTCACGTATCACACGTGCCGCGCAAATTAAACATATTAGAAAAACGGTTTATCGTGCCAGATTTTGACTTGGGTGAAAACTCAAAAAGTTGCATATGCCAAAACACTAGAATATACAACAGACTACCCTAGACCAAACCCTAACACCTAACTCCCTATCTGGTTGCAAATTGCGGCCAAAACTAATATTTCGGCGTCCTGATGGTGGGTAGGGGGTCTCGTTCTCTGGGTATGTGATCAACATCTATCAAGTATTATCCCAGATTTTGTCTGAAGCATACGGGTCTACAGCAGATCACAGAAAGGCCAAATTTTGCTTTAAAACATTAAATTTTACACTAAATGAAACCCTATGGTATTTTAGTGAAATCTGGGGTTAACTCTCAGTTTAAAGGGCCTAATAACACTTAGTTAAGTTAAGCTAACCATCAATATCACCACTTGGCCAAATATCCACACTAATCACCATTTCTAGCACTAAATCTCAAATTTATCACTTACCGATGCTAATTAACACATGAGTTTAGCAACAAGAAAGTTGGGCTCAGAACTTATACCTCACTTGACCCTAGGTGCAAGGAGAAGGAGGAGAAGAAGAAGGGAAGGAGCTGCTGCTGCTACTGGGGAGCTACTGCTGCTAATGCATGTTGTTGCTGCATGTTGTTGCTGCTGTTGCTTAGGCGGATGCTGCTGCTGCTACTTGTTGTTGTTGCTGTTGCTTGCTGCTGCTGCTGAGGTGCTGCTGCTTCTTCTGCTGTTGCTGCTGCTGGTGTGTGATTGAGAGTGAGAGAGATCTTTGAAAAAAATGAGTGAGGCAAAAGAAAACAAAGCAATGAGTGGTATGAGAGAATCAACCCCCCTCCCCCCCGCTCTCTCTCCTCATTAAATGAGAGCATGGCTCAAGCCATGATGCCCACTCTCTCTCTCTCTCTCTCCAAGTCAACCAAAAACTAAATCATTTTTTTTATTTAAAAAAAACAATTAACCAAAACACCTAATAAAAATTCAAATTGGCTTAACAAAATGGTTAGTCCACCATGGTTGCTAATCATGGTCTAACCCAAATTTAACCCTAGTTTACATGCACATGTGTGTACAAGCCTAAATAAATTCTATTAAAATATTCATTAATTTTGATAATATATTTAAATATCGTTTTGGTAAACTTTTTATTAAAAATCATATATTAAAGTATAATTAACACTAATCACATCTTAAGGTGTTACAATCTTTCCCCCTTAATGAAATTCGTCCCCGAATTTAAAATATATAGCTACGCGTATCTTGAAAGAGATGAAGGAATTTCTTCCGCATCTCGCCCTCGGCCTCCCAAGTGATCTTTTCACCATTTGGTCTGCGCCAAAGCACCTTCACAGATGGCAAGACCTTCGATCGAAGTTTCTTCACCTGTCGGTCCAATATCACGACAGGCTGCTCGGTGAACGAAAGATCGTGCTCGAGCTGTACGGTCTGATGCTGAATCATGTGAGAGGGGTCATGCACGTATCCGCGAAGCATCGACACGTGGAATACAGGGTGAACATCGGGGAAGTCGGGTGGAAGAGCCAAACGATATGCTACTGCGCCCACACGCTCGAGGATCTCGAAGGGACCAATCAATCTGGGGCTAAGCTTCCCTTTCCGTCCAAACCTCATCACTCCCTTCATCGGAGAGACCTTCAGAAAAACGTGGTCGCCAACTGCGAACTCTAATCTGCGGCGGCGTCTGTCAGCATACAATTTCTGCTTTCTCTGAGTTGTCCACATCCTATCTTGAATCAGCTATATCTTCTCGGTCCTCTTCTATACGATCTGCGGCCGCAAAATACTGCTCTTACTGAGCTCTGTCGAACGGACGGGCGATCTACATCTCCTCCCATACAAGGCCTCGATAGGTGCCATCTGAATAGTATCCTGAAAACTATTGTTGTAGGAGAACTCCACCAAGGGTAAATGATGATCCCAGCTACCACCAAAGTCTAAAACGCACGCTCCGAGCATGTCCTCGAGAGTCTGAATAGTCCTCTCTGACTGGCCGTCGGTCTGCGGATGAAATGCCATGCTGAAACTTAAGCGGGTGCCCAAAGCCTCCTGAAGCCTCTGCCATAGTCGGCTGGTTAACTGGGTGTCTCGGTCGGACACGATACAAGTCGGGACTCCATGCTGTCGTACAATCTCATCGATGTATATCTGGGCATACTAAGCAAATCCGAAAGTAGTTTTCACGGCAGGAAGTGAGCCGCTTTCGTCAATCGATCCATGATCACCCAAATGGAGTCATACCTCGACTAGTCCTGGGTAGACCCATAACGAAATCCATAGAAATCTGTTCCTATTTCCACTCCAGAATGGGTAACGGCTGTAGCCCTCTCGCTGGCCTCTAGTGCTCGGCCTTGACTTGCTGACAAGTCAGGCATCTCGACATGAAGTCTGTGACATCCCTCTTCATTCCGTCCCACCAGTAAACATCTCTCATATCATGGTACATATTGGTGGAACCCGGATGAACACTATACACCGATCGATGTGCCTCCTCAAGAATCTCACGCCCCAGTCCCTCAGCATCTGGTACTCATAGTCTAGTCCAAAATCGCAGTATCCCCTGATCATCGATCACGAACTCGGAAAATCTGCCCTGTCCAATCTGTGCCATGATCTCTGAACAACGGTCATCACTGTACTATGCCTCATGTATACGGTCAAAGCAACTGTGGGCGTGCACGAACATGCGCAAGCTGTCCTCCGATCGGCGTGAACTCGAACTGCACTCGGATGTCGCATAAAATCTGCCAATCTGCCGACGACTGCCTCTGCACTGTGCTAAAAAAAGATAGATTACCCCCGGGCCTCCTGCTTAAAGCATCCGCCACAACATTCGCTTTTCCCGGGTGATACACGATCTCGCAATCGTAGTCCTTTACTAGTTCCATCCAACGGCGCTGTCTAAGATTCAGGTCTCGCTGCTGAAATATATACTTTAAGCTCTTGTGATCAGTGAATATCTAGCACGACTCGCCGTTTAGGTAATGTCGCCAGATCTTGAGTGCAAAGACCACTGCAGCCATCTCCAAATTGTCAGTGGGATAGTTCTGTTCATGTTTCTCCAACTGCCGTGAAGCATACGCGATCACCCTCTCGTGCTGCATCAATACGCACCCTAGCCCCACTCGAGAAGCGTCACAATAGACCACAAAACCGCCCGATCCTGAAGGCAATGATAACACCGGCGCCGTAGTCAAACGAGTCCGTAGCTGCTGAAATCTTGTCTCCCCCTCCTCTGTCCAATCGAATGAAACTCCCTTCCGGGTCAACACGGTCAAAGGCGCAGCAATATGGGAGAAGGCCTGCACAAATCGCCTGTAGTAGCCGGCCAGTCCTAAAAAGCTGCGGATCTCAGTAACTGATGCGGGTCTGGGCCAACGCTGAACGGCCTCGATCTTCTTCGGGTCCATACATATACCATCTCATGTAATCACGTGACGCAAGAAATCTACGCTATCAATCCAGAATGCGCACTTGGAGAATTTTGCGAATAGCTGGTGCTCCCTCAAAGTAGGTGCTGCTCGTGCTCCTCTCGGCACCGGGAATACACGAAAATATCGTTAATGAAAACGATGATGAACAAATCATGATACGGCCTGAAAATACGGTTCATCAAGTCCATAAATGCTGCTGGGGCATTAGTGAGTCCGAACGACATCACCAAAAACTCAAAATGGCCGTAATGCGTGCGGAAAGCTATCCTCGGAATATCCTCATGTCGAACCCGCAACTGATGGTATCCTGATCGCAAGTCGATCCACGAAAAATACCCTGCGCCCTGAAGCTGGTCGAACAAGTCGTCGATGCATGGCAAGGGATATCTGTTCTGCACGGTAACCTTGTTCATCTGGCGGTAGTCGATACACAAACGCAAACTGCCGTCCTTCTTCTTGACAAACAGGACCGGAGTACCCCAAGGAGACACACTGGGTCGAATAAGTCCTTTATCCAGCAAATCTTGCAACTGACCTTTCAACTCCTTAAGCTCCGCCGGGGCCATCCGATAAGGCGGTATAGAAATAGGCCGCGTGCCTGGAATCAAGTCAATGCAGAAAACAATATCGCGCTCAGGCCGCAGCCCAGGAAGCTCGTCAGGGAAAACATCAGGGAACTCACGAACAATCGGAACCTGGTCCAACGGAACATCTATAGCTCTAGTATCGCAAACATAAGCTAGAAATCCCTGACATCCCTTCCTCAACAGCTGTCCAGCGCGAAGAGAAGAAATCAAACTGTGAGGGGCGGCACCATGGTCCCCTGCACAACAAAAGCCGACTCGCTGGGAAAACAAAACCTAATTGTCTTCTCGCGGCAGTCTACAAATGCATAGCACATGGCTAACCAATCCATGCCCAAAAGAACGTTGAAGTCCAACATCTCAAAAAGGATCAAGTCGACAGGCAACTCTCTCTCGCCAATACGGACAACACAGGATCGGAACACGTGTCTAGCAACAAACGACTCGGCTACAGGAGTGGTCACAAAAAGCGGCTGATCAAGCAAACCGGACTCTCTATCCAAATTCGGCACGAAGTGTGTGGACACGTACGAGTGCGTGGATCCGGGATCAAACAACACGTGTGCGTCAATAAAACATACTGATAGGGTACCTGAGACCACCGCATTGGACGCCCGCACGTCCTGATTCGTCAAAGTGAAAACCCGTGCCTGTCCTCCACTTGCGACCAGCGGTCCCCTACTAGCAACTGGTCGTACTCTGCCGGCAGCTGGCTATCCTCTGCCTCGGCCACCTCATCCTCTATGAGCAAACCCTCTGTGACCACGGCCTCTCTGTGCATGAGTCTGGCGCGGAGAAATAGTAGGTACAATAGGCAACGCCCTCTGGGGTGGTGAAAGTGGAAGTGTGACATGTGGTACTGCTGCCTCCCTCCGCCGTATCTCGGTACAATCTCTGATGCGGTGACGGGGACTACCACACCCAAAGCATCCATGCGACGACTGCTGACCCTCCTGGGGATAAGAGCTAAACATCTGACCTCACCCCGAGTCTTTGCCACCAGTACGACGTCTATCACGGTGTCCGAATGGAAGTCTCCATGCTGCTGTGTCAGTACGAACCCTCTTCGGCCCTGGAACTACCGAAGTCTCATCAAGGCGCTCCTCGACTAATAGGGCTGCGTCTACGGCTGCTGCGTATGTCTCGCAATGCTGTGCGCTGATCGCCAGGAACTGTGGGGTAAGAAAGCCTCGAACAAATCTCTTGACTCGCATCTCCTTAGTAGACACTAAATATGGGGCATAAATAGATTTCTCGGTGAATAGTACATCGTACTCTGCCAATGTCATCTCCAGAGTCTAATGTAAAGACTCGAACATGCGCGCTCGAGCATCCCTGACACTCTGGGGAAGGAAACGGGCTAGAAATACCGTCACAAACGCTGTCCAGGTCATAGGAGGAAGACCCGCCGCTCTGCCTTTCTCGACTGACTCACACCATTTCTGCGCAAGACCTTCCAGGCGAAAGCTCACGAACTCTACCCATCTCGCATCTAAGCATCTGAGTGAACGACATATCCAGGCCATCCTATCAATAAAAACCGTGGGTCTTCGGCTGCATCGCTGCCTGTGAAGACCGGAGGCTTCAGCCTCATAAACTCTGATATCGATACCGTAATAACATCCATGGCTGCAGGGGCAACTGCCTGTACTGTAGGTACCATCGCGGTCCCCGTAACGGGTGGAACTACCTCTGGTCTCCGCGCTCGAAGTGTCTCAACTAGCGACCCTATCATCTGGTGCATCTTCTGCATACCTGCCCATAGCATAGCGATCTGATCTGTCGTAGGAGGAACAGTCTGCTCTGGTACAATGGGTGTACTGCCCGGGTCGGACCTCGTCTCAGATGAGTCAACTCGAATCTCAGCTCTCACGGCCGCTCTCTGCGTCCTCGTAGTCTTTGGCGGCATAATGGCTGGAAAAAAAGTAGGATTCGATAAGGATACGAAAATCGAATCGCAAGGATGTAGATAATCATGAAGTAATTTCAATCAATAAGTCCTAAGGTCGCTAAGGCGGAGTACCGTGTCATGAGTATGCCGCGGAACATACACACGCTACGCCAGTCTGCTTCAGCTACCTACTCCATCATACCAGGGTCATCCTACACACCGAAAGGTAAAACCTACGCTCTGATACCAATTTTTTCATGACCCAAAGTTCGGCCCGTGACCGGCACTTAACCATGTGACTTCTACAGGCGTAACGCGACTAAGTAAGCCAAAACCCAGAAATCAAAACAATTAAAAGCAACGAGTGTTAAAACATTTTATGGAAACATTTGTTAAATCATTTAGAAAACCTTAGTAATTTAGTAAAATTCTTTAAAGTTTAAGTTGTTTACTTTTAAAATTTCGGCAGCATTTTCCTTTGTAAAAACTAACCCCAAAAATCGGGTACAAGACAAGATATAAATAAAGATGGCATACAACAAGAATAAAGAATCCCCAAACGGGAGAAATCACGCCCAACGGTGGAAACAACCACCACAATAATATACGATGTCGTAGCGAAGAAATGAGCAAAACAAGTGAAAACAAGTATCATGAAAAATAAAACTGCATAAATAAAGTCGGCTCACAACGAGCTCGACACAAGAGTACAAAATAATATACATCGTCCGCACAACTGGTCTCTAAGTCAATACATGAATAGTAGATGGAGAGTACTAGATGCAACAGTGTATACAACTGGAAAATAAACATATACCGCAAAAACCCACCTATCAGTAAAAGGGTTCTTGCCCCAACTGCAGTGGTATCCGTATCAAAAGATGCAAGAAAGAAGCCTGCCGTGACTACTCTAAGGGGCAACCTGAAAACACTGTAGCACAACGGGGGTGAGTTGCCAACTCGTGAATAGTAGATAACATATAAAGGTAATCGCGAGTATGCACGTACTACGATACTCTAACCTATACCAACAGATAACATCTATATGATGAGCTGGATGAACAATAATCATGCAACAAGTGTGATCTAATAACATCTCTATATGATGAGCAGGGTATACGATAATCATGCATAGCAAATGCAATCTAATAACATCTATATAGGATGAGCAGGGTATGCAATAATCATGCATAACAAGTGCAATCTAATAACATCTATATATGATGAGCAGGGTATGCAATAATCATGCATAAGTACTCTATCAGGTACTACAGATACAGGATGAGAAGCATAACACTGAATGCTGAGCATGGGAATAAATAGCATCTACACGGAATGTCAACGTGGAAAATAACCGGTGCCCATCAATACACCCAAATCCCAGTATCAACTCAGGCACAGTCACTCTAATCGGCCCTCAAATCCTGTAATGCTCATGGAATCGTGAGTCCCTAGCATTGGCACTCAAAAATATCATGAAATCATCGTGTCTAGCATCGACACGCAAACCCTCAAGTATCGAGCTTCGTCAGTCCGGATCGGCCCACGGGCTTCTTCTGCAAATCGACCCCTGGCCCCGGCAGTACGGGTCGGCCCGTATCTATCTCTCAACTCCGGTCAGTATCCTCCGGAGAACCGCCAGGTCCCACCAATCACCGGTAGGTAGTAGTCCCTCCGCCGGGCTCACCGTCTAACTATACGAGTCTTCTTGCCCCGGGGTACCATACAGGGTCCACCATGTACCCGCAGACGGTGCCTACCACTCCTCGAATCGGGTATAATCACACAAGCACTCAAGAACCGAGAAAACTCATGGTGGACGCACTAAAATATCATATCAAGAGAAACCGGGTTTTTAAAACAGTGCGTAATTCCTTAAAATAATACCACGGTTCTCAAATCCAGAAATCACACGAATCCAAAACACAATGCGTAAATCCATGCAACGTGTCGTATGACACTGAGAGTAAAAGGGGGAAACCGCACTTTTTAAAATGGATCCAGTTTTGAAAATACCTTATGTGGTCCCCATTTTCTAGAAATCAAGCCAATATCATCCATGTATATGACATATGTATGTATATAGGTATGGATGTGCATGTGGATATATACGCAAATAAGAGTGTTCCAATGTATATGTGCACTAATATGCATATATAGTGTGCATGTGCGCAAGTATGAAGATATCAATGTATGTATGCACCAATATGAATATACAGTGTCTATATGCGCAAGTATGAAGACATCAATGTATGGAAGCACTAGTATGAAGATATCAATGTATGTAAGCACTACTATGAATATACAGTGTGCAGGTGTGTAAGTATGAAGATATCAATGTATGTAAGTGTAAGTCCACGTTGCCCACCCCGGTGCTTGCGGGGAGGCGGAAAATATAATAAAAATTGGATTTTTAATGACTTAGGCTACATGGACCTTGCTTGTGAGGATCTTTGCTAAACGAAAACTAGCTAAAGTAAACTAACAACTAACTAAGTTGTAGAAAGGTTATACCTTGAGCTCGAACTCCTTCTCTCCTTGCTCGTCGGAATGGTAGAAAGGCCTCACCTTGCTTGTCTTCTTCCGTCAAAGAAGGATCCACCCGAAAGCCTCGACCTTTAGCTTCAACTCCAAGCTAGGAGTAACTAGAGTGCAAGAAATGCTAAGACTTGAACCCTAGAAGTGAGTAGAGAAGATCAAGTGAAGGTTTTTCTCAAGCTTTTTTGTTTCTCAACACATGAGAGGGAGAGAGCTTGAGGGAGAGGATGAGCAAGAGAGAGAAAAGATATGAGAGAATGAATTATTAGTGTCCCATTCTCACTAATATGTGTGTGATATTTTAATTAATTAATTATCTAGAAAATTGTCATGGTTTAATCAAGAGGTGACCATTATCATTTCATTATTAATGCAAATTGCAAGGATTAAAGAGCATCTTCCAAATGAAATGATCATGGTCAAATTGTCAACTTGGTCAACAAGTCAATGAAGTCAAAAGGTCAACAACAACAACCATGCACAATAATTAAGCTAATTATCAATTAACAATAATACACACAAAAACAATAGGGTTAATAAAATGATAATAGTCATTAACCCTAAACAAGGTCCTCTCCCTCAATCTCAAGCAACTGTGCATACGCACCCGCATTCATGATCCGAGGAACACGAACACAATGAGAAAAACCAATCTCAAATCATATACTAGGATCCGGCTTAAACCAAAGCCCGCTAGTATAAACTGTCCGGATAGCAAACGTGCACAAGTGCGCGGATGCGAACGAACCCTGTCGCAAAACCATGCGACCTCTACTCATTTTGCCTAAAGGCGAATAGCTCTCTGTGTGGGACTCTAAAGACTCGACACTACGGTGGCAGTGGGTTTAACCACAGACCGCAAGCGGCACTAGCTGTACGTAACGGTCCCCAGGTAGATGTCGATAAGAAGACTGACGAGGTGAACCCCATCTGCACTCCTACTGAGCCTGTATGTGACAGTCTCCGTACAGTCCGGTCTGTTCGTCTGATACATCGCATGGCAGGCCTGGGGGGCGGTGAATGTCAGTCCCCTAATAGCGGTACAAGTCGTGTCAGAGTGTAGCCCAGAACACCCTGAGATAACACTGGAAGCCTACCAGTATATCTCGCTTGCCCTGGCCAGGGACTACTCGTGTAATGGCTCTCCTGGACACAGCGCGATGTCAACCCCCAATACCGGGAGAGACGAATCCTGTCTAACCGTCACTGCCTCCAAGTGCTTCGGGACTGCACCCAAAAACTACCTGTTTGCACGACTCCTCTGAGCCGTGGTAGGGTAGTAATCAAAGTGCAGTGGGAACTCACTCGAGGCGAAGTGACAGTGTCAAGTCAGCGGACTAAGCTGTACTCATGTCACCTGGGAACTGATAACTGACGATAGGTATATTACCAACCAACAGTTCCCGACGAGTCCTGTCTAGTGTACTCGTAACCTAACGAGCACCCGCATACTATCTCAAGTACGACGTACTAACGGCTGTGGGACAGACCGTCTCCCACACTGGGATGAGAAGCGCATACGCTAGTCTACTCCGGAGTATCGATGCCCTGTCTCGATAGTCCAACGACCAGGGACCTGTATAAGGATGTGCTTATAGATTACCCAGCTCCCACGAGTGCGAGCGCCATCACAACGCTGGTAATCAAGCAAAGATCCTAAGGGCTCTACTAATATGTATACCAGCAATATGCTAAAAGAAACACATGCACATATTAAAGCAGAGACAAACCAAGTAGCACACTACCATTTCGAGCAAGATTGTATATACAACTGTGAATATCCCAAGCTTCCATTAAGTAATATACAAACTAGTATGATACAGTAATGGCCTCTAGGGTATATACACTAACAATCTCCCACTTGCACTAAGGCCATGTACTGGCGTATCGAAGACCTAT
The DNA here is from genome assembly GCA_030015575.1 of Agapanthus africanus. Taxonomy (NCBI): domain Eukaryota; kingdom Viridiplantae; phylum Streptophyta; class Magnoliopsida; order Asparagales; family Amaryllidaceae; genus Agapanthus; species Agapanthus africanus. The sequence continues at coordinate 273,116,678 of JASDDO010000010.1, forward strand.
CATCTCGATCAGCCGCTCGAACTGAGTCTGGGGCAAGGCCTTGGTGAATTGATCTGCTGTGTTATCCTCTGATGCAACTCTCCGGACCTCGATCTCCTGGCGATCCACAATCTCCCTGATCAGGTGATACCGCCTTAAGATGTGTCTGGATTTCTGATGGGACCTGGGTTCCTTCGCTAAAGCTATAGCCCCGTTGTTGTTGCAATACAGAGGTATTGGGTCAACAATGGACGGAACCACCTGAAGTTCTTTCAAGAACTTCCTCATCCAGACAGCTTCTTTTGCGGCATCAGATGCAGCGATGTATTCCGCTTCCATAGTCGAGTCAGCAACGGTTTCCTGTTTGGAGCTCTTCCAACACACCGCCCCTCCATTGAGGGTAAAGACAAAACCCGACATGGACTTGGAATCATCCTTGTCACTCTGGAAGCTGGAGTCAGCAAAGGCCTCAATCTGCAGGTCTTTTCCGCCATACACCAAGAACATCTCCTTAGTCCTTCTCAGGTACTTGAGAATGTTCTTTACTGCTATCCAATGTTTCTCCCCAGGGTTTGACTGATACCTGCTTACCACACTCAGTGCATAAGCCACATCCGGTCTGGTACACAACATCGCATACATTATAGAGCCTACCGCAGAAGCGTATGGTATAATAGACATGCGATCCCTCTCCAAATCAGTCTTGGGAGACATCTCTTTGGAGAGGGTGATCCCGTGACAAGCCGGTAGATTACCGCGCTTGGAATCTTCCATACTGAATCTCTTCACTATGGTGTCGATGTACCTGGACTGAGAAAGTCCTAATATCCTCTTGGATCTGTCACGGTAGATCCGGATACCCAGAATGTATGAGGCATCACCCAGGTCTTTCATGGAGAACCTGTGCGACAAGAACCCCTTGACAGATTGTAGCATAGGAATGTCATTTCCTATTAAGAGAATGTCATCCACGTATAAAACGAGGAATACTACAGTTCTCGCTACAAATCTACAATAGATGCATGGTTCATCTGGATTTTTGATAAAGCCAAATTCTTTGACCGTCTCATCAAAACAGATGTTCCAACTCCGCGATGCCTGCTTGAGTCCATAAATGGACTTGAGCAACTTGCACACCTTTCCGCTGCTCCCACCCTGAATGAAACCCTCTGGCTGGTCCATATAGACACACTCCTCTAAATGACCATTTAGAAAAGCTGTCTTTACGTCCATCTGCCAAATCTCATAATCGTGGAAAGCAGCAATGGCAAGAAGGATCCGAATGGATTTCAGCATAGCTACTGGAGAAAAGGTTTCGTCATAGTCCAAACCAGGTCGCTGACGAAAACCCTTTGCTACCAGTCTAGCTTTATAGGTCTCAACCTGTCCATCTACACCAATCTTCCTTTTGAAGATCCACTTGCATCCTACGGGTTTTACCCCGTCTGGAGCAATGTCCAACGTCCATACTTTGTTGGTGTACATGGACTCCATCTCGGTCCGCATTGCATCCAGCCATTTTACCGAGTCGACGCTCTGAATGGCTTGCTGGAAGCTAGTAGGCTCATCACAATCTAGGATGCAGTCCTCTCTATCCCCGTCAATGAGAAAACCGTAGTACCTCTCGGGCGGATGAGACTGCCTACTACTCCTGCGGAGTGGTGTAGGAATGTCTTGATCTTTTGAACCCTCTGGTTCTACTAAGCTTTCAGTAATAGCTTGCGGTTCTGGAATTTCTTCCAGTTCTATTGCGCCCCCGCTTAATTCTTTTTCTATGAACTGATGTTCTAGAAAGTAGGCATGGCGAGAAACAAGGACTTTTTGTTTCTCTTCGCAATAGAAGTAATATCCCTTGGAGTTCTTCGGATATCCCACAAACTTGCACTGTACTGAGCGTGCCTCGAGCTTGTCCGCATGCTGCTTTTTTACAAAAGCTGGACATCCCCATGTCTTAATGTGATTAAGATGGGGTCTCTTCCCACACCACATTTCATATGGTGTAGTAGGCACAGTTTTAGTTGGAACTCGGTTCAAAAGGTATGCTGCTGATTCTAGCGCATATCCCCAGAACGATCGCGGTAACTCAGCGTTACTCATCATGGACCGTACCATATCTAATAGGGTCCGGTTCCGTCTCTCCGATACACCGTTATGTTGCGGAGTGTATGGAGGAGTAAGCTGAGAGAGAATTCCATTCTCTTTTAAGTAGTTCAGGAATTCGGCACTTAAGTATTCTCCACCTCGATCCGATCTTAGAATCTTGATACTTTTGCCGGTTTGTTTTTCTACTTCATTCTTATATTCCTGGAATTTTTCAAAAGTCTCGGATTTATGTTTCATTAAGAAGACATAACCGTACCTTGAAAAATCATCCGTAAAGGTAATGAAGTAAGAAAAACCGCTTCGCGCATGTGTAGACATTGGACCGCACACGTCGCTGTGTACGAGTCCCAAGAGCTCGCTCGCTCTTTCTCCGTGTCCAGAAAACGGAGCCTTTGTCATCTTTCCTTTGAGACAGGATTGACAAGTTGCATACGATTGATATTCGAACGGATCCAAATATCCTTCAGTGTGTAACTTAGTCAATCTTCTCTCATTGATGTGACCCAGTCTACAATGCCATAAGAAAGTTTTATTAATTTCTGGAGACTTTCTTTTGTGTGTATTCTGGATATTGAAAACTTGTGGTTGGTTTAAAACGTATATACCGCTGTTCAATGTACCTGACCCAATCAAAACTTGATTAAGGTGAATGTTCACTACATTACTTACAAATGCAAATTCATAACCTTCTTTAGATAATAAAGATACAGAAATGATATTACAGGTTGCATTTGGTACATAATAACAACTACGCAAAACCAAAAAGTGTCCATCTGATAATCCCAGGTGATAGTCCCCCACGGCCTCTGCATCCATGCTAGCACCGTTCGCAACTCTGAGGGTCATGTCACCTGCCTTCAAAACTCTACGCTTTCTCAACGCCTGCAAAGAATTACAGATATGAGATCCTGATCCGGTATCCAATACCCAGGATGTAGAGTTTATTGATAGACAGTTTTCAATAACATACACACCTGAAGCTGAAGCTGCAACTCGCTTCAAATCCTGTGTTCTGGCTTTCCAAGCCTTGCAATCCTGTTTCCAGTGACCACTTTTGTGACAATAGAAGCATTCTTCCTTCCCCACCATCTTCCCCGCTACTTTTGTTGCTTTACCCTTTCCCTTCGTATCCACTTTACCGACACCGCCTCTTGGTTTGGCAGGGGCTTTCTTCTTCTTGCCCTTGGCTTTCGCCCTGGACCTAGAAGAGGAAGATCCTCCTACAAACAAAGTGGATGTCTCCCTACCCTTCTGTAGGGTGCCCTCAGCAGTCCACAACATGTTCAGAAGTTCGGCAAGTTCAACCTCCTTTCCTTGCATGTTGAAGTTAAGAACGAACTGGGCGTAAGTGGAAGGAAGGGACTGGAGAATCAAGTCGGTATAGAGTTCATTCTCCAACGTGGTCCCAAGGTCCGCGAGCTCCTCTATGTAGCCGATCATCTTAAGCACGTGGTCCGCTACCGATGATCCGACGGCCAACCTTGCCGAAAAAAGCTTCTTCGACACTTCGTATCTAGCGATACGAGACTGCTCTCCATATAGTTCTTTTGTATGCAGAAATATGGACTCTAGGTCCATATTCTCGTGCCTCCTCTGATGTTCGTTGTCCATCGAGGCTAGTACGAGGCATCTGGCCCTCGCGCAATCTATCTCCCATGTCTTACGGATTTCTACATCCGCGACGCTGGAGGTGGGACCTGGGATAGGGGGAGCTTTGGTGGTAAGTATATACCCCAGCTTGTCATAAGTGATAGCCATCTTGACATTCCTGAGCCAATCTTTGTAGTTTGGCCCTGTCAATATATTTTTATCTAACAGTAACTTAAGTCCGGTCATGTTGAATGGTCGCTGCAATTAGGAGAGAGAAAAGAAACACTTTAGCATGATGCTCTTGCAAGTTTAGAGTGGTTTTTAGTTTGTCTAAACTGGATGGCTCCGACTGTTTCTCGAATCCCTTCTCAAACCATAAAGAAAAGGATTAGCCGGGATTATTCTCACCGTACAATACTTGCTTAACCGTTCAGCCAGGCCAGTGTCGGTACTTCGAGGGAGGTTTTCCAACGCTTTCGCGAAGTTCCTTAATTAAATAACCTCTTTTCCCTGTGGGCGTAGCCCCGCTAACACCTTTCTAGGCACCTACTAGGTTTATAGCATTGATCGTTAAGTGAGAGTTTTCCCGAGGAGTAGCATATACTCACAGTAGGATCGGGATCCAAATATCATCGCGTGATAAAACCGAAGGAATCCTACCAGAATCATCAGACTCCAAATGGTATGCAACGCTAGCAAGTTTCAGTACTTATGAAACTCCCGATGTGGATTTTTGCCCCATGCTCTTATGACCTTGACTTTGGCCAAAATATCATATGTCACATGTCAAGTTCTACCCGTCATTCTCCTGGTTAATTTGGACCCACCCGTACCTACCCTTGACTTTGGCCAAAATGGCAGCACGACTGTCCCAAATCAACGCATCTATCTATGCTGCACATGAATGCCCAAACGCTACCAATCACTATGCCTTGACTTTGGCCAAAATACACAGCTTGAATACTTTTGACCATTCATGTGGAATGACGGAGGGCTACGAATGGTTTTGGCGAAACCGTGAACATAGTGAACTTGATATAATCGATGGAACGAGATAGCTTCTAAAAAGGAGTGGTTCAAGCTCCGCGTTTAAAAGTTTAGTTTTGAAAAGAACCGAGTGGTTTTCGAAGTGTTCCAATCGACTTTTACTTGGTTTATTTCTTGCATTAGTTCTTTTAATGCGTCCCATCATTTAATCCTACCATTGCAGAAAACAACCAAAATATGACGTACGCTTATGCCATTCGCATTCGCCACGGGGCCCCGTCATCACCCGTTAGGTTACTTAACTAACGACAGAGCGGGGGCTGGGCTAGCGCGGCTGTAAAACATAAGCAACGCCTAAATAGTTATTATATATAAATATATAGCAATGATAGACATTACAGATCACAGATGAATACATTGGATATACTAGGAATCCGCAATGCGTTCGAGACTGCAACGCAAAGCGGATTACACGGTCGCGGTGAATAGCCAATACCCCACCCAAGACCCCTACGGGTGCGGCAAACTACCCGCCAAGCACCCGAAGCGAAGCAACCTCCCTCACCACCGTGAGTAGGCCACTCGGCACTTCGAGATACCCGGTAGTTTATGCACCCCCTCCATGGGTCTATCCTAGGAGCAAAAACAGTAAAAAGAATTATACAATGACGGCTACAACCCCGACCCGGTTGTGCGGCCATATAAAGAATATTATTACATCAATTTACATGTTACAAATGAATGAAAGAAAAACAACGCTCATCTCACATCCACCCCGGCCATTCACCCGCGACAATCCAATCCATTCATATCCACAAACCAATAACAATCACAGATCATGTATAACCCCGACTAATCGTCTTATAGCGATTAGCCGATGTTCAATACATGCAAGCATTACAGATATAACCGATGTAGTTAAAGTGTAGTGAAGTTCCGGAAAAATACGGATTTATAGGCCCCCAAAAGTAAATTTTAGTTCTGGAAAATCTGGGCACATATAATATATTCTAAAAATCCCAGAACCAACACAGACACACACTGCATGAAAAACGATGCAGAGAAGACGACAAACGGCGGCGCTTCCGCGGCACATGCCTACCTCGTGCCGCGGAAGGGCGGCGGTTTGAACGAAACACTGTACCGTTTTTCATGGGTGTTCATACAAAACCCTGAGCCGAATTTACAAGTATAAAGTTTTTCATTTAGAGCAGAAAAAAAATTTAACAGAAACTAGGGTTTTGCAAAAGTTTGGTTTTTGGATTTTCCGGTTTCGAAACTTCGTTACACTTCACTACCTAGCTAGTTTGAGTTTAGTTAGGCTCTGATACCACTGTAAGTCCACGTTGCCCACCCCGGTGCTTGCGGGGAGGCGGAAAACATAATAAAAATTGGATTTTTAATGACTTAGGCAACATGGACCTTGCTTGTGAGGATCTTTGCTAAACGAAAACTAGCTAAAGTAAACTAACAACTAACTAAGTTGTAGAAAGCTTATACCTTGAGCTCGAACTCCTTCTCTCCTTGCTCGTCGGAATGGTAGAAAGGCCTCACCTTGCTTGTCTTCTTCCGTCAAAGAAGGATCCACCCGAAAGCCTCGACCTTTAGCTTCAACTCCAAGCTAGGAGTAACTAGAGTGCAAGAAATGCTAAGACTTGAACCCTAGAAGTGAGTAGAGAAGATCAAGTGAAGGTTTTTCTCAAGCTTTTTTGTTTCTCAACACATAAGAGGGAGAGAGCTTGAGGGAGAGGATGAGCAAGAGAGAGAAAAGATATGAGAGAATGAATTATTAGTGAGCCATTCTCACTAATATGTGTGTGATATTTTAATTAATTAATTAGCTAGAAAATTATCATGGTTTAATCAAGAGGTGACCATTATCATTTCATTATTAATGCAAATTGCAAGGATCAAAGAGCATCTTCCAAATGAAATGATCATGGTCAAATTGTCAACTTGGTCAACAAGTCAATGAAGTCAAAAGGTCAACAACAACAACCATGCACAATAATTAAGCTAATTATCAATTAACAATAATACACACAAAAACAATAGGGTTAATAAAATGATAATAGTCATTAACCCTAAACAAGGTCCTCTCCCTCAATCTCAAGCAACTGTGCATACGCACCCGCATTCGTGATCCGAGGAACACGAACACAATGAGAAAAACCAATCTCAAATCATATACTTGGTTCCGGCTTAAACCAAAGCCCGCTAGTATAAACTGTCCGGATAGCAAACGTGCACAAGTGCGCGGATGCGAACGAACCCTGTCGCAAAACCATGCGACCTCTACTCATTTTGCCTAAAGGCGAATAGCTCTCTGTGTGGGACTCTAAAGACTCGACACTACACTGGGAACTGATAACTGACGATAGGTATATTACCAACCAACAGTTCCCGACGAGTCCTGTCCAGTGTACTCGTAACCTAACGAGCACCCGCATACTATCTCAAGTACGACGTACTAACGGCTGTGGGACAGACCGTCTCCCACACTGGGATGAGAAGCGCATACGCTAGTCTACTCCGGAGTATCGATGCCCTGTCTCGATAGTCCAACGACCAGGGACCTGTATAAGGATGTGCTTATAGATTACCCAGCTCCCACGAGTGCGAGCGCCATCACAACGCTGGTAATCAAGCAAAGATCCTAAGGGCTCTACTAATATGTATACCAGCAATATGCTAAAAGAAACACATGCACATATTAAAGCAGAGACAAACCAAGTAGCATATTACCATTTCGAGCAAGATTGTATATACAACTGTGAATATCCCAAGCTTCCATTAAGTAATATACAAACTAGTATGATACAGTAATGGCCTCTAGGGCATATACACTAACAGTAAGCACTGCTATGAATATACAGTGTGCAGGTGCGCAAGTATGAAGATATCAATGTGTATGTGCATCAGTATGAATATACAATGTGCATGTGCGCAAGTATGAAGATATCAATGTGTGTAAGCACTACTATGAATATACAGTGTGCATGTGCGCAAGTATGAAGATATCAATGTATGTAAGCACCAGTATGAATATACAATGTGCATGTGCGCAAGTATGAAGATATCAATGTTTGTAAGCACTACTATGAATATACAGTGTGCAGGTGCGCAAGTATGCAGATATCAATGTATGTAAGCACTACTATGAATATACAGTGTGGAGGTGCGCAAGTATGAAGATATCAATGTATGTAAGCACTACTATGAATATACAGTGTGCAGGTGCACAAGTATGAAGTTATCAATGTATGTAAGCACTACTATGAATATAAAGTGTGCAGGTGCGCAAGTATGAAGATATCAATGTATGTAAGTACTACTATGAATATACAGTGTGCAGGTGCGCAAGTATGAAAATATCAATGTATGTAAGCACTACTTTGAATATACAGTGTGCAGGTGTGCAAGTAGAGATATATCATTGAATGTATGCACTAATATGAATATACAGTGTGCATGTGTGCAAGTAGGGATATATCAATGAATGAATGCACTAATATGAATATACAGTGTGCATGTGCGCAAGTTGGGATATATCATTGAATGTATGCACTAATATGAATATACAGTGTACATGTCCGCAAGTAGGGATATATCAATGTAAATATATGCCAATAAGTGACAAAGTCATGTCTAATCATCAATGTTGCGGAAATCAAATGATATATGATTCGTAGTAATCCTATAGTGCGAGTGTCATGACAATCACTAACGGTGTGAGTCTATCATACAAATAGTACTCGTGCAGCTTAAACCGTTAGTGACAGTGCAGTGTCATCTAACTACCATTTCTATATGCAACAAGGAATGGGTATGCAACAATAGTATATATGAATATATACGACTAGAATATCCTATCACGCCCTGACGCTTAACGCCATACGGGCGATTTCCCCGTAGATGTTAAATCTACTCACCTGGTCTCATGTTAAGCATATCCGACCACCTGTTTCCCCTTCTTTGCGGCGTCCGACGTACCCGCCTGTGAACCTAGAATTTACATAAGGAATACACATAAGCAGAATCCCGCAAAAACGGGATATCGAAATCAAACGAGAAACTCGGGTCACGAACAAAACCCGCGTGTGTCCGATACGCTGAAACGTGTGTATACAAATCTGAAACTACCCTGACACGTCGCGACACACAGCAAACACTAAACCCACTCACGTATCACACGTGTCTCGCAAACTAAACGTATTGGAAAAACGGTATATCGCTCCAGATTTTGACACGGGTGAAAACTCAAAAAGTTGCATATGCCAAAACACTAGAATATACAGCGAACTGCCCTAGACCAAACCGTAACACCCAACTCCCCTATCTGGCCGCAAATTGCGGCCAGAACTAATATTTCGGCGGCCTGATAGTGGGTAGGGGTCTCGTTCTCCGGGTTTGAGATCAACATCTATCAAGCATGCTCTAGCTATCCCAGATTTTGTCTGAAGCATACGGGTCTACAACAGATCACAGAAAGGCCAAATTTTGCTTTAAAACGTTAAATTTTACACTAAATGAAACCCTATGGTATTTTAGTGAAATCCGGGGTTAACTCTCAGTTTAAAGCGCCTAATAACACTTAGTTAAGTTAAGCTAACCATCAATACCACCACTTGGCCAAATATCCACACTAATCACCATTTCTAGTACTAAATCTCAAATTTATCACTAACCGATGCTAATTAACACATGAGTTTAGCAACAAGGAAGTTGGGCTCAGAACTTATACCTCACTTGACCCTAGGTGCAAGGACAAGGAGGAGAAGAAGAAGGGAATGAGCTGCTGCTGCTGGGGTGCTGCTGCTACTAATGCATGTTGCTGCTGCTGCTTGTGCTGCTGTTGCTTGGGCTGTTGCTGCTACTCCTTGTTGTTGTTGTTGCTGTTGCTTGCTGCTGCTGCTGAGGCTCCTGCTGTTGTTGTTTCTTCTGCTGTTGCTACTTCTTGAGTGAGAGTGAGAAAGATGTTTGAAAAAAAAAAGAGTGAGGAAAAGGAAAACAAAGCAATGAGAGGTATGAGAGAGTCAACCCCCCTCTCTCTCCTCATTAAATGAGAGCATGGCTCAATCCATGATGCCCACTCTCTCTCTCTCTCCAAGTCAACCAAAAACTAAATCATTTTTTTCATTTAAAAAAAAAACAATTAACCAAAACACCTAATAAAAATTCAAATTGGCTTAAGAAAATAGTTAGTCCACCATGGTTGCTAATCATGGTGTAACCCCAATTTAACCCTAGTTTACATGCACATGTGTGTGCAAGCCTAAATAAATTATAATAAAATATTAATTAATTTTGATAAAATATTTAAAGATCGTTTTGGTAAACTTTTTATTAAAAACCATATATTAAATTATAATTAACCACTAATCACATCCTAAGGTGTTACAGAGACATATCACCATTTCCCAGTTCTCTACTTCTCTTTAACACTTGTAAAAGATTACTAATATGGGATCCTGATCCGGTATCCAATATCTAGGACTTAGAGCAGACTGAGAAACAGTTCTCAATAACTAACACACCCGAAGAAGATATATTTGTCGGAGTTCTTAGCACCCTGGCCGTCGATCGCGGCCGTTGCGGAACAAAAACTTTTTGCGTTTAAAAAACTTGGCATTAGAAGCAACTACCTAGAATCGAAACCAAATATGAAACAAGCAAACTACAAGAAGTTCTAGCTACTGAGATAGAAGGTTATACCGAATGATCCATGTCCTTCGGTTTTCTACCATCATCCATAGCTCCTAGAGGTGTCCTGGATCAAGCTTGATTGCCGGTCTTTCTCCGTCGAAGATGATCCACCAGAGGGAAACGATGCAAGCTCCAGTTTCTCCTAGCGAAGCAACCGACGCTCCATAGTCGCTAGTAATGGAGAGTGGAGATGTAGGAATATTTCATTATCTTTTTCTCCCATACCTCATGCTCAAGTGAGCAATCAAAGAAGAAGAAAGAGGAGGTGAGGAAAACCATGGGCATGAGCAACTCAAGAAAAATGGCTAAGTGTCCAAAAGAGTGAGTGAATGAATAAGTAGTATGTAGAAAGAATGGTTATGCATTTTTCAACCATGCAAGTATAAATTTCACACATTTTACAATAAACAATCAAGAGTCATACTTCTCTACACATCTCCAACCATTCTCATTCCACCTCACCCTCTACCACATTTCCAAATGATTTTCTAAAAAGAAAATCATATAATGAGGTGTCCATCTTCTAGAAGATATTCCGTATAAACATGGAATACAAACCGGTATACGTATCGAAATACATATACGCGTATTGTTATAAAAATACGAACAGCCAAGAGAGAAAATGAATAGTGAACAATAATAATAGAATACAAATATAAATATATATATTATTAAATCAAAACTTGATTTAATAATCCAGCTCAATCCTAAGCCGCTAGTATTATCAACCGTCCGATAAAACTTTGAGTAGCCTATACACATATTTAATCGGACACCTGTATCTACCAACATATGTTATCTACATCATATCGCCTGAACCGTGAAAACCCTCTGTATGGGACTCTTAAGGAATCGTCAATACGCTGGCAGTGGATTTAACCACAAGCACGTCAGCGGCACTAGCTGTACGTAACGACTACATAGGTATTGAACGAAAGGAAGGCCGACGAGCAAACTCATCCGAACCCCTATCGAGCCTGTCCATGACAATCTCCATATAATCTGGTCTGTTCGTCTAAGAGTATCTCATATCGAGTCTAGGGGAATGGATAAAGTCGGACACCTAATAATGCAATATTTCGTGTCGGTATGAAGCCCTTCGCCAACTGAGAAACTACTGATCCAAATCAGTAACTCTCGTCCACCTTGGCCAAGGATTTCTGGTGATGGCCACCCATGCACTATGCGACATCAACCCCCAATACCGGGAGTGATGAATCTCCGACGATCCTCTCGCTGCCTCCATGTGGCTCGGGACTGTACCCAACTAAAACCTGTTTTTAAGACTCCTTTGAGCCTTTGTAGGGTAGAAATCAAAGCACAGTAGGAACTTATACGAGACAAATAACGATCTCAGGTCGACATACTAACCTGCACTCATGTCACCTGGGAACTGCTATTTGACAATATGTATAATACCAACAAGTATGTTCCCGGCGAGTTCGTACAGTGTACTCATAACTTAATGAGCACCTGTATACTATCTTAGGTGACTAATTGACACCAATGGTTTGTGAGACCGGCCACCTCCTTTCATCAGGGTCTTGATAAGTACACTAGTATACTCCGGAGTATCAATGCCCAGTCTCGATACTTCCTCGACTAGGGACATTTAAGGATGTGCTTATAGACCACCCAGCTCCCACGTATATGATCACCATCGTAATGCTGGTAGTCAAGAAAGAATCCTATGGGCTCTATCAACATGTAATAGTGATCTATAATACCATATAAAGCATGTATATGATGATAGAGACAAACCAGATAGCATACTATCATCTCGAGTAACACTGTTATACCCGTATAGGTCCTTCCTCAATCATTACAATAGCATGCCTGCGATTACAATAATTCACTTGAGGGCACTATAGCAAACAATCTCCCACTTGCAATTAAGGCTAATTATTGCGGTATTGCATACTCACAGCCCATGTGATACCGAAAATCCAACTTCTCAACTAATTAGTCTGGCAAAGCCCGTCTTTAAAACTATTGCGTTCGAGATATAGCCTCAGTGAGTGGATCCGTTCCAATATTTCTATCTTTATCTCTCTATATCTCAACTTCGCGGAGAAAGACTATCTCCCGAAATGAACGATACCTGTCTTAGAATTTGTCTAGATATCAGATGGGACCCAGTTCACAAATGAACTACAAATCCGACAAACTTCTTAGACCGTATCAACCACTGAATTTAATCATTATCCTGCGCCATGCCTTCCTCAGTATTCGCTTGGCCCACATTTCCAACATACTGCCCCTCAAAAGAAGGAAAACTATAACTCTGATAGCCACTTTGTCATCCAGGTCATCTTGGAGGCCTGAAATGATAACCGCCTCTTGAAGGAGGCTGCCATTACCATATACCAAGATCATCCACTTACGTTCATAACCGCTTCCCAATGTTTCTCTATGAATGGATTAATATATATGCTTATTGCAGCTAGTGCAAAAGAAATATCTGGTTTGGTACTTAACATTTCATGACTAACTCAATTGCCTAAGCAATAGATATGCCAATCATGCAAATCTCTCTCCTCATCAGTCTGGAAGACATCTCTTTAGAGAGGGTGACTCCATCACCTGCGGGTACACCACCACGCCATGAGTTGTCCATTCTAAAACACTTTCGAATAGTGTCAAGTACCCAAATTGGGACACTTCCTAAATCTAGATCTAAAACCATAAATTTAGTGACCAGAATCCCTGATATTTTATCTAGATCGTATATGGAGAAAACACTTTGTGACAACCACAGTATAACCGATCGTAATATACAAAGATCACTTCCTATCATGAGCATGTCATCCAAATACCAGGACATCACTCCCTACTACCTTCTTACCCTATCCATTTATTGTTTTGATGAAGTCAAACTCTACGACCGTCACATCAAAACTAGATGATCTATCTCCGCTATACTTTCTTTAGTCTATAAATAGACATAATCTACTTTCCCACCATTCATCCGCTGCTCCTACAGATTACAACAACCTTCTGGCAGAGTCATATACACGTGCACTTCTAAAGATAATTTAGAACGATGTTATACTCATCCTCCTGCCAGATCTCATAGTATATAGAACAGCAGCAGTGGCAAGTTTGGGTAATCAAAAACCTTACTGTCACCGTCTTTGAGGAGACCGAACTACCTCTCGGGTGCCTGAGGTTACCCACCAAATCTGCGGAGTGGCTAATGGATTGTCGAATCCAATTGAATGTTTAGGTTCTACTAAATTTTCAGTAATCATTCATGGTTCTGGAATCACTTCCAGTTCTACCATACTCCCACTAATGTTTTCTGAAAAATAATTCATTTTACTAAAACTGTGGCGAGTCAAGAGCAATATAACTATTGATCAGCCAGATGGTAGAATGTTAACCATCGTCAATTCCCCGGATAACCCACAAACTGCCATTACTGAAACGTGCCTTGAGTTTATCCAGATTCTGGTTTTAAGCATAAGCCGGACAACTCAATATACCTTAACATCGTTAAGATATGAATCCATTCTATATCCAATATAGAAACAAATGCATAAATTTAATTGGAACCAGATTCAAAATACATGCAGCCGTTCACAGTGCATATCAACTAAATGGAAGAAAGCCAAGAAGCATCGCTCATCACGGAGCGTATTCAAAGATGGGTAATCTGAGAGAGAAGAAAGTTCTCAAAACTATTATTTACAACGGAATACATAACACAAGTATCTACATCTTTGATCATCTTGAAGAATCCTGATACTTGTAACATATGGTTCTCTACTTTATTCTCATACCTATACCTTCTCAAAATCTGGACCTTGTATTTCAATGAAATACTTGTCTAAAACTTGAGAAGTCATGAGTGAACAGAATATAGTACGAATACCAACCCCTTTGTCCTAACGGACATCGAACAACATACAATACTTTATATAAGTCCTCTGAGTTCAATAACTCAAACTCTGTGCGTCGTAGGTGTTGGATATGTATGCCCTAGAGGCCATTATTGTATATGTATACATATGGATGCTGGGGTTATGTATGTATATGACATTCTTGCTCAGTTATATAGTATATTATTTATGTTGTCTTTATCAGGATATATGTGTTTGTTTCTATTATTGCTTTATCCAGCTTGCACATATTAATAAAGACAAGATACAGTAGTATACTATTATGGTTTGTCTTTATCTTAACATGGCATATGTTATACTCGGTATCACATATAGCGGTTACATGTTGATAAATCCTGTAGGATATTGCTTGACTACTTGCATTGTGATGGCGATCATACTTGTGGGAGCAGGGTAGTCCATAAGCACATCCTTAAATGGTCCCTATTCGCGTGAGTATTGAGACTGGGCATTGATACTCTAGAGTACAATAGTGTATACGTTTCGAGACCCGACGACGGGATGGTTGGTCCCGCAGCCATTGGTCTGATGCACCTAATATTGTATACAAGTGCTTACTGGGTGTGAGTACACTAGACGGACTCGCCGAGAAATTATAGATGGTACTATTCATATCATCAGATGGAAGTTCTCAGGTGACATGTGTACAGGTTAGTCTTCGGACCTGAGATCGTCATTTATCTCGTGCGAGTTCCCATTGTGTTTTGATCACTGCCTTACTACGGCTCTAGTGAGTCGTGCAAACAGGTTTTGGTTGGGTACAGTCCTGAGCCACATGGAGGCAGTGAACGATTGTTGGGGATTCATCTCTCCCAGTATTGGGAGTCAATATCGCACTGTGTTCGATTGGTCAGGACCATAAGACCTTGGCCAAGTGTTCATATCAGAATTTTGCATTATTTTATCACCCATTCTTAATCATATTACATATAAATAGGTGCTTTTGATCCATGTCTGCTAAATAGTTGCAGGTTATACGTTCTCAGATCATTACAGTGAAATTCATGAAAATACGCTACAAATGTGAGACTACGACCAACAATAGATGAATCCGTATGATTCCGCCTACCAGTTCAAGGAACAAATGAAGATCAATAGAGAATTCAATGCACAAAGCATAAGGATAGCACAAGATTCAAGACTTCAACGCGAAGCGCACGGTAAAAGTCCACATTGTACGAAATATGGAAGAAAATAGAAGAGATTCTGAGGAACCAAGTGAAGAAAACAGAAGGAAAAAGCAACATGAAGCAACCATGAGAAGTTGAGCCAGAGATCCCTCAATATGGCTGCAGAACCACGTCTAAACATGGCTTTCTGCCGCGGAACCACGGCCGTGCAGTGCACGTGTCGGTGGGTATCGGTGCTTTGACCCGGCTTTCTTAGGGTAGTCTTGTAATTTCATGTATGGATCAGAGTGTAAACCTAGGGTTTCTCCTATTTATAAATAGGAAAACCGAAAGCCTAATTATGCATGCCTCTCTTTAGTTTTTATGCCTCTTTTTAATTCTAGATTTAAATATCAATTTCCGTTGTAATCGTTGAGAGGTCATCAATAAAATAAGGTATTTTTATTTTTATCTCGCATTCTTTTATTATCTGAATTTAATTCTTGCAATTTTTATCTGGTCTTTTATTATCTGCAATTTAGTTTTCTAATATAAAAATTATAAAAATGAATTTCATTATTAATTTCCTAATGAGTGAGTAATCCCTCACTTGTTAAGGTTAGGATATGGAAGGTTTGAAAGAAGGAAATCTCTCTCACTCATTTCTTTGCCCATTTAATTTTTATAATACGGACTCTATATAATCCAACCACACACCGCTCACTACGGCAGCCTATCCTAAATGATAGCGGTGATTCCCTAGTTAGACCAGTTATGGTTGAATTAACTGGAGGTTAGTGCTAAGAGCCAAGAAAGGACGGACAAGGACCAAAAGGAAGAAACTAAGTTTCTTCCTATTCGTGCTAATCCCCTTTGTTGACTATTACCCTAACACATAAATTCTTAACTAGGGCATTAAAAGCAGTGAGTAGAATCCCTATTCCAAACTAACCTAATCCTAACCCTAACCCTAGCAAGCCTTTAAATCAATTTAATCTCATTCTTATATCTTAAAACAAAACATACCAAAAATAGGACTTAACTCGTTAGAACTTAAAGAAAGAACACCATTTCCCTGTGGACCGACCCGTACTCAACCGGCTAGCTAATAAGCGACACCGTCTAGATTGCGGTATTCTTTAAATTTAAAACGCATGTACAAAATAGCTCTTAATCAAATGGCGATGTTGCCGGGGAAACGGTAGTTTAATTCATTTTGTAATTTCGGGTTAATTAAATAAAAAATATGAAAACTGAAAAAATTAAAAAAATACATTAAAAAAATCATCTTGTTATTTTGGATTGGTTTTGTGTGAATTGTGCAGGAAAAGAAGACGGACTGATTCAGATCTGGAGCAAACCTAGTGAACAGATCAAGAAACAAAGGATCTGAACAGACAGAGGCGAACCATAACAGCATACAGAAAAATCTCAGAGGCCTGATCCAACTGAACCGCCGCGGATTCGAGCATTTGACCGCGGATCCGCGGTCAACCTGTGACTTCAGCAGTTCATTTTCTCTGTCAGTATATCTTTTCTCCTTTTTCACCCCCTAAGCTCCACTAAAAAATTTTTCTTGCAGGGGCCTTTACGCAAAATTCTTTCTCTTATCCAATAAATTGTTTTTGTGCAGGATTCTTTGCGCTGCCTGTTCATATCAGATTTTTTCATTTTCATACCGCCCAATTTTTGTCACATTGCATATCGGTAGATACTCTTGAGCCGTGTTTGCTAGTCAATTGCAGGATACAGGTTCTCGGTTCTAAAACCGTGAAATTCATGGAAAACACGACAAAATCCGGGTTCCTGCCAACCACAGATAAAACACGGTCTCCGCTCTTCATCCGTTTGTTGACAGATACTAGTTTAGGAAGACAAAATGTCAAATCAATGTCGTTTTCAGGCACAAGGCTCAATGGCAACAACAAGTTCCAAGAAATCTACGCGGAGCTCAAGAAGATCTTGACAAAAGTCCACCTTTCCCTCAACAGAAATTCTGGAAGAAATGTGAAAGTATTTTCAGAAAATACATATATCAGACAAGAGGGGACAGAAGACCAGGAAAGTACCAAGAAGCCCACACCCTAACTCATCTATATGGTCGTGGATCTGCGGCCAAAGGGGGGTCTAGGCCGCGGATCCGCGGTCTTATGGCGGCGGCAGAGCTAGGGTTTTTAGGGGCAGTTGGGTAATTGTGTAAAGAGGCAGATGGTTGCCCTAGATTTCCATTCTCCACCCTATAAATAGCCCAGAACTTTGAGAAGGAAAGGGTCCATTCTTGTATTTTCATTTTGCTAAGTTTAGTTGTGTTTCTTCTTCCTCTTCTCACCTCTTCTCCATTGAAACTTGTAGTGAGCTTGTGAGTGAAGAGTGATGAATAAAGAAGAACCATTTATTATCATGCTTGTCTCTTTATCTTGTTAATTGTTGTAATTTTAATTTGTTAAGTAGTTGTTGTTATTTTCTTGTTGTTTCTTTCTTCTCTCTTTTTCTTTATCCTTAATATGACAATGATGCTTACGCTCGATCCTCGCCAAGGTAAGGTCGCAAATAGCTAGTCGTATTCTTCTAATCTCCTTCTTTCTATCTTCCTCTTTTGTTTTGTTTTATTTTTCCGTATCATGATGTGTGCGTAGTTCATACTTGTTAGGGTAGGATAAGGGAAGTTTGAGAGAAGGAAATCTCTCTCACTCTTTCCTTGCCCAACAGCTTAATTCGACTCCCGTTAATTGAACCACAATCCGCTCCTTACGGCACCCTATCCTACATGATAGCGGTGATTCCGTAGTTAGACCGGTTGTGGTTGAATTAACCGGAGGTTATGGCTAAGAGACAAGAACGGACGGACAAGCACCAAAAGGAAGAACTTATGCATTGGAAAGCCTAGCTTATACTCGCAAGTTCCTTCCTAGTCGTGCTAATCCCCGTTGTTGCCGATTACCGTAACACCGATATTAAGAGGGGCAACGAAAGATGTGGAGACTCCTAACTCAAACTAACCTAATCCTAACCCTAACAAGCTCTCTTTAAATATAAACTTAACACTTAGATAATCACAAACAAAATCTGAAAAATCGGACTTAACTCGTTAAAGCACATAGAAAAAGATTCCCATCTCCCTGTGGATGACCCGTACTCAACCGGCTAGCTACAAGCGAAACCGTCTTGATTGCGGTATTTAAACTAAAACTTGAACACGCAGAACCTCTAACAATCAAATGGCGCCGTTGCCGGGGAGACGGTAGTTTATTTCCTTGTGTAATTTCGGGTTAACTTGTGAATATAACCAAAAAACAAAAAAAAATATACATTGTAAAAAAAACCATCTTGTTGTTTTTTGATTAGCTTTTGTGCAAGTGTGCAGGAAAATACAAGGTTCGAGTTCAGTGGCCAAGACGTTGAAAATACGGAGTTCAAGTACAGTGCCAAAGACGTGGGAAGATAGACCCACATCTCGCGGCTACACCGCAACGGATTGAAACGAAGCAAAAGGTCTACTGTAAAAATCTGGAGCAGATACAGTGAGCAAATCAAGATTCAGCACATCCAAACAAGCAGGGGAGAACCACAGCAGCACACCGAGAAAGTTTGGCAGCCCAATCCCTCCACATAGCCGCGTAACCGCGGCCATTGCATGCGTTTGGACGCGGAAACGCGGCCATCTGTTGGCTTCTGGGCTTCAGTTTCTTTTGGTGAGTCTCTCTCTCCTTCTCCTCTCCTCTGAACTCCACTGAATTGTGTTTTCTGCAGCCTTCTTTGCGCAAAAATTCTTCTCCCCCTTCCAATAAACTTTTCTTGTGCAGGATTCTTTGCGCCGCAAATAAAAAAATTGTTTGCAGTTGATTTGTTACTGCTTTGCATTTCTTTAATACGGACTTAAGGGGCTTGAAACCAATCCAGATTGGGTGGGGATTTCATCACCCTTCCCAGGACCCCAAAAATCACTAAAGCATATGCATTGTCCATTGTAAATTAAAAAATACTAGACTTCAGCCCTAAGGACTTCGCGCTCATTAGGAGAAGATAAACAGTGTTTAGAACCTCGCTTAACGGTATATTGTTTACGGGGTGTCTAGGAAAGTGTTAAAGGCGCAACCGCCGAAAGAGAAAGGGTTATTTAATTAAGGAACTTCGCGAAAGCGTTGGACAACCTCCCCTTATCTCTGCACTTACCTGGCCTCGTGATCAGTGTATTTTTAAGCCCGTTTCTCGACACTGTTTAACTTCGACAATCAAGTTCAGGAGCAGGTCTAGTAAACCTAGGTTACCCTAGATCTAGGTGTGATTGTGCATATCTTGTTTGTGATTGCTTAAGCCGTATATTCGTACATATTTCTGTAAAAATCTTTCTAAAAAAAAGAAAAAAAAATCAAAAACTTTTATAAAAACTAGCCCTTTGTCGCCAAATTCATTTTTCACCCACCACCCATCGCCTTTCTCCATTGACATTTTCTTACCCTCACCTTCTTCGCTTTGACTATACTAAACTCGTTTAGTGTATGTCCGCTTGGACTCGGGACACTAGCGCCCGTCTAGTCCACGTTACGTTAGTCGCTACCGACTACGCGATCGACTCCGAAGTCGAAACTCCGTCCACACCTCTTTCACACCTTCCTTTGCCGGCCAACTCCGACGTTGACCGGAATTCTGTTCATACATCTTCACCTTCACCTTCACCTTTACCAACCTCTTCTTTCGCGATGTCAGGATTTAATCCGAACATCTCTTTGACCACCGCTGGATTAGCTCCACCTCCTACGGAGACCAATATCCCACCACCACCGCCTGTTGTAGCGCCGCAGCGAATCGCGCTCCAGGATCGTTTCTATCCCACCCGTTCTGCACTTCCCACCTGCCTTTCTCTTCCTCCGGCCAATGGGGACAACTTTGAAATTAAGCCCTATTTCTTCAACATGCTTCCACGTTTTCATGGGCTTGAATCTGAAGATGCCTATATCTTCATCAATAAATTTCAAAATGTCTGTGCCATGATGAAAACCACCCAGCTGTCGCACGATGCTATACGTCTACGGGTCATTCCGTTGACTTTATGCGATCTTGCTGAAAAATGGCTGTATAGCACCGCTTCCCACTCAATCACCAGCTGGGACGAGTTTGTTAAAGCGTTTCTAAAGAAATTTTATCCGAATCATAAAACCGCAAGGATTCGAAATGAAATCAACCAATTCTCCCAGCTTCCTTCTGAACCCTTCTGGAAGTGCTTTGACCGGTACAAAGACCTTCTTGTTCAGTGTCCTCGCCACGGTATAGAGAAATGGCAACTTTGCTAAACCTTATATGAGGGATTGAACCAAGCAACGAAGCAGTTGTTGGAAACCATCTGTCAGGGTCACTTCCTATCGAAATCTGACGAGGAAGCGTGGCAGTGCTTTGACGACCTTGCGGAGCAAACGCTACAATGGGAGAGCACCAGACCGACTTCTTCTTCTTCTACCTCCACTTCTACCGGTCAGTCTAGGGTAGGAATCAACCAACTTGATGTCTCTATTGCGATGAAAGCTGAAATGGCTGCAATAACAAGAAAGCTTGAAGCGATAGAGAGCAAATTTTCTGCTCCTGCTCCTGCCCCTGTTCTCCCCCTTCATACCATTTGCGCTTGTTGTTCCGATCCTTCCCACTTGACCGAAGAGTGTCCTTACAACCCACCCTCGCAAGGACAGGATCAGGTTAATGCTGCCTTCCAGCAAAGACCGAGGAATGATCCATACTCTTCCACCTACAATCCCGGTTGGAGGAACCACCCCAATTTCGCCTGGAATCAGAATCAGAATCAATTCCAGGGCAACAATTTCCAAAGGGCCCCTCCGCCGCAACAACAAGCCCAACAACAAACTCAACATCAATATCAGCAGCCCTTCCAACCCCAACCTTTCCAAAATCAGACGAACAACTTTTCACCCAACAATTCTTTTCCACCAAACAACTTTGTTCCGTCAAACAACGATAAGGTTTCCTCGCTCGAACGAAGTCTGGAGGCGTTTGTTAAACAATCGACTCAATCCACCGCCAACATACAGTCTTCCATTCAATCTTTAGTGCAACACACTGCCGCACACGGGCAAAGCATCAAGAACATCGAGGCCCAGATTGCACAGCTGAATGCGGCCTTAAGCGAGCGAGGGAAGGGGAAGCTCCCGTCCCAGCCACTCCCAAATCCCGGTCACCCACATAATGCACATGTTGCTCTTGAACAACAGAACTATAATGTGAGTGCCGTGACCACACTGAGATTGGGAAGGATGCTGCAAAACAACATTGGCAAACGAATCAACGATGACACCTCGGCCGCCGCTTCTTCTTCTGCTTCTTCTTCTTCTTCTTCTTCTTCGTCTTCTGAGCCTATTCTCCGTTCTTCAACAGGCTCTCCTTCATCTTCTTCCTCTCTGAACGGACCCACTTCTCACTCCACGAAAACACCTATTCTGGGATCCGTTCCAACTCCACAATCTCCTCCTCCAGCATTAGACTCAACCAATTTTCAAAATGTTCCATTTCCAAACCGGTTGAGGTCTAACAAACAAAATCCACAAATGGAGAAGATTTTGGAGTTATTCAAGCAAGTTAACATTAACATTCATCTTTTAGATGCTGTCCAACAAGTCCTGTCTTACGCGAAAATCTTAAAGGACTTGTGCACGAAAAAGAGGAAGTCTCAGGTACCCAAGAAAGTTTTCTTGGCTAGTGCTGTGAGTGATGCCCTTACCCAATCTTTACCACAAAAACGGAAGGACCCTGGCTTTCCTACGATTTCAATTACCATTGGGGATAAGAACATCAACCGCGCACTATTAGATCTTGGTGCCAGTGTTAACCTGCTTCCGTATTCAGTATACGAGCAATTAGGCGTCGGAGAGCTGAAACCCACGCACTGCACTCTCCAAATGGTCGACCGATCAATCACCCATCCTAGGGGTGAGCTAGAGGATGTGTTGATAAAAGTCGGGGACTTCATATTCCCCGTTGAATTCATTGTATTAGATACACAGCCTGTAGCTAACCCCCGGAATCAAATTCCGGTGATACTCGGTCGCCCATTTCTCGCAACCTCAAATGCTGTGATCAATTGTCGCAACGGTTCGATGAACCTCTCTTTTGGAAATATGACGATTGAACTCAACATTTTTAGGTTGGGGAATCAGCCCGCCGAAACTAATGCTCATATACTGGACGTCTGCTCGATCCAGGAGATCACCCCAGAAGAGTGTGAATTCGAGGAGTTTCTGTTTGAACACGATAATCTTGACGCCACTAGTGCATTTCTCTTCGAACTTACTGCTGTTTCTGCGCCCGACAACGACAACGAGTGTTTCACGTTCTTGAACGATCTTAGCTGCGCACAACCCGAGTTTGAATGCTTCGACTTTCCGGATGAGTTACCTGAACCATCCAACTCGGTTGCCTACACTCGCTTTGAACCTTTGCTGGAGTCCTTTGAGTTCGAGACCTTTGCACCAATCTTGCCTTCCATCGTTTCTCCTCCAACGCTCGAACTCAAGCCTTTGCCGTCTCACCTTAAGTACGCTTACTTAGGTGAGAACGAGACCCTTCCTGTCATCATCTCGGCTTCTCTAGCTCCCGAGCAAGAGAAAGTCCTTCTCGCGGTCTTGCACAGCAACAGGCAAGCTTTTGGCTAGTCCATGGCGGACATCAAGGGGATTAGTCCCCTGATCGTTGAGCATCATATTCATCTGATGGATGATGCCAAACTAGCCCGGGATCCACAAAGACGTCTTAATCCACTCATGAAGGAGGCTGTGAAGAAGGAGATCGTCAAATGTCTAGATAGTGGTATCATTTACCCTATCTCTGATAGCCAGTGGGTTAGCCCCATTCATATTGTCCCCAAGAAGTCGGGCATCACGGTCATAACCAACGAGGCGAACGAGTTAATCCCTACTCGCACCCAAACTGGGTGGCGAGTATGCATTGATTACAGAAAACTCAACGCTGCAACGCGGAAAGACCACTTTCCGCTACCTTTCATTGACCAAATGCTTGAATGATTGGCCGGATATGAGTACTATTGTTTTCTTAATGGCTACTCTGGCTATAATCAAATTCCCATCGCCGAAAAAGACCAGGACAAGACCACATTCACTTGTCCTTTCGGCACGTTTGCATATCGTCGCATGCCCTTTGGGTTATGCAATGCGCCCGCTACCTTCTAGCGGTGTATGATGGGTATCTTCTCAGACATGGTGGAAAAATTTCTGGAGATTTTCATGGATGACTTCTCCATCTTCGGCGATTCCTTCAACGAGTGTTTGCTGCATCTTGACGCTGTCCTTACCCGATGTAAGGACAAGAATCGCACTTTGAACTGGGAGAAATGCCACTTCATGGTGCGCGAAGGTATTGTCTTAGGACATATCATCTCGCAAAATGGCATAGAGGTTGACAAAGCAAAGATTGAGGTCATTTCCAATCTGCCTCCTCCCCGATGCATCAGAGATATCCGAGCCTTCCTTGGCCATGCCGGTTTTTATAGACGGTTTATCAAGGACTTTAGCAAGATTGCTAGGCCCTTGACTCTTTTGCTGGCCAAGGACACGCCATTCTACTTCAACTCGAGCTGTGTGACTGCATTCGAGTCACTGAAACGCTTACTCACTTCTGCTCCCGTTCTTTCTTCACCTGACTGGACGCACCCATTCGAGATTATGTGCGATGCATCCGACTTTGCCATTGGTGCTGTCCTTGGACAACACATCAACAAGATGCCGCACGTAATCTATTACGCAAGCCGAACCCTGAACGACGCCCAACTCAACTATACAACAACTGAGAAGGAATTCTTAGCTGTTGTATTTGCTCTAGAAAAGTTCAGGCCCTACCTCATCGGCTCTCCAGTCATTGTCTACACAGACCATTCAGCTCTGCGCCATCTTTTTGCGAAGAAAGATGCAAAATCTCGGTTAATACGTTGGATCCTCTTGCTTCAAGAGTTTGACCTTGTCATTAAGGACAAACGAGGATGTGAAAACGTGGTTGCCGACCATCTCTCACGACTTCCTTCTTCGCCTTTGCTTCCAATTCCGATCAACGACGTTTTCCCGGATGAACAGCTCTTGACAGTATCGTGCGAACCCTGGTTCGCAGATATTGTGAACTATTTGGCCACGGGATTACTACCGACTGAATGGTCAAGTCAGGACAGACTTCGCTTCTTATCCCAAGTAAAACACTTTTACTGGGATGAACCCTACTTGTTCAAGTATTGTCCCGACCAGATTATTCGTCGGTGTGTCCCTGATGAGGAATTCAAGAGTGTGCTGTCATTTTGCCACGATCAAGCGTGTGGCGGGCATTTTGGCCCCAGAAAGACAGCTGAGAAGATCTTGCAATGTGGTTTCTACTGGCCACAACTTTTCAAAGACGCTCGTGACTATTGCAAGACTTGCTCCCGGTGCCAACACATGGGCCGGATATCCCGGTGGAACGAGATGCCGCTCCAACCGATCTTGGTTGTGGAGATTTTCGATGTTTGGGGGATAGATTTCATAGGGTCGTTTCCCAGCTCTTTTGGGAACTTGTACATCCTTCTAGCTGTTGATTACGTCTCTAAATGGGTTGAGGCTGTGCCCAGCCGAACTAACGACAACAAGGTTGTCGTTAGGTTCTTTAAGGAAAACATTTTCTCCCGGTTTGGGCACCCCCGAGCGATCATTAGCGACAATGGAAGTCATTTCTGCAATAGGACTTTTGAGGCCTTGATGCGGAAATACTCCATTAATCATAAGCTCTCTACGCCCTACCACCCCCTAACCTGCGGGCAGGCCGAAGTTTCAAATCGGCAAATCAAGCAGATACTGGAGAAGACGGTTTCCAAGAACCGTAAGGATTGGTCGCTGAAACTCACTGATGCCCTTTGGGCATTTCGAACCGCTTATAAGACCGACCTTGGCATGTCTCCCTATCGTCTTGTGTACGGAAAAGCCTGCCACCTTCCTGTCGAAATAGAGCATCGCGCATTTTGGGCGATAAAGGAGCTGAATCTGTCTCTCGAGGATGCGGGCAGCCATCGGAAGCTGCAGCTGAACGAACTATGCGAGCTTAGGGATGAGGCTTACGATAACGCGGTTGTCGTTATGAATCGAACGAAGGTGTTTCACGATAAACACCTTTTGCGCAAAACCATCATACCTGGTCAGCAGGTACTGCTTTACGACACCCGACTTCATTTCCATCCAGGAAAGCTCCGATCTCGCTGGAAAGGGTCGTATTTTGTGCGGAATGTGTATCCGCAAGGCGCTGTTGATTTGGAAAATCCAAAGGACGGTTCACTCTTCAAAGTAAACGGACACCGATGCAAACCGTACCTTAGCGCCGAACCAACAGAGGAGCTCCTGTTCCTACAGGAGCCGGTTTACCCTGAATGATCTTCCTCTGCCTACCTCCAAACTTCGGTTATCCAGCCAAGAACAGTGGACACTGTTCCAAATAAGTTTGGGGGTATGTACAAACCATTTTGTATATATTTGTGTATATTCTTTTTCGTTTCCTTAAAAACAAAAACAAATAAAAATTTGTGTATCGCTAACCGACAATTTAGACCCTTCAAATAATCTCTTCATGCAACGACAGTGAGGACACTGTCCGGTTTAAGTTTGGGGGTACGCTCGGTACGCATTTCTTACCTTTGCATTCATATGTATATTTTGCACCTGCATATTAAATCCATAAAATCCATAAAAATATGAAAATTTTCTAAAAATATAAAAACTTTTTTGTCAAGTTAGCTTGTGGAAGAACTCTGATTCAACATTCGACGGTTTTTGTTAGAAAAAATAGGAATAACTAAATCTTATGTTTGGATTTTGAAAACCTGAAAGATAACTCTCCTTTGAAGTTAACTATAGCTGATATACGTCTTTACATCACACTACACGTGTCGTGAATTTTGGGAATTAGATGACAAGTCTTTCATGTTTAAACTTTTAAACAGATAAATGATTTTCTGAGGATCAAATAGGTTTGTTCTGAAATAAGTAATGTCAAGAATAGTTTATGAAGTAAAGCGAATATGAAGGAATGTTATTGATGCCGTAATTGGAGCTAAGTCTGAAAAATAACCCATCTGAAACTTGATTGGAATGATTACACACCAAACCCACTAAACACGTCTTTTATCCAAAAAATAATTGAACTGCCGGTTATATCTCCGTTCGTATTAAATCATCTGATTTTCACGCCAAACTGTCTTTTGTTTTTGGACCTAGGTAACTTGAGTAATTAAGTCCGCTGGGGTGTTTCTACACCTAATGCCCTAAAACCAACTGGTTTGGGTGCATTGGCCCAAAGCTCGCTAAGAAGCCTAGAAAGTCCAGGTTAAAACAAAGTCAAGCAAGTGTTCTCTCCGAGTTAAAATTCCTAACGGTTCTTTGTGTGAGAATAATCTTGATAAAAGACAGGCTTTTATAAAAAAATTTAACGGAGATATGAAGGTTTTATTCTATGATAAAGACTATTGCACATTCACAGAGGTGTGTATGAAATGAAAACAAGAAAAAGGTGGAGTGAAAAATACGACTTAGTTTCCTGTTAAGGAAGATAGAAATTCTGAAGTTGAAACCTTACTGGAAAACGAAACTTGAAAAATGCTTAACTCTTTATAAAACTTATGTGATCCTTTTAAAATTGTTATCTGGGCTTTATTGTGCGACATGATGACTTTAATCGATCCTTCTGAAACATAACGACACTATTTGCACTACACGTAAAGACATATAAAATCTGTAGTTAAATAAGAAGCGAGGTGTGAAAAATAAAGGTTCGATAGTCTAGACTTAGGATTATAGAATTGTTATTTTCTGAAACAAAACTTTAGGGTTTGAACCTTAGTTATTTTACAAAACCAACTTGACCGGATTTTGTGGGTAGTATCCGCTGAAAACCCTCAGGAGACAACACTCCTCCTACTAGGGACACCTAGAGGTTTAACGGCTTGTTGCACATGCTCAGTGCAATCGCATTCCCTGCGAAAGTGAGGTTAGGAAATTTTTTGTGAATAAATTGGCTTTGCTCGGGGCGAGCAAATGATAAGTTTGGGGGAATTTATTCATATCAGATTTTTGCATTTTCATACCGCCCAATTTTTGTCACATTGCATATCGGTACATACTCTTGAGCCGTGTTTGCTAGTCAATTGCAGGATACAGGTTCTCGGTTCTAAAACGGTGAAATTCATGGAAAACACGACAAAATCCGGGTTCCTGCCAACCACAGATAAAACACGGTCTCCGCTCTTCATCCGTATGTTGCCAGATACCAGTTTAGGAAGACAAAATGTCAAATCAATGTCGTTTTCAGTCACAAGGCTCAATGGAAACAACAAGTTCCAAGAAATCTACGCGGAGCTCAAGAAGATCTTGACAAAAGTCCACCTTTCCCTCAACAGAAATTCTGGAAGAAATGTGAAAGTATTTTCAGAAAATACATGTACCAGACAAGAGAGGACAGAAGACCAGGAAAGTACCAAGAAGCCCACACCCTAACTCATCTATATGGCCGCGGATCCACGGCCAAAGGGGGGTCTAGGACGCGGATCCGCGGCCTTATGGTGGCGGCAGAGCTAGGGTTTTTAGGGGCAGTTGGGTAATTGTGTAAAGAGGCAGATGGTTGCCCTAGATTTCCATTCTCCAGCCTATAAATAGCCCAGAACTTTGAGAAGGAAAGGGTCCATTCTTGTATTTTCATTTTGCTAAGTTTAGTTGTATTTCTTCTTCCTCTTCTCACCTCTTCTCCATTGAAACTTGTAGTGAGCTTGTGAGTGAAGAGTGATGAATAAAGAAGAACCATTTATTGTCATGCTTGTCTCTTTATCTTGTTAATTGTTGTAATTTTAATTTTTAAGTAGTTGTTGTTATTTTCTTGTTGTTTCTTTCTTCTCTCTTTTTCTTTATCCTTAATACGACAATGATGCTTACGCTCGATCCTCGCCAAGGTGAGGTCGCAAATAGCTAGTCGTATTCTTCTAATCTCCTTCTTTCTATCTTCCTCTTTTGTTTTGTTTTATTTTTCTGTATCATGATGTGTGAGTAGTTCATACTTGTTAGGGTAGGATAAGGGAAGATTGAGAGAAGGAAATCTCTCTCACTCTTTCCTTGCCCAACAGCTTAATTCGACTCCCGTTAATTGAACCACAATCCGCTCCTTACGGCACCCTATCCTACATGATAGCGGTGATTCCGTAGTGAGACCGGTTGTGGTTGAATTAACCGGAGGTTATGGCTAAGAGACAAGAACGGACGGACAAGCACCAAAAGGAAGAACTTATGCATTGGAAAGCCTAGCTTATACTCGCAAGTTCCTTCCTAGTCATGCTAATCCCCGTTGTTGCCGATTACCGTAACACCGATATTAAGAGGGGCAACGAAAGATGTGGAGACTCCTAACTCAAACTAACCTAATCCTAACCCTAACAAGCTCTCTTTAAATATCAACTTAACACTTAGATAATCACAAACAAAATCTGAAAAATCGGACTTAACTCGTTAAAGTACATAGAAAAAGATTCCCATCTCCCTACGGACGACCCGTACTCAACCGGCTAGCTACAAGCGAAACCGTCTTGATTGCGGTATTTAAACTAAAACTTGAACACGCAGAACCTCTAACAAATACTGCCAAATAAACAAATTTTTGCAAGTGTTTTAGATTTTGTGTGTTACTGCTTTGCATTTTTTAAAAAACAGAATCTAAGAGGCTATAACACCAATCAAGATTGGGTGGGGATTTCATTAACCTTCCTATGACCCCAGAAATCACTAAAAGCTTATGCATCACCCTTGAGCTAATTAAAAAAATATCTAGACTCAGCCAATTAATGACGGTCGTGCTCACTAGGACAGAGGAAGGTTGTGGGCATTCAGTCATTTATCTAAACCTGACTTTGTGGTGCCTAGGCTAGACAAGTGAAAAAGGTAACTTTAAAAGGCCCGTCTCACGGTGATTCATGAGCGGAACATTCCTTTCTTCATTTGTGCTTACCTGGCCACAATTGGCGGTAAAGAGGCGATTTGAGGGATATCTCGCAACTTGTCACTTTGGAACAGTTAGGAGCAGTCTATTGGACATTGAGGACCATAGCTCTAGGTATGATTGTGAATGTTTTAACTATGAATGTTTGAAATTGTGCCGTAAGTCCATACACATTCTTGCAAAAACTCATTCTAGAAGGAAAAAAACACTTTCAAAAATTTCAATACGCCAAAAACAAACAATTTTTTAAAAATATAAAAAAAATCACATTCTTTTTCTTTTCCTTTCTCTCATCACATCATGGGTGCTCCACCTCGCAAAACTCTTGCCGAACTTTGGTACCTATAACCAGACATTACTTTCTACGGTTCTTGTTTTGGTCGAATTTCGAACGACCCCTCTATGCCAAAAATCTCTTTGAAAGATCGAATAGACACGTCTAGGATAAACAATTGGACTCATCAATCCACTTCGTATCAACCGTTTCAAACATTCACCCCTTCTCATATTGATACCCCTTTTGAGTATCCAGTTGTAACCCCAAAACCTATGCTTATTGCTGAACATATTGAACAATCTCGTAACCGGTCTTTCACTCCTTTCACCACTGCGACTTCTTTGGATCAACAATTCCATTCATCTTCTTATCCAAATGTTTATCCTACTCCTTTCCAACCATTCAATTCGTACCAGTCCTACCCGACTTTCGCACCTTCCCTAGACATTGCTTCTACACAGCCATTTGGGAGTTTTCAGTATCCAAACAACTTTGAATCTTTTACTGAAACTCCTTCACAACCCAGGTCTAGTTTGGAACGGGCGTTGGAAGACTTTAGGGTAACGTCATGCCAACAGATGATGGATTTGAATGCGTCCATGGCCGCCCTCATACAACCTAGTGACCCGGTAGCTAGTTTCCAAATAGCTCTGCATTTCCCAATTTATGATGAGGCGGTTGGACAGATTGAGAATTTGAGTGGTGAGAGTGAGCTGTACACCCTTCCAAATCAAACCTACCCATCCCCAATTGAATCCCACAACTCCGGTTTTGAATGTCTATCAAGTGTTCCAAATAACTCACCAGTTGAAGATGAAACGTTTAATGAGTTACGCAACTTTGTAGTGTTTGATTTACTTGATTATGAAAG
The DNA here is from genome assembly GCA_030015575.1 of Agapanthus africanus. Lineage (NCBI taxonomy): Eukaryota > Viridiplantae > Streptophyta > Magnoliopsida > Asparagales > Amaryllidaceae > Agapanthus > Agapanthus africanus. The sequence continues at coordinate 273,147,203 of JASDDO010000010.1, forward strand.
GTTCCTTTCGATTGAAACCATCACCAATCCTTTTGACCTCTACACCTCCACTCTAGAACCTAAATTTATTGATACCCATTGTAACGCCTTAGACTTCGGTTAGGGTTAATTTAGACGTTACTGCGGGTTTACTGTAAAAAGTTTACCAATTCGGGTTCCCCACATTCTATAACCTTTAATTATTATTTTAATATTATTTTTTATGTATATGCACGCACATATGCACGTTAATGTGTTGATTTGTTTGTGTTGATCTTGTTCTTAGCAATCTTGACACTTAACAATTTATCTAATCCTTTGCCTTAACCCTAATCCTTAAACCTAAATCCTAGATCTTTTGTAGGAGAAAGATATTTGTATTGGATGAGATGAGGTGGCATGGTGACTTGGTGTGAAGGCAATAATGAGAAGTTAATGCCTTGGTGCACTTACCCCTCACCCTTAACCTCACCTCTCTCTCTTTAACTTCTCTCTTTCTCTTTTTCTCTATCTCTTTTCTTTTCCCACATTTCTCTCTCATTTAAACAGAACACTTCTTCATTCCATATCAAATCCATCACAAACTTCACAAATCTCACCAAAAATCACATCTTTGAACATCTTTTGCCCCTTGGATGCCTTGGAGCTTGCAAAGCTTGGATCTTTGAGTTCTTTTGTGTAGGTAATGATCTCTATCTGTTCTTTTTATAGTTTTTATGTTGTGTAGACTTTTAGTTTTAGTTTAGATTGTTTAAAGTTAAGTTTATGTGCAAATATCGTATTTTTCGTGTCATTTATGACTTCTGTGATCTGCTGTGTCCCGGAGAGTTTACTAGAAAACCAAACAATATAGTTGTGTTGTACCTGAGACCGTAGGACAACACCTGGAGCACGAACCCATGGAACTCGGACTCGGCCGGCGATGTCTGAAGGGAGATCCGGAAACCTCGGCGAAGGGGTGGGGTTTTGGGTTGGTTCTGGGTAGGTAGCTGTGTATTGTGGTTTAAGTGTGTTTGGTGTTGTTTGGTTGTTGAGTTTTCTCTGTATGCAAAATCTGGGATCACATAGGTAGTTTCTTGTGTTTCGTTTAAGCGCGATACATTATACGACATGGATCGTGCACTTTGTGTGATTTTTCTCTTGGGTTGGTTTCGTCGTGTCGCTACGCACGTTAGCCACAATACGAACACTTGAGAGTATGTTCTGTGTTGTTGCGTCGGTCAAATGTAGTTTGTACGTGTATTGGGTCTTTTACTAATATACACTTGTTTTATTGTTTTAATGTTATAGGTTCGCAGGCGGGAACTTCGGACGCTGCTACAAAGGGAAAACAGGTGGTAGGCTTCACTTAGCCAGGAGCGTTGGTGGGTAGATTTACCATCTACAAGGGAATCGCCCGCATGGCGTTAAGCGTCTGGGCTAAAGATGTTAATTTTGTCCCATATTCTATTTCATTTATAGAGTTGCGCATACACCCTACTGCTTAGTTAATTGTTGTGCTTGGACTAATATTCTTAGGACACTGCATTTTTATTGACGGCTCATGTTGCACGAGCACTGATTGTATGCTACACACACCGTCAATAATTGCCATGACACGCACAACCCATATATAGATATGATATTGTTTGGTTAGGGACATTGAGATATTGATTCATATTTCTTTATGCATATGACATATAGCATACCTGTATACTTACATGCTTACATATATGCCTTGACATGCTTACATGTATTAGTAGTACCCCGGGGCAAGACGATTGATGGACCTTGCCGATTGATCCTGGAAGGGGAACCATACACTACGGTGATATTACCAATGACACGGCGGTTATCGTGGAGATACCGACAGGAGTCATGTACGTATGGATACGTCGAGAGGCAAGGGTCAGAGCTAGGCCCTCGAGCTTTCGGTATAGCTTATGATACGTACCTATCAGGGGGACAGTTGTGGTGACAACACTGATAGATCACTATTTTGTGTCGATGCTTGACACTTGGTTTTCATGATATTTTACTTCTAAGTATATATAACAGTGGAATGGGACGTTGTTATATATATATATATATATATATATATATATATTGGTGGAATGGGACGCTAATATATTTGTATACATATCAATTTGTATATATCATCATATTTATTCTTGCAAATATACTTAGGATATTAGAGATTCACTTGATATTGGATTTGGGATATAGGAGATTTATTTGAGATTGGATACAGGATATATATGAGATTGCTGATTTTGGACATTCAGGATATATGAGATTTATTCGATATTGTACATTCAGGATTTGTGAAACTTATATGATATGAGAGCCAATTTGGGGACTGATTTAAGGAATTGGGATTTGGATTGTCTTGATGGATTTTGGTCCTACCACGATGTCAGGATTCCGTAGGAATGACATGTTTCATTCCATAATTCATATTTATTGTTTATGCACTGCTTCATGTATTAGTAGTACCTGTTAGTGTACCTTTCATGGCTGTTGCACTTACATACTTCATTTTCATATGCATTGTTCATGTGTTAATTGTACTTGCGAGAGTACTTTTTATGACTGTTGCATATATACATTTTCATATCATTATTGCATGATTATTGCATACCGATTGTCATATTATTATTTCTTCATGTATTTGTAGTAACAGTTAGTGTACCTTTCATGACTATTGTATTCATATGACCTTTTACTGCTATTAGCTTACATATGTTAGTTTCGCGTTGTACGTGCATACTTGCGATTACCTGCATATGTTTTTTACTATTCATGAGTTGGCAACTCATCCCCGTTCTGGCACAGGGTTTTGCAGGTTGTTACCCAGAGTAGTCGAGGCAGGCTATTCATCTATCTAATCATCTTTTGCTGCTGATACCGCATCGGCTCACAGTGTGCAGTTTTGCTAAGGTTGGTTTTGTGGTTATTCGTTATTGTATTGTATATTCATTGAATCCTTGTACTCTCCATCTACTACTTTCATGTTGACTTAGAGACTTGATGTGAGGACAATATTGTATATTATTTTGTGACTTGGTTGTCTTTTATACAGTTTCCTTTTTATCGTCTTTTATTTCTTCGCTACAGCGTCGTATATCTGTTGTGGTGGTTGTTTTCCACCTTTGGGCGTGTATTTGCTCCCATTTGGAGATGATTTATTTATATTTATATTGTTTCCATTTTTTGGGGCTGATTTTTACAATGGAGGTGTTGCCAAAATTTTAAAGAAAATAAAGTTGGACTTTTAATGAATTTGGGTTGAGATTTCAAAGGTTTTTAAACTGTTCTTATTTCTTACTACTTTAGATAGTTTAGATTGCTGGGTTTTCAGCTTACTTAAATTGCGTTACTCCTGTGGACGTTGCGTAGTTTAAGGGCCGTCACGTGCCAATTTCGGGTCGTGACAAAGTTGGTATCAGAGCGCTAGGTTTTACCTTTCGGAGTGTAGGATGACCTTGGTATGATGGAGTAGGTAGTTTAAACCAGAGTAACGTAGTTTGTGTATGTCCGTGGCATACTCATAATGCGGTACTCCGCCTAAAGTGACCTAAGTACAAATTGGTTGAAATTCCTTCCTTGATGATTAATATCCTTGTGATTCTATTTCCTTGTTCTTAGCGAATCTTATTTCCATTTATAACCTTTGTCGCCAATGACTATGGGGACTCAGAATAATGCAGCGAGGGCCAAGGTCTGGATGGACTCGGGTGGGACGAGGACTGATCAGGATAGCACGCTCGTTGTACAGGAGCAGACGGATCCGCCTTCGACAGATAGTATCGCTAGGCTTGTGGCAGAGATGCAGGACAGGCACCAGACGATGAGTTCATTGGTTGAGGCCATTCGAGCGCAGCGATAGGAGGTTGTCACCCCTGTTACCCAGTTGTTCTTGTGGTCACCACACAGCATTCCGTCACCAACATTGCACAAGTGGATGCAGCCCCAGTTTACGAGGCACGTCTTCCAGAGACTTTAGGAGTTCCAGAACAGTGGAGGACTCGTACCGGTGTACCAGCCCAGAGACAGAGGCTTAGTCATCAAGACAGATTTCGTGACCGTCGCAGGAGTAGCAAAGGCTTAGGATGAGGACAGTCGTTCAGCTCTCATCCCTATGAGGGTCAGCAGCCATCGTATGGATGTTTTCGATGCGGGAGCATTCAACACTTCATCAGACATTGTTCCTTAGCACCGCGTCAGACTTGTATTCATAGAGTTCATGGTCACGAAAGGTTCGCTCAGAGGGGTCAGGTTGGCAGAGGAGGAGTTCAGCCAGTTGCGGGTAGGAGGCAGACACCAGAGTTTGCTTCTACTCATCGGGACGTGCGAGCGTCCATTGCAGAGTTTTCAGGTATTCTTAATTCGTATGTTCTTTTGATGCACTTGTTTGCCTTACACACATTGTGCCGTGGTTGGGCTGAGAGTCGTGTTAGCAAGTTCAGCCGTTTGTTGTGTTAACTTCTGTCGGCGATTCTTTTGTTGCGCGACACGTATTTCAGTCGTGTGCCAATCGGATAGGAGGTAGAGATCCGTCTGTCACTTTGATCCTTCTAGAGATGTTGGATTTGACGTTCTCCAGGGCACATACTGGTTAGCTACGTGCTAGGCGTCTGTGGACTACCGCGAGAAAACAGTCAGGTTTGTTTTTCTGGCAAGTCAGTTCTTGTTGTGCGGGAGGACAGCAGTGCCGCCTCTCACAGCTTGAATTCAGCCTTTTTCGCTAGTAGGCTTTTGAGGAGAGGATGTCGATGATTCTTGACGTTCATTCGTGATACCAGAGCCACAGTGGGTTTGCTGGACCGGGTTCCTTTCGTGCGAGAGTTTTCCGACATTGTTCCAGATGATCCAGCAAAGCTTAGGGAGCATAAGGATCAGCTACAGAGTTGTTTATTGAGGGGTTGTGCGTCTGAGTGCTTCGCTTTGGGGAGCTCCTATTCTGTTCGTCAAGGAGAAGGATGACAGTTCAGGTTGTGTATCGATGGATCGCCAATTGAACCGGCTTACGGTGCGGATGGGTATCCTTTAACTAGCATTGACGATTTCTTTGATCATCTCCAGAGTGCGAGACATTTTCTAATTCGTTTGGGATCAGGTCATCATTTTTGCAGGTTTGGAGTGATGACATTCCGAAGACTGCCTTGTGAGTGCTACGGGCTTTATGTGTTTTGGTGGTGTCATTGGACTCACCAATGCCCTGGCAGCATTCGTAGATATGATGAAGCAGATTTCTTCAGGCCGTTCCATGACCAGTTTATTGTTGTGTCATTGACGACATTCTGGTCTATTCAAATGTGTCCTGAGGAACAGGAGTAGCACTTGAGGATTTGTTTTGCAGACAATGGGAGAGTGCCAGCTGTTTGCTAAATTCTTGGAGTGTTCCTTCAGGATTGTTTGTGTTGACTCTTAGGTCTTGTAGTTATGTGAGACGGTTTTTGTATGGTTCCGAGGAAGATCGAGGCCGTACAGCTTTAGCCCAGACTTGTGTACGGACGGAGGTCCGTAGATTTTTGGCTTAGAAGGTTTTTACTGCCGTTTCTTGCAGGATTTTTAGAGTATCGCTGCACCGTTGACCGGAATGACCGGAAAGGTGGTTCCTTTTCTTTGGACTGAGGCATGCGTGTGGAGTTTTCAGCAGTTGAAGACTCAGTTGACAACTACATCAGTTCTTTCTTGCTTGCTGGTTCGGGCGACTTTGTTGTTCTTATTATGATGTTTTGCGAGTGGGGCTCGATTGTGTACTGATGTGATACTATAGAGTTATCGCTTTTGCTTCCCGAAAGTTGGAGGAAGTACGAGCAGGATATCCCATTCCTGATCTGGAGATGGCCGCGGTGGTCTTGTGTTGGAGATTTGGAGACACTACTTGTTTGGAGGGTCGTGTCAGATTTTCACGGGCCACCATTGCTTAATGTATATCTTCCTGCAGCGGGTTTTGATTGTTAAGATAGTCTTATGCAGATTTACAGTTCTTATGCGATCATTGAGTATAGTTTAAGTTCACCTCTACTGAGGGGACAGCTTGCTCATGTCCGTGCCTGACCATTTTTCTTTAATCGCTTTCGCGAAGCACTACCCACCGATGCTCGTTCGTCAGAGATTCTTGAGCATACTCGGCTGGGTAATGATTCGGAGTTCTTGATTTGTGACCAGATGTGCTACGTTTAGGGATGCGTTTGTATTTACCTGTTGCTGATGGGCAGAGACGTGAAATCCTAGAGCATGAACATCAGTCAGCTTTCGGTGTTCATTCAAGTTCCACCAATTTGTAGCGTGACTTGTGAGATAGTTACGGGTGGGCAGGGATGAAGAGTGAAGTTTCAGATTTCGTTTCGAGTTGTCTGTCTTGTTGTGAGTTAAGGTTAAACATCTGAGACCGGCTGGATAGTTGCAACCTTTAACCGTTCCGATGTGGGAATGGGAGCAGATCTCCACGAATTTCGTTATGGTGTCTACCCAGGTCTAGACAGGGTGTGACTCCATTTGGGTGTTTGTTGTCCGGTTATACTCGGTTTGCTCAGTTGTTCTTTGTTAAGTTTGTGCGTTGCATAGAGTTCCTTCATGGGTCGTATCCAATGAGGGCACCTTGTTCGCTTGCCGTCTTGGGTAGGAGCTTTAGGAAGCCTTGGGTACTGGTTGAGCTTTACCTCCGTCTTTCCATCCGCAGGATGATGGTTTTGTGAGAGCGGGCTATAGCGACTTTGGAGGATTTTCTTGTGCGTGCGTACTAATTGTTGTCGGCAGTTGGGATCGTCACTTGCCATTGTTAGGGTTCTCCTTCGATAGCTGTTATCAGGAGGTACTCCAATTGGAAACCTTTAGGTTTTGTTGTTAGGTCGTGTCGATCACCATTCTGTTTTTCTGACTCCGCGTGATTAGGATTTTTGGACCCCAGCTAGTCTAGAAACTTTGGAGATGATCCAGTTGGTTCAGGTCAGGATGAGAACAGCCCAGTGCAGACTGGGGTCTTTGCCGACCGTGGTGCTCACAGACTTGAGTTTGCAGTGGGAGATCATGTATTCCTACGGATTTTTTCGATCAATGACGTGTTGAGTTTTGGGAAGCTTATCCCAGGATTTTAGTTCCTTTTGAGATCCTTAAAGCGAGTTAGTTCCGTTGCCTATAATTTGGCACTTCTGCCAAGATTATTAAGTATTCACCCCGTATTCCTTATGTCGATACTTTGCAATTACCTTCATGATCTTTCTCACATGATTCAGCATCAGACCATTTAGCTTGGATGAGATCTTTCGTTCACCGGCAGCCAATTGTGTTAGTGGCTCGGCAGGTAGAGAAACTTCGGTCAAGGGTCTTGCCATATGTGGAGGGTTTTCTTGGGCGTAGCCGTATAGTGAGGTGATCACTTAGAAAGGCTGCAAGCGAGATATGTGAGTTTTGTAATCTTCTCTTTGAAGGTGAGCTTAGTAAGAATTTTAAATTCGGAGACGAATTTTTTTAAAGGGGGAGATTGTAACACCTTAGATTTCGGTTAGGGTTAGTTTAGAAGTTAAGGAGGTTTACTGTAAAAAGTTTACTAATTCGGGTTCCACACATTCTATAACATTTAATTATTATTTCAATATTATTTGTAATGGACATGCACGCACGTGTGCACGTTAATATGAGGATTTGTTTGTGTTGATCTTGTTCTTAGCAACCTTGACACTTAACCATTTATTTAATCCTTTGCCTTAACCCTAATCCTTAAACCTAAACCTTAGATCTTTTGTGGGAGAAAGATATTTGTTTTGCATGAGAAGAGGTGGCATGTTGACTTGGTGTGAATGCATTAATGAGGAGTTAATGCCTTGGTGCACTTACCCCAAACCCTTAACCTCACCTCTCTCTCTTTTTAACTTCACTCTCTCTCTCTTTTTCTCTATCTCTTTTCTTTTCCTTCATTTCTCTCTCATTTTAACTCAACACTTCTTCATTCCATCTCAAATCCATCACAAACTTCACAAATCCCACCAAAAATCACATCTTTGAACATCTTTTGCATCTTGGATGCCTTGGAGCTTGCAAAGCTTGGATCTTTGAGTTCTTTTATGTAGGTAACGATCTCTATCTGTTCTTTTTGTAGTTTTTGTGTTGTGTAGGCTTTTAGTTTTAGTTTAGATTGTTTAAAGTTAAGTTTATGTGCAAATATCGTATTTTTAGTGTCATTTGTGACTTCTGTGATCTGCTGTAACCCGGAGAGTTTACTAAAAAACCAAACAATGTAGTTGTGTAGTACCTGAGACCATAGGACATCACCTAGAGCATGAACCTATGGAGCTCGCACTCGGCCGGTGACGTCTGAAGGGCGATCCGGCGACCTCGGCCAAAGGGTGGGGGTTTGGGTTGGTTCTGGGTAGGTAGCTGTGTATTATGGTTTAAGTATGTTTGGTCTTGTTTGGTTGTTGAGTTTTCTTTGTATGCAAAATCTGGGATCACATAGTTAGTTTCTTGTGTTTCTTTTAAGCGCGGTACGTTATACGACACGGATCATGCACTTTGTGTGATTTTGCTCTTGGGTTGGTTTTGACGTGTTAATACACACGTTAGCCACAATACGAACACTTGAGAGTATGTTCTGTGTTGATGCGTCGGTCAAATTTAGTTTGTACGTGTTTTGGGTCTTTTACTAATATACACTTGTTTTATTGTTTTAATGTTATAGGTTCGCAGGCAGGGACTTCGGACGCTGCTACAATGGGAAAACAGGTGGTAGGCTTCACTTATCCAGGAGCGTTGGTGAGTAGATTTAACATATACAGGGGAATCGCCCATATGGCATTATGCGTATGGGCTAGAGATGTTAATTTTGCCGCATATTCTATTTCATTTATAGAGTTGCGCATACACCCTACTGCTTAGTTAATTGTTGTGCTTGGACTAGTATTCTTTGGACACTGCACTATTATTGACGGCTCATGTTGCACTAGCACTGATTGTATGCCACACACACCATCAATAATTGCCATGACACGCACAACCTACATATAGATATGATATTGTTTGGTTAGGGACATTGAGATATTGATTCATATTTCTTTATGCATATGACATATAGCATACTTGTATAGCAACATGCTTATACATATGCCTTGACATGCCTACATGCTAGATACCAGATACCTATAGGGTATTGTACCATTATCGATAGTACATACACACATAATGACATAGCTACATGTATACCTTGCTTACCTTTATTTGATGTTATATAGACTTGGAGAAATTAAGAATCACGTGATATTTATTTTAACTTGTTGCAGTTAAATAGCGGCTTTTCCTTTATATGCTCGCATTTCAGTTGATGTTGCGTATATTATATTCATGGATTTTCGCATTGAGATATGAATTTTTCATGATATTTTCTGGACTTGAGGACCGTGGTAGTTTCATGAAATTATGCATTATTTGAAAAACCCGGTTTCTCTTGATATGATATTTCAGCATCCACTATGAGTTTTATCGATTTTGATATATATACCCCATGCGAGGAGTGTCGTGGGTCGTATGAGGGTACATGGTGGGGCCCGGAGGTACCCCGGGGCAAGACGATTGATGGACCTTGCCGATTGATCCTGGAAGGGGAACCACACACTCCGGTGAAATTACCAATGACTCGTCGGTTATCATTGGGATACCGACGGGAGACATGTACGTATGGATACATCGAGAGGCGAGGGTCAGAGCTAGGCACTCGAGCTTTCGGTATAGCGTATGATACGTACCTATCAGGGGGCCAATCGTGGTGACAGCACCCGATAGATCACTATTTTCTATCGATGCTTGACACTTGGTTTTCATGATATTTTACTCCTAAGTATATATAACAGTGGAATGGGACGCTGTTATTTATGTGTGTGTGTGTGTGTGTGTGTGTGTGTGTGTATTAGTGAAATGGGACGCTAATATATATGTATACATATCAATTTATATACATTATCATATTTATTCTTGCAAATATACTTAGGATATTAGAGATTCACAAGATATTGGATTTGGGATATAGGAGATTTATCTGAGATTGGATACAAGATATATATGAGATTGCTGCTTTTGTACATTCAGGATATATGAGATTTATTCGATATTGCACATTCAGGATTTGTGAAACTTATATGATATGATAGCCAATTTGGGAGCTGATTTGAGGAATTGGGATTTGGATTGTCTTGATGGATTTTGGTCCTACCACGATGTCAGGATTCCGTGGAAATGACATGTTTCATTCCATACTTCACATTTATTGTTTATGCACTGCTTCATGTATTAGTAGTACCTGTTAGTGTATCTTTCATCCCTATTGCATTTACATACTTCATTTTCATATGCATTGTTCATGTCTTGGTTGTACCTGCTAGAGTATCTCTCACGACTGTTGCATATATACATTTTCATATCATTATTGCATGATTATTGCATACCGATTGTCATATTATTATTGATTCATGTATTTGTAGTAACCGTTAGTGTACCTTTCATGACTATTGTATTCATATGACCTTTTACTGCTATTAGCTTACATATGTTAGATTCGCGTTGTACGTGCATACTTGCGATTACCTGCATATGTTATTTAATATTCATGAGTTGGCAACTTACCCTCGTTGTGCCACAGGGTTTTGCAGGTTGTTACCCAGAGTAGTCGAGGCAGGCTATTCATTTATCTAATCATCTTTTGCTGCGGATACCGCATCGGCTCACAGTGTGCAGTTTTGCTTAGGTGGGTTTTGTGGTTATTCGTTGTTGTATTTTATATTCGTTGTATCATTGTACTCTCCATCTACTACTTTCATGTTGACTTAGAGACTTGATATGAGGACGATATTGTATATTATTTTGTGACTTGGTTGTCTTTTATACAGTTTCCTTTTTATCGTCTTTTATTTCTTCGCTACGGCGTCGTATATCTGTTGTGGTGGTTGTTTTCCGCCTTTGGCCGTGTATTTACTCCCGTTTGGGGATGCTTTATTTATATTTATGTTATACCCATTTTTGGGGCTAATCATTACAAAGGAGGTGCTGCTAAAATTTTAAAGAAAATAAAGTTGGACTTTTAAAGAATTTGGATTTAGATTTCAAAGGTTTTTAAATTGTTCTTATTTCTTACTACTTTTGATGGTTTAGATTGCTCGTTTTTGGCTTACTTAAATTGCGTTACGCCTGTCGAAGTTGCGTAGTTTAAGGGCCATCACGTGCTAATTTCGGGTCGTGACACCCATGCTTTTGTTGTGGTGTCCGAGAAAATTAATTTTCACTTGATTAAGGATATTGACGCTGGGAATATTTTGGATGATGAACCCGCAGATTTGACTGAATTTTTCTCTCCACTTCATCATCCCGAGGCATTAAATGTTTCTCCCGAACTTCATATGCATCTTGATTTCGATGAGAATTGCTTGGATAAGCTAAATTTTGAGGAGAGTATTGAGGAAATTATTGAGGATGAAGAAGTTTTACTTGAGGAGTCGGATTTTCCAATTCATTCTATCCCTTTCATTGACTGCGCACACCCTCCTGAATCTTTAACCGATACCCTTCCTTAATCACTTCCCTCCATCCTCGTTCCGACCTTGCAAGAAACAATTACAATTTTATTTTCAATGTCTGGTTTACCAAGTTCAACGTACCCAAGTTTTCTCACGAATCTTGAGAGATTTGATCCCATTTCTCGACGGGTTGATAGATTAGCACAATTGCTTTTTACACATCGGTCATCACAATTTGTGCTAATTTATTCACTCAATTTACACCCTCAAGTTTGTACTACACTTCTTTCTCTCTTCCTCCATTCTTCTCCTAATATACCGAGACCGTATTCCACGTTTCTTCCCATACGGTCTCGCGTATTCTCCATTTCTTTCATCTCCGCATTCTTTCACCAACCAACATACTACAGAGATAGAATATTTGAATAGTTGGTGCTCACTTTTGGCCTGTGTAATGCCTTATATAGATTGATACTGTTCTCTTTTCCACCCTAATCTTGAACTTCACCCTTAAACAGTGGAAACACTATTTCAAATAAGTTTGGGGGTATGTACAATTTGTAATAAAAAATTAATAATTTTTTTTCATATTTTTGGGTGTATTTTTGTAAATTTCAGTTTAAATAAAAAGTAAAAAAAATTAAAATAAAATTTTTATTTACAAATAAATTCATCTTTTTAAGAGGTCTTTTTTGCAAATAACCAAAACACCCCCTATAAATAGAACCTGACCCTTCTCTGCAATTTACCAAACCCTAAAATTTTCCTCGCACAAAACCCTAGCCGCCGCAGCAGCCAGAGCAAGGAGATCGCACCACGCCGCCACGTTTCCGCCGCCATACCCCCCTTTCAGCCGTGCAACCGTCGTGCATTGGTGTCTGCTCCCTCTGAAATCTTCAAAAGTGGGTTGCTTTGTTTGATCCTCTCTGTTAAAATTTTTAGAAATATCTGTATTCTCTGTGATGGCACCCACTTTGCAATTTGTGACGGACTTTTCCCAAATCTTTGCACACACGGCCTTTGGAAGTTACTTCGGTGAATAGATCCGAAGGCGCGGATGGAAATTTTTACTGTTTAACCATTCGAATGCCTTCGCGCTTCCGGATCATGTCACCCGATTTTACGAGTGCATGGATGATGATTTCCTCTCACAACACGGTTATATTAGGCTAATTTGGGGGGATAGGGAAATAATAATCGATATGGACTTCATCCATGAAGTCACCTTAATACCTAGACTACCTACTCATGACTAACCCTTCCAATTCGAAGATTACCTACCCATGATGGGTAATGATTGTTCGAGGGAGCCACGTAAGGCCATCCAGTCTAGAACCCTTTTAGCAAATGTATTAACTGTGTGCCGGTGGGCACAAAATAATATTTTTGGTAGTTCGCATAATACAATATTTTTCACACCATCCCTTCATATCGTGTACACCTTGATGACTAGGAACCCCAGCTATAATTTGTGCACAGTATTACTTCACTCGATTGGTGCGGGCAAGAGGGCTACCAATTACCCATGCCCTATGTTTGTGACACAACTGTGTGGCCATTTCCTCCCTGTGGAGGATTTTGAGTTTTTATATGCATGGAAGGATCCCTATTAGACCTCTTCTCAAGGGCGTATCCACGTCCTACACACGCTTACATGATGTATTTTCGCGCACCGAGCCGGCCGAGGATGTACCCGCTATGACCCCTAGCTCCAGCTCGACCGCGAGCGAGGAAGAGCTTACCCCTGCAGCACAAGCACGTTTACTTAGGAGAGCCACTAGGGGGATAGACCGATTGATAGGGATGGTAACAAACCTAGATCAGTGAGTCACAGGTATAGAGCACGGCATGACCACCCTGCTGGCGAGAGAGGAACGTTCCTGTTCACGTTCGAGGGGACGACGATGCCATGAGCAGTGAGGGCACTGGTTTTGTTAAGTTTGGGGATGGAGGTGGTTTGTAAATAGTTATCATTGCATTGCATATTTTAATTTTTGTACATATTTGTTTCTTCTTTCTTTGCATATTTAATTCCGCATTGCATCTTTATAAAAAAATATAAAAAATATAAAAATGAAAAAAATAAATATAAAAAAAATTAAAATAAAAAAAAATTGAAAAATTTTAAAAATTATATAAATTGATAAATTCAATTTTGGCCATATTTAACTTAAGTTCGACAAGATGGTTGACTAGCTAGGAAAAACTAGGTCCTAAACTTAGTAAATTAAAAACCCTAAAAATAACCTTTCTTAATGTTTAGCTATAGAAAATATGTCCTTGTTGTTTATTTAGAAATAGGAAAATTTTGAGTTCAGTTCTTGGGCTAAGTCAAAATAAGGGAAGAGTATTGAATTTTTATTTGAAGTGTAAGTTTGAATAATAATTCTGAACCTTAAGTCTAAATTCTGAAAATATATACCCTACAACTTGCACAAACAAGTACCTTGAAACTTGGAATAGTAGAGGATACCTTGAAATGCTCTTGTCTAAAATGCTTAGATTGAAGGAAAATAAAATAAAAGTAGAAGTGTGAATAAAGAAAAAAATGAACACTGGTTTTGTAATTACTTAAGGCTGCATAAATAAAATATATTGCGAGGGTGCTTTATCACCTAGTGCCTTAGTCCAACTGGTTTGGGAGTCACAACTAAGCCTTAGGTATTACAAGACGAGGAACTACGCCTAAATGCGCAAAAACATTTTTTTAATCGGTTGTTCAGTACCTCAAGAAGTATTAACGGTCGCATGAAGGATGTGTGAGCAATTTCATCTAAAATTCACCAACTAGAAGTATTTTGGAAGATGGACAAGAGTATGATAGCTTGAATTGAATTTCCAAGTGTAGGGGTGATAAATACACACACGTAGGGGTATATGATTGGGGTTTGGATGAGAGATAGGAATGAAAGATAGGTCTTATACCTTCAGTAGAGATGATAAAAATTCCTATGTTGAGATGGAACCTTAGAAGAAAAATTCAAAAGATGCTGAAAGCTTAATAAATTTGCAGAACATATACGATCTTAAGTTAAATGATAAGTATGTGTGAAAAGTACGGGTTGATGATTTCTAAGTCGAAGATAATAGAATTTCTTGCTAGAATACCGAATTGAAGAATGAGAGTCAACATGCCAAATTGATCGGATTTTGTGGGTAGTATCCGCTGAAAGCCCTCAGGAGACAACACTCTTCTTACTAGGGACACCTAGAGGTTTAACGGCTTGTTGCACGAGCTCGGTGCAATCGCGTTCCCTGCGAATGCGAGGTTAGGATTTTTTTAGAATAAAATTGGGCTTTGCTCCGGACAAGCAAAAGATAAGTTTGGGGGTATTTGTTCATAAAAGAATTTTGCATTATTATATCACCCATTCTTAATCATATTACATATAAATAGGTGCTTTTGATCCATGTCTGCTAAATAGTTGTAGGTTATAGGTTCTTAGATCATCACAGAGAAATTCATGAAAATACGCTACAAACGTGAGACTATGACCTACAATAGATGAATCCGTATGATTCCGCCTACCAGTTCAAGGAACAAATGAAGATCAGTAGATAGTTCAATGCACAAAGCACAAGGGTAGCACAAGATTCAAGACTTCAGCGCGAAGCTCACGGTAAAAGTCCACACTGTTGGAAATCTGGAAGAAAATAAAAGAGATTCTGAGGAACCAATTGAAGAAAACAGAAGTAAAAAGCTACATGAAACAACCCTGAGAAGTTGAGCCAGAGATCTCTCAATATGTCCGCGGAACGGCGGCCAAACATGGCTTTCTGCCGCGGAACTCGGCCGTGCAGTGCACGTGTCTGTGCACGTGTCGGCGGGTGTCGGTGCTTTGACCTGGCTTTGTTAGGGTAGTATTTTAATTTAATGTATGGATCAAAGTGTAAACCTAGGTTTCTCCTATCTATAAATAGGAAAACCGAAAGCCTTATTAAGCATGCCTCTCTTTAGTTTTTATGCCTCTTTTTAATTCTAGATTTAAATTTCAATTTCCTTGTAATCGTTGAGAGGTCAACAATAAAAAGGTATTTTTATTTTTATCTCGCATTCTTTTATTATCTGAATTTAATTCTTTCAATTTTTATCTGTTCATTTAATATCTGTTATTTAGTTTTCTAATATAAAAATTATAAAAATGAATTTCATTATTAACTTCCTAATGAGTGAGTAATCCCTCACTTGTTAGGGTTAGGATAGGGAAGGTTTGAGAGAAGGAAATCTCTCTCACTCCTTTCTTTGCCCATTTAATTTTTATAATACGGACTCTATTTAATCCAACCACACACCGCTCACTACGGCACCCTATCCTAAATGATAGCGGTGATTCCCTAGTTAGACCGGTTGTGGTTGAATTAACTGGAGGTTAGGGCTAAGAGCCAAGAAAGAACGGACAAGGACCAAAACGAAGAATCTAAGTTTCTTCCTAGTCGTGCTAATCCCCTTTGTTGACTATTACCCTAACACCTAAATTCTTAACTAGGGCATTAAAAGCAGTGAGTAGAATCCCTATTCCAAACTAACCTAATCCTAACCTTAGCAAGCCTTTAAATAAATTTATTCTCATTCTTCGATCTTAAAACAAAACCTACCAAAAATAGGACTTAACTCGTTAGAACTTAAAGAAAGAACACCATTTCCCTATGGACCGACCCGTACTCAACCGGCTAGCTACCAAGCGACACCGTCTTGATCGCGGTATTCTTTAAATTTAAAACGTACATACTAAATAGCTCTCAATCACCAAGGCAGTTGGGATTTACTGATAAGTTGATCAGTAGTTTCTTGGATTGGTCCTGAACCACATCAGCACGAATTATCGGATTTTTAAGGTCTGACGCTTACCACCCCCTAGACCCGGTATGCGATACTCTGAGACGAAGAGACCAGACTGTACGGAGATTGTCACAGATAGGCTTAGTAGGAGTTCGGATGAGTTTTCTCATCGACCTTCTTATCGACGGATACCTGGGTATCCGTTATGTGCAATTAGTACCACTGACCGCTTATAGTTAAACCCGCTGCTAGCATAGTGTCGAGTCTTTAGAGTCTCACACAGATGGTTTCCCTGCATCGGGCAAAAGGTGTAGAGGTCGTCTGGTTTTACGACAGGGTTCAATCACATACGTGTACTTGTGCATGGATAATGATTCAGACAGATAATACTAGTGGGCTTTAGTTTAAGCCGGATCCTAGTATTATATTGATGGATTATTTTCGTCTCTTTTGTATTCATATTTTTCGCAATACGGATACGGGTATGTATATACGGATGAGCGGCATTTTCGTAATTTATTCAAGAATGCTTCTAGAAGATGACACCTAATATTTAGTATTAACCATTTATGTTAAATGATTAAATACATTATGAGGTGGAGGAAATGAGGTGGAGGAAATGAGGTGGAGGTTTGTATAAAATGGAGCATGGCTCTTGGTGATACATGGTGGGTTTTCCTGCCATGACTCATTAAAATGACTCATGAACCATACTTGATTTGTGATAAGATTTATTCTTTTACATTTTTTGGATGGTTAATGATTCACAACTGAGTACAATCTCCATTCTATACTGACTCTTCACTATCTTTTCCTCAAGCACACCTTCTTCTACTTCAATCCTTTCATGTCTCATTTGTTGAGAAAGCTAAGGCTATTAGAGACATACCAATCCATCTACACTCTCTACATCATCTAGGACATCTAGTTTAGCAAACTAGGTGCACTAGTTACATCGGAATTACGGTAAGAGCTCGATCTATAGACTCTCGAGTGGATCATCCTTGACTCTAGGAGGCCGACGTGGAAGCATGGATTCGTTACGATCCTTAGAGCATATGACGAGGTGGAGGACGGCGTAAAGACCCGAAGGACTTGGTTCTTTAGGTATAATTTCTATCATTGTAGATAGAACTCCTTTTTGTTGCTAGTTAGGTTTATGGTAAGATCCGGAATAGGGTTATTCTAGCGCCAGTTTTGAATCGTTTAAAAAAATTTGTCCCGCAAATGGCCACAGATAATGGCCAGGGCATTAGCATAACCTTTCATGATATCAGAGCCAACCCATAAAACCTAAACTAGCTAGTTCTAACGTGCTTAAAAGATCAATCGACATAACTTCCTGAAATCACAATTTCCATTTTCATGTTTCTATCGAATTTTTAAAGTGTTCATATTTTTTTTATAGTGGCTTAAAAATACGAGAAGGTTTTTTTTAGGAATTTAAAAGAAAATTGGGCACCTAAAACCCTAATACGGTCGTGGAACTGCGGCAGAACAGGCTTTTCTGCCGCGGTTGCGCGACCGAATTGAGTTCTCTGTGCACAAAATTTCCTGTGGAATTCTAACATTTGGAATTGTGATTTCTGGAATGTTTTATTTCTGGCCCAGTTTTGTCTCAGTACTGGATTGCTCTTGGGACCAATACGGATACGCTTTTGTCGATCGAAATTTTAAATACGTTAGGTTTCAGTGCATACATTACAATCTGCAACCGTGAATGTCATTAGAGCGGTATAACCCGTCTAACTGCTATATGCTCTTTTAAACGGGTTTGCGAACATGACATTCACGTTAATGTTCTGTGTTATGCTGTAGTTGTGGTTAGATTGTCATGGTGGATAGCTTACGGTGCAATGTTTATAGAACAGCTAAGATTCATTTGTACATTTCTTATTGAGGGGTGAGCATCCGACATGTGGATTACAGTCACTGCCTTGTTATATATTATTTGATTGGGGCTCGACCGGGTTGAGGTCAATCTCACCATTGTACATATTATTTTTCTTTTCTGTACTAGGTTTACCGCACGATGGAGTGCACGAATAGCTGGGTTCTAGAGGGCAACAAGCCCGCATCTCATGGCGTTGAGACGGAGGGGGCTTCACTCTAGAATTGGCGGGCCATTCGCCGCAATCGTAGGGGGTATAATATGACCCACGGAGGGGCGCCCAAGTTACCGAATTCCGTGAAATGTTGGGTGGCCCATTCACTTTGTTTAAGGTGGTTACCTCACTTCTGGTACTGGTGGGTAACTTGCCGTGCTCGTAGGGGTCCAGGTTTTCATTGCACGGGCTATCCACATGACCGGGAACGTCGGGTTTCATTTGCGGCTCAAATGAAACCCGAGGCTCCAATATTTTCCACCATTCTGTGTTACTTGATGAGATTCTGTGATGTTGCTTATTATCATGCCTGGGACGAAAGATATATATATATATATATATATATATATATATTTATATATATACTAGTAGATGTTGTATATGTTTTATACTCGTGCTAGTCCAGCCCCCTGTTATGACCCGAAATTTAGCATGTGACGGCCCTTAAACCACGTAACGTCTACAGGCGTAACGGAATTTAAGTAAGCCGAAAACCCAGCAATCTAAACTATCAAAACCAGTAAGTGATAAGAACATTATTAAAACTTTTGAAATCTCAATCAAAATCTTTAAAAGTTCAAATTTACTTTCTTTAAAAATTTGGCAGCACCTCCTTTGTAAAAACTAGCCCCAAAAAGGGTACAACATAAAGATATAAGTAAAGCATCCCCAAACGGGAGCAATTCCACGCCCAAAGGCGGAAAACAACCACCACAACAGATATACAACGCCGTAGCGAAGAAAAAAACGATATAAATAAAAGCAGCATAAATGACATCCAAAGTCAAAAAAAATTATATAATATCGTCCTCACAACTCATCTCTAAGTCAATACATGAAAGTGGTAGATGAAGAGTACTAGATACAACGAATATACAAATGGGCATCATCGGGTAACCGCAAAACCCACCTATAGAAAAACTGCACACAGTCAACCGTAGCTGTATCCGCTGCAAAAGATGATATGATGCGATAAAGAAGCCATGCCATAACTGCTCTTAGGGACTACCTGCAAAACACAATGGCACAACGGGGTGAGTTTCCAACTCGTGAATAGTAAATAAGATATGCAGGTAATCGCAGGTATGCACGTACTGCGATAATCGATCATATGCAAGCTGATAGCCATGAATGGCAATATGTATATGCAACAGTCATGAAAGATACTCTATTAGGTACTACTAATACATGAAGCAATGCATATCGAATAAATGCTGAGTATGGGATAAAACATGTCATCCTCACGAAATCCCCATCGTGGCAGGACCAGTGACCATCAAGGCAATTTAAATCCTAATACCAAAGGCATCGCATCCTCAGATCGGCCCTAATATCCTGTAAGTCTCATCAAACCTGAGTGTCCAATATCAACACCCGAAACCTAATGAAAACATATGCCTGTATATGTATGTGTGTGTGTGTCAATCAATGACATATCAAAATCATGGAACCTGAGTGTCCAGCATCCACACTCGAAACATCATGAAAACTAGTGTCCAGTATCGACACGTAAATACTCATCTGTCAGGCGCCGTCACCACGACCGGCCCTTATGTCATGTACATCTCTTGGAACCTGAGTGTCCAACATCGACACTCGAAACATCATCTGCGATCCGTACATAACTCCGGTCAGTATCCCCACGATAACCGCCGAGTCCAAATACTATCACCGGTAGGTACTAGCCCGCCTGCCAGGCTCATCGCCATCATCTGCGATCTTCTTGCCCTGGGGAACCATACCGGGTCCACCATGTACCCGCAAACGGCCTCGTCCACTCCTCGCATGGGATGTCTAACACAAGTTTCAGAACCGAGAAATCTCATGGTGGACGCATCGAAATATCATATCAAGAGAAACCAGATTTTTCAAACAATGCATAATTTCATGAAATACCACGGTCCTAAAATCCAGAAAACATCAAGTAAAGAATAAGAATACTTGCATAGATCATTATGATGATATATATTATATATATGTAAATATATAACAGCGTCCCCATACCATTGATTATATATATATAGAGAGAGAGAGGGGGGGGGGAGAGAGAGACATAAATAACAGCGTCCCATACCACTGATATATATCATCAGGAGTAAAACATCCAGAAAACATCATATGAAATCCATATCTCAATTTGTAAATCTATGAAATATAATATATGCAACATAAACAGTAATATGAGCATAAAAAGGAAAAAACCGCTATTTAAATGTATCAAGTTATTAAATATATCATGCGGTTCCCAATTCTCCAAAATCCAAAGCAACATCATATAAAGGTGAACATGTGGTTACAGCAAGGTATAAGGGTGTACATGTAAGTATGTACGTATGATGTACATGTAGCTATATCTCATATGTGTATACCCGTCAATAATGATGTAATACCATGTAGGTATAGGTGCAGATGTAGTATAGCAAGGTATGTATATATACATATCAATAATAAAGCAATACCCTCCAGGTATATGTGTAGTTGTAGCATACCTGTCTGTATATACATGTCAATAATGATGCAATATCCTCCAGGTATATGTGTAGCTGTAGCAAGATGTGTGTATATACATGTCAATAATGATGCAATACCCTCCAGGTATATGTGTAGCTGTAGCAAGCTGTGTGTATATACATGTTAATAATGATGCAATACCCTCCTGGTATATGTGTAGCTGTAGCAAGCTGTGTGTATATACATGTCAATAATGATGCAATACCCTCCATGTATATGTGTAGCTGTAGCAAGATATGTGTCTATACCTATCAATAATGATACAATACCCTATAAGTATATGTGTAAACATGTAGGCATAGCAAGGCATATGTGTAAGCAAGTAGGTATACATGTATGCGATATGTCATATGCACAATGGAAATAAGGATCGTGTCTCAATGTCCCTAATCAATACAATATCACGTATTTATAGGTGCCAGCTATATCTCATACGCACAATGGAAATAAGGATCATGTCTCAATGTCCCTAACCAATATAATATCACATATGTATAGGGTCGTGCGTGTCATGGCAATTATCTACGGAGTAAGTGTAGCATACAATTAGTGCTCGTGTAACATGAACCGTCAATAATGGTGTGGTGTCTCATTAATGCTATGTCCATATACAATAGGAAATGAGATATGCAACAATGGTACACATGCACAATCAATATCCATATATTTGTAACTAATAATCATGTCATTTAATCTAGCACATACGCATAACGCCATGCCGGAGATTCCCCTGTAGATGTTAAATCACTCACTAATGATCTTGGGCTAAGTAAAGACAACCACTTGCTTTCCCTTCTTCGCAGCGTCCGAAGTCCCCGCATGCGATCCTAAGATCATATAACAATATAACAAGTGAATATTAGAAATCGACTAATAATACGTACAAACTATGTTTGACTGACGCGCCAACTCCCAACATTCTCTCAAGTGTTCGTCTAGTGCTAACGTGCGTAGCGACACTACGAAACCAACCCAAGGGCAACAGATACACAAGCATATGAACCGTGTCGGATCACGTAACCCGCGTAATCGAAACACTAGAAACAAGTAAAGTGATCCCAGATTTTTCTACCCAAACAATTTGTAAAAGTTGCAAGTTCCACAAGACTACACACAAGCCCAGAGACCCTACGTCCAAAACACAGCCCCCCAACCCCCACTTTGGCCGCAAATTGCTGCCAGAACCAATAAATCTGCGGCCTGCAAGAGAGAGAATGGGCTCAGGTTTTTATGGTGGGTCCTAGGTGACTACACTTGGTCACTGTGATGGGAACTTTTCCAACAAAAACCTGGTTTGATAGAAGATCACCCGAGACCCAAAACTAGACTAAAAATACGATATTTACACGAAACTAAACTTTACGCGTTCTAAACTGAAACGAATAAGCTACGCAACAATAAAAACACCTACTTAACAGATAGAGATCATTACCTAACCATACAAGCTTAAAGATTCTAGCTTTCCAAGCTCCAATGGATCCTAGAGGCAAAACAAGACTTGAAAATGGATATTGGGTGAGATTTAGTGAAGTTTAGTGAAGGTTTTGTGATGGAAAGGTTAAGTGTTCGGTTAAGGCTTAGAAGGGATGAAGAAATAATGAGAAAGAGATAAGTGAAGTGAGAATGGGAGTGTATGAGTGAGTGAGGTGATAATGAGAGAGTGACGTGAGTGTAGGGTGACTAAATCCTTATTCTTACTCTCCCCCTCAGCTCCATTAATGCAACATTAATGCCGTCCATGAGTCACCTTGCCACCTCCTCTCATTTCCAAAACACAATGGAAATATCTTCTCACAAACAAATATCAAGGGGTTAAGGTTAAGCAAGGAAGGATTAAGTTAAAGGTTTAACTTAAGGTTGTCATGTTCACTAACGAGATTAACACAAACTAACCCTCATATTATCTTGCACACGTGTGTGTGAGCCATAAAAAATAATAATAATATATTAATTAATTGTTATAAAATGTGAGGAAACCAAATTGGTAAACTTTTTAAAGAAAACCGGCACTATCGCTTAATTAACACTAATCGCATTGTAAGGTGTTACAATCCCCCCTTATAAAAAATTCGTCTTCGAATTAAAATTCTTACTATGCGTACCTTCAAAGAGATGAGTGCAAAACTTCCACATCTCGCTCGCAGCCTCCCAAGTGATCTCCTCACTAGACGGGCTACGCCAAAGAAAACATCCACAGATGGCAAGACCTTTGACCGAACTTTCTCCACCTTCCGATCTACTAACGCTATTGGCAGCTGATGAACGAAAAAATCGCGTCCCAATCGAATGGTCTGGTACTGAATCATGTGAGAAAGGTCATGAAGATATTTGCAAGTATCAACACAAGGAGTACGGGGTGAATACTCAAAAATCTGTGCGGATGTGCCAACGAATGGCAACGGTACTAACTCGCTCGAGGATCTCAAAAGGACCTACAATCTGGGACTAAGATTCCCAAAACTCCACACGCCATTTCATTGGAAAAATCCGTAGGAATACATGATCTCCCACTGCGAACTCAAGTCCGTGACAACGACGGTCGGTATAGGATTTCTGTCTGCACAGGGCTACTCTCATCCTGACCTGAATCAACTGGATCTTCTCCGAAGTCTCTGGACTAGCTGGGGTCCAAAAATCCTGCTCTCACGGAGACAGTAAAACAGACTGGCGATCGACACAACTTACCACACAAGGCCTAAAAGTTGCTATCTGAAAAATCTCCTGATAACTGTTATCGTGGGAGAACTCCATCAATGGCAAGAGAGGATCCTACAGCCAACAAACACTTAGCACGTACGCATAAGCATATCCTCCATATTCTGTATAGTCCGCTCTGTCTGACCATCGGCCTACGGATGGAAAGCTGAGCTAAAGCTCAACCAATACCCAAGGCTACCTGAAGCTTTTGCCAAAGACGGCTAGCGAACTGGGTGCCTCTATTAGATACAACGTATGATGGAACTCCGTGCAAACGTACAAACTTACCGAAGAACAACTGAGCAAACTGAGCATAACCGGACAACAATCACCCAAATGGAGTCACACCCTGTCTAATCCTGGGTAGACACCATGACAAAATTCATGCAGATCTGCTCCCATTCCCACTCTGGAACGGTAAAAAGGTTGCAACTCTCCGGCCGGTCTCCAATGCTCAACCTTAGCTCGCTATCAAGACAAGCACCTCAAAACGAAATCCGAAACTTCAATCTTCGTCCCTGCCCACCAGTAACCAACTCTCAAGTCATGTTACATCTAGGTGGCACTTGGGTGAACACTGAAAGCTGACTTATGTGCCCGCTCTAGGACCTTGCGTCTCTACCCATCAGTAACTGGTACACACAAGCGAGTCCCGCAACATAGCACACCCTGGTCATAAATCAAGAACTCCGAATCTCTACCCAGCCGAACAGGCTCAATAATTTCAGACAAATAGGCATCGGCGGGCTGTGCCTCACGAAAACGATTAAGAAAAAGTGGACGGACACGGACATGAGCAAGTTGTCCCCTCAGTAGAGGAGAACTTAAGCTGTACTCAACGGTCGCACAAGAACTGTAAATCTGGAGAAGACTGTCTCTAAACTGCGCACAACTAGAACAAGCTACCCCCGGGCCTACGACTCAAAGCATCAGCCACCACAATCGCCTTGCCACGGGCAATAAAGTATCTCACAATCACAATACTTCACAAGTTCCATCCAACGGCGCTGTCTCAAACTCCGATCCCGCTGTAGTAAGATTAAGCTCTATTGGTCCGTGAAAATCTGACATGACTCTCCGTACAAGTAGTGTCCCTAAATCTCCAACGCAAGACCACCGTGGCCATCTCCAGATCATGAGTGGGATAAATCCTGCTCATACTTCCTCCAACTATCGGGAAGCATAAGCGATACCTCTATCATTCTACATCAGTACATAATCGAGCCCCACTCGTGAAACATCACAACAAACGACAAAGTCGCCCGATCCAGAAAGCAAGGATAGAACCGGTGCAGTCGTCAACCGAGTTTTCAACCGCTGAAAACTCAGCACGGATGCCTCAGTCTAAAGAAAAGGAACTCCCTTCCTTCTCAGTACGGTCCACGGTGCAACGATACATAAGAAATTCTACACGAAATGGCGATAAAAACCAGCTAAGCCCAAAAACTGTGGACCTCTGTCACTGAACAGGTCTGGGCCAAAGCTGTACGGCCTCAATCTCCTTCGGGTCCATACGACTACCGTCTCCCGTAACTACATGACCAAGGAAGTCAACACTATCAAGCCTGGAGGAACACTTCAAGAATTTAGCAAACAGCTGGTACTCTCCCAATGTCTGCAAAGCAATCCTCAAGTGCTGCTCATGTTCCCCACGACTCTAGGAATATACCGGAATATCATAAATAACACAACAATACACTGGTCGAGGAATGGCCTGAAGAATCTGGTTCATCACATCCATGAATGCCGCAAGGGCATTGGTGAGTCCAATGACACCACCAAAACTCATAATGCCCGTAGCGCGCACAAAAAGCAGTCTTCGGAATGTCATCACTCTGAACCCACAATTAATGATGACCTTTTCCCCAAACAAACTTAGAAAAAATGTCTCGCACCCTGGAGCTGATCAAACAATCGCCAATGCGAGGTAAAGGATGTCTAATCTGCACCGTAACTCAGTTCAATTGAAGATCAATCAATACACTACCTCAAACTGCCGTCCTTCTTCTTGATGAACAGAGTAGGAGCTCCCCAAAGCGAAACACTAGGACGTACAAGTCCCCCTATCTAGCAACTCTGCAGCTGATCCTTAAGCTCCCTAAGCTCCGCCGGCTCATCTGGAACAACGTCGGAAAACTCTTGCACGATAGGTACCCGGTCCAACGAATCCTCTGTGGCTCTGGTATCACAAATGAAAGCCAAGAATCCTCGACATCTTCTTATCAAAAGACGACTAGCGAAAAAGGCTGAAATCAACCCGTGAGGGGCGGCACCACAGTCCCTCTGCACAACAAGAACCGACTCGCCGGGAAAACAAAACCTGATTGTCTTCTCCTGGCAGTCCACAGACGCATAGCATGTAGTTAACCAGTCTATGCCCAGGAGAACGTCAAAGTCCAACATCTCTAGAAGGATCAAATTTACGGACGAATCTCTATCACCTATCCAAATGGCACATGACCGAAACACGTGTCGCGCAACCAAAGAATCGCTGACAAGAGTAAACACAACAAACGGATGATCTAGCATACACAACTCTTGGCCCAACCTCGGCACAAAGTGTGTAGAACAAACGAGTGCATAGTTCCCGAATTAAACAACATGCTCTAAAAGAACATACGAATAAGAATACCTCAAAACTCTGCATTGGACGCCCGCGCATCCCGATGAGTAGAAGCAAATGCTCGTTCCTGCCCTCTACCCGCAACTGGCTATCCTCCTCCTCTACCATCCTGTACTCTCTGAACGAACCCTCTACGACCACGACTTCTCTGAACATAAGTCTGATGCGATGAGACAACACGTGCAAGGGGCAACGCTCCTTGAGGTGAAGTTTGTAAGGTAACATATGGTACTGCTTCCCTCCTCTGGCGTACCAAGGTACAATCTCTGATGAGGTGATGGAAACTCCCATAACGGAAAGATCCATACGATGGCTGCTGACCCTCCTCGGGATAAGAGCTAAACAACTGTCCTCGTCCCAATCCTCGGCGACTCCCGCGAACCGAACGAAATCTGTTGCGGCATCTAAGCATTTGTCTCTGAGCTGATACACCTGTATGAGCCCTCCTCGGTTCCGGAACATCCAAAATCTCGAGAAGACGTGCCTCGTCTAGTAGGGCTGCGTCCACTGCTGCTGTATATGTAACACAATACTGTGTGTCGAAGCAAGGAATAACTGGATAACAGGGGTAGCAACCTCCTGTCGCTGCGCTCGACTGGCCTCAACCAACGATCCCATCATCTGGTGCAAATCCTGCATATATGCCTCTAGCCTAGCGATACGATCTATCGAAGGCGGATCAATCTGCTCCTGTACAGCAAGCGTGCCGTCCAGGTCATTCCTTGTCCCAAACGAGTCAACTCTGACCTCGGCTCTCGCTGCCACTCTCTGAGCCA